>JBAJFG010000335.1:205796-332438 GCA_037903475.1 Ancylostoma caninum | reverse complement strand
TCCCATCTGGAATTTCAGCTGGAAAAATAGAAAATTATATGACGGTGCCAACGTGCTTCACCGCCAGTGTGCTTGTTAACACTTGTTAACTCGTGTGGACATGTCGATGTGCTTTGAAAGCACCAGTGTTCTTCGCAAAAACTTATTTTAACTCGTTTACAATGGGGGAGATTCTTGGCTAGGTCAAAGGGGACTTCGTAATTTTTTCTGCTGGAGCTAAGCTTGTGCCGAACTCTGGTTGTGATCTTATCTTTTCTTAAATAGGGGCGGTTTGCATTCTTCTTCGCACCTCCTACATAGTTCGTTATCAAGACGAGTTATCCCGCAACAACGCAAACGCAATTCTTTCTTGTACAGCCGTATCGACAAATCCATCCTCACTTAGGGTACTTCCCAGGTATCGAAACTTATCCACCCGCCAAATCGCGTCCCTGTTCACATCGCTAACAGGTTCCGCATCTCCACCGGTGCTCATGAGCTCCGTCTTTTTCAAATTCATCTTCAGACCCGCCTTTGCCAAACTGACTTGCCACGCCTTAACTTCACGCTGCAGCTGACTTCTCAGCCAACAAGGCGATGTCGTGTCAGCCAACAAGGCGATGTCGTCAGCGTACAGGAGCGAGAGCAGTTGCCCCTGCAACAGTTGTTGCGTCACTGTATCTACAACAAGTATGAATAGAAAAGGGCTTAATGCTGATTCTTTATGCAATCCCGGGGCTACTTTGAAGCTGGATGTGTCCCCAAGTGACGTGCGAACCAAGGCTGCTGAACCATCATACATGTCCTGCACCAGTCGTGTCATGTATTCTGGCACGAATTGCTCTCTCACGGCATCCCATAATAATGTTCTTGGCAGTCTATCGTAAGTTTTTTCAAGGTCCAGGAATGTGATGTGGGTTTGTTTTCCCTTCTCCCTATACTCCCCATACTTGGCTCCTTCATGTGCCACCTCATAGTGGTGAAGGGGTGAACGCCAACCGGATCCGTCCGGGAAAGCGGCCAACGGCACACCGGCCACGCAGTTCGCGCACCCAGCGCGTGAATGGGCGGCTCTGCGCCTAGCCCCAGCACGGCGAAGCCGGAGTAACCAGGCCACCAATCTTCGCTCCCACAACTTCATCCACTCGCCTTAGTCCCCTACAGGCTGTCCCTGCCCAGTCAGGTAGCGCTGGATCCGCACACAGCCAAAGGCGAAGAAATCTCAGGGCCGTAGGCTACCATAGGAAACGGACAAGGGTGAGCCATCTGATTGCTTGCACATACAACTGTCGTAGCGTCAGTTCGGCCACTCAGCTATCGGTTTTAATTGAGGAAGCACAACGGATTAAGTACGACGTCATTGGACTGAGCGAAACGAAACGGAAGAAACCTCTGACGTGCACATGGAACAACGGTGCCGCTGTTTTTCTAGGAGCTCGTAAAACCGGCTGAACGTCGTGGCACCAAACTTCGCCAGAAACATCACAAGTGCCGCATTTCATGGACATCGACTGGGGGTACTGACAGCATCGCTGTCAAAGGACATCGATGTCTCCGTCATCCAGGCCTACGCTCCTACCGCGGATAGGGATGAAGAAGAACATGACGAGTTCTACAGCGACCTTAGTGATCTCATCCGTTCCCAGAAGAGCACCTATGTTGTGGTAATGGGTGACTTCAACGCTCGCATAGGACCACGAAAGGTTGGAGAAGTATTTATCGGACCGAACTCGGCAGAGCAGAGGAACGAGGCCGGAGAAAGGCTCGCAAACTTCTGTGAAACGCACCATCTCTTCCATGGGAACAGCCAGTTTGTAAAGAATATAGCAAAGAGATGGACATATGTCTCTCCCAATGGGCAACACTATTACGAACTCGATCATATCTTGTGTAACAAGCGAGTTATCACGGACGTTGGTGTTGTCCCATCATTCAACACGGGAAATGACCATCGCTTATTACGAGCTCGGCTGCATTTCGACCGAGGACAAGTGCGCTTAGCCCGAATACGCTCGAGGCGCCCACAACCAACTATCTTAGATGAGGAGATGGTCAGAGTCACTGCTGCCAAGGAGGCCTTTGAGATGGTAGACGACCTCAACGAGGATTACACCCACCTGGTTGAAACCATCGTCAAGATCAGGAATGAGTGTCGTGCCGCAGCACCCAACCATGTAACAGGACGAATCTCCAGCAGCACCCGCGCCCTTCTTGAGAAGCGGAGGCACATGGATCGACAAGGGAATTAGGTAGAATACGCAGTCCTGAACAGACTCTGCAGGCAAAGGCTAGCTGAGGACCACGTGAACTTCGTTAGAAATCGTCTGCTTAATGCCGCCCACAGTAAGCGCAGCCTGAAGGTGGAAAGGCGTGCGCTGGCAGAACATCGTCTATCGATCCCGTGTTTGAAAGCTCCAGATGGTTCGCGTTGTGCGTCTCGACCAGGAATGGAGAGTATCATGAAGAACTTTTACTCTGCCCTCTTCAGATCAGCATCGGGCCAAACTACTGTTTTGAGCCCCGGAGATGAGGTCCTGCCGTTCCTTCCGTCGGAGGTGCGCCATGCGATTGAGATGATGCCGCGTGGAAAAGCTCCTGGTTCTGATGGAATTACAATGGAACTTTTACAGGCTTGCGGACCCACTCTGTACGCCGCACTGGCGAGACGGTTCTCCCGCTACCTTGGAAAATGTGAAGTACCAGTAGCCTGGAAGCAGTCTTCGACCATTCTCCTTTTCAAAAAGGGAAACAAAGAAAACTTGGAAAACTACCGTCCTATCACGCTACTGCCAGTGTTATACAAGGTTTTCATGCGTTGCCTCCTGACGCGCATTCGGAGGACGCTGGACAAAGCTCAACCGGTAGAGCAGGCAGGATTCCGGCGCAAGTTCAGCACGCTGGATCACATAATCACCTGCTGTCGATTGATCGAGGCCGCCCGAGAATACCAAGAACCGCTAGTGCTGACTTTTGTTGACTACAAAAAGGCATTTGATTCAGTGGAGTCGGCGAAGGTCTGGAAAGCGCTGGAAGAACAGGGTGTTGAGTCGCGGTACATAAAGGCTTTGTGTGAGTGCTACTCGGGATGCACCACGGTGTTTCGGCCGTTTCTCAACGATATCGAGGTACCTGTGGAGAAAGGAGTTCGTCAAGGCGACCCAGTTTCACCGAATTTATTCTCGGCGTGTTTGGAGTCGGTCATTCGCAACTGCGACTGGAGCACCTTTGGAGTCCTCATCGACGGGAAGCGGCTGAACCATCTACGTTTCGCAGATGACATAGTGCCGATCACGAGGTCACCGGACGATGCCTCTGAAATGCTTAGACTGCTGGACGAAGAAGGAAGAAGAACAGGCCTCAGGATCAACACGACTAAAACGAAGGTCATGAGGAGTGCATTTTCTAGTCAGCAGCCGGTATTTCTTCAGGGTGTTCCCCTCGAAGACGTCAGCGAATATATCTATCTTGGTCGCCTCCTAAACATGGAGAACGACATCAAGCCCGAGATCGCGAGGAGACGACGAGCAGGCTGGGCCGCTTATAATTCGATTAAAAGCGTACTCGAGAACACCAAGGACCAGAAGCTACGCGCGGATCTCTTCAACTCGACCGTGCTGCCAGCCCTGTGCTACGCGAGCGAAACGTGGGCGATGACAAAAATCGCCGAGACTCAGCTTCGCTCGGCCCAGGTCTCACTTGAACGTCGCATGCTTGGGCTGTCCTTGCGCCAGCAGCGAGAGCGTCGTCTACATAACTCTGATATTAGAGCAATGTCGATGATCCATGATGCTGTTCTTCACGCCGATGAGTCGAAACATCGGTACGCAGGACATCTCATGCGATGCTCGGATGGTCGATGGAGTTCTGCAGTTCTGCGATGGTACCCTCGCGACAGAAAGCGACCGCGCGGCCGACCTCCTATAAGGTGGTACGATTCGTTGGCTTATCGAAACAACAGCGGTGCTTCCGGTTCAGTTAAGGTCCACTGGTCGACTAAGGCCCAAGACCGATCCTTGTGGAAGAGAAGTTGGGACCCGCGCAAGGCCAACCGCCGTGCTGAGGAACGGGTCGCCTAAGTATCCTAAGTAAGTATCCTATACTTTTCCATTATCTGACGTACTATGAAAATCGTAGATCGCTCTGGTAGAAAGCCAAACTGGTCGTCTGAAATTTCCACAATTTCGAGCCACTTGTCCACCAGGCGCTCGTATATCTTCATAGTATTTAGTGGCTTTTATACATTTGCCGCAGCGGCAGTCGCCCATGGTTAAGCATAGGCCGGCGACGTCGCCGCGACAAGAGCTTGCTTACTTTTTTGCCGCGGCGCCGCCCGGCGACGTCGCCCAGCGACAAGCGGCAAGGAATGGTCGAGGGGGTATTTTGTCGCTGGGCGACGCTTGTCGCGGCCTTCGGTAGATGCCCGTTTACGCGTCGACGCGAGAAGCCGTAGAATATGGTGCAAGTAGGTATTAGGAAAGCAAGAATGAAGTGGAAGGAACACGAAAAAATCAAGAAACAGACGAGTACTCATGGTATGAAAAGCGCATATCGAGTGCTTACTGGTGTTCGCAACAATATGAAAGCGCGGCATGCCGCTCGGCGGCAACTTTTGCCGCGCACCCACTTTTGCCGAGGCCGCGGCGGCGCCGCCGCGGCAAATGTATGAAAGCCCCTCTAGAGATCAGTTTGATGCCGCGATACTTGCCGCACTCCAGCACGTCCCCTTTCTTCTTGAAGACTGGGACGATGATACTCCCCCTCCATGCTCTTGGCATCCTTGCACGCGTGGCGATGTTGTTCAAAAATTCTGTGAGCCGTGTGAGACCTTCTTCCCCGAGGACTTCCATACCTCGAAAAGGATGTTGTCAGAACCTGCAGCCTTTCCTTCCTTCACTTTCTTCAATATTGTTCTAACTTCTTCCACCGTTCATTTTGGTATGGGTACTGCTGCTGGTGGTCTTTCCTCGCTTGGTTGACTTGAAAACTCTTCGTTGCATAGCATCATGAAGTATGTTCTCCACCTGTTTCGAAGCGAGGCTGGATTCAGAAGCATCGTTCCTTCTTCGCCTTTGATACATTTGACTTCAGCAATATTCATTGTTGCTTTATGCCGTGCCATTGCTAGTCGGAACACATACTTGTCAGCTCCTGGTTCCTCCAACTTCTCGTGCAGAATATCCATTTCCTCGCATTTGGCGCGTGCAACTGTCGCCTTCGCTTCTCTCTTCCACTTTTCCTGTTCCTCAAAATCCATATTACTCTGTTCTATGCCCGGTCATGTATGCCGACTTCTTAGCTTTGACACCCCTCCCTACCTCTTCATTCCAAAACCATGCTGCTTATTCCCCTTTTCTTCCTTCTCATGTGGCTCCCAAGACCAGCTGTGCGCAGTTTGCGATAGTGTGCGCCACTTCATTCCAAACAGAATCCACTTCTTCACTTGGATCAGATAGTCCGTCGCTGAGCACCTTATCACGAAGCTGTTACTCTGTCTGTGCATTGAGTTTTCACCATTTCATCCTCAGCTTGGCCTCCAATGTCGATCGCCTGGGGCATGGAATATCTAAGTCCGCTGGAACAGGACTATGATGCCCTGCTATATCCTCACCAGGTATAGCTTTGACGTCCTCATTCTTTAACCGTCTATGTCTAACCAGCACTCTACCCCGGTTTCGCGTTCTTCACTGCTGCACGTGATCTTCTCGGGTCGTCTCTTTGCGAAGAAGGTACTGGCTATCGCTAAATCGTGCGCTTCCGCCAAATCGATTTGCCTCTCTCCATCGATGTTCCTTATGCCTATGTCTTTTCCTCGATGGACTCTCTCTACTCCACTTCTACCTTCTCCTACCCCCGCCAGCCATTAAATAATCGATTTCTGGTGCACTTCTGATGGAGTTCTCGAGTTGGTCATAGAACTCATCTTTGACCTCGTCAGTGCAACCGGTGTGCGGAGCATGGGCAGAGATTACCGTGCATCCTAGTTGTTCCAGCTCTAACTCTGACTGCCATGATCCTGTCGCTTATTCTTGTTACAGTTTTGACGTAGTCCCTGATGCTATCACCCACAGCGATCGCTACTCCATTTCTCTTCGTCTCCAGTCCGTGATAGAGCAGTTCTATTCCTTCTCAAATCTCCTTTGCTTCGAACTCTTCCACTTGGTCTCTTGCAAGCACAGGATGTCCACTCTTCTTCTTTTCATCAAGTCCGCAAGCTCTCTTGAATTGAACGTTGAGTATGCCGATATTCAGCGATCCCACACGAACTAGCCTCTTTTAGGTCGTTCTCTCTCCCTCAGTAGCCCTCGCATCTCCGACACAGGAGTCGGGCGGGATTCCTGCGTGTCACTTACGGGTGACATCCTAGCACTGTCAAATTCGTTACAAAACCTCTCACTGTCACGTGACTGGGTTGTCCATCAGCCGGCTTGTCAACCTGCTCATAAAACATTCGTTATAATATTCGTGAAGAGCAAAACAAGAACTAGAAGATGACCTATGATGTACTATAGAACTTAGTTCAAATCCTCGTGAAAAATAGAGTTGATTGTCAACACTCAGCGCTTCCTTGTGGCAGATGTCTCAAGAGCATTCCGCATTCCTTACAAAAGGAGAGACTTTGAAAATGGTTTCCCCCCATCTTTGACACGAATCGTGTACACCGTGAAGTTCAGCGTCCAATGGAGATTCGTTTATTGTAAAAATCTTGAAAGCAACTCTAGTGTGACACAGCCTTTCGAGCCGCATAGGCTGTTTTGGCGGTATTTTTACACATTAGTTAGTGTCAATTCAGTCCGAAACAGAATAAAAGAAACCCTAATTTGTGCTGTCCTTAAGACTGCTTTCGAAGGTAATTGTTCAGCTGAAAAAAGTTTCTTTCTTTTTTCTTAAAGTTAAGCATTGTTTTTCTGCTCAACGGGAGGTGGACAGGTTTTCGTAAAGGAAAAGGATCACTTCAAAACCTTGTGCGTTAAACATTTTGCTTAACATCCAAGATACGTCATGTGTCCCTGTGTGAATTCTTGATTCCGGCATTCAAATTTATTTTCCACCAAGGTATCAATGAATACATGTAGCAGAAACAGGCTAGAAGTGGACGAGCAGCAATTGATTTGATCAGTAGGAATTGGAGGAAAGCGACAAACAAAGAGAATAGAGCTCCTATGCTTGCATGTCGAAAACAAGCTGAAGCAGAGTTTGTTTCGTGTTTTTCAAGCGACCACTTTCGAAAGTCGTGATTCGCGAACGGTTAATCCTCAAGGTCAAGCTTTGTTTTTTTCCTACGCAGCGAGGGATGGACAGGCTTTTGAGAAGGAGAATTGACCGTTTCCAAGCCTTTTCGTTATGCTAAACATGCTGCTGGACGTGCAGACCAAAATTATGTCCATCGCAAAGCATTGATTCTGGTTTACTGCCCACCCACAAGTGAATATAACAGAACCAGTCTGAAAATGAACGAGCAACACTTTCTTAATTAAAGGAAGTGTAGGAAAGAGACGAACAAAATTGCGGGAAGATAGTTCTCATGGTTCCCTTGAGGAATAAAATGTGCCTCAGACAAATACATATGACAATGTAGCTTCTACGCGAGTGCCGCAAATACGTTAAACATTGGAGCCACTCGATTTTCATATGACACGATAGGGCAGCAAGTTTCTTATTCCACAACAGTTGTCAAACAAAATAAAAATAATGATAGACGAACAGGTGGAGGATCGGGCTCAAGCTACTCAGTACTCTTCATGATGGGTTTCCAGAGTTCTGAAATACTCGCCAGTCTCGTACGTGCAGAATGACCGTTTAGATTTCCTACCTAGTGGGAGATCTGAGCATTAGTAGATGGCTTGCAGCTCTGCAGATAGCTTCTTCCGAATGATTAACAACTAATACTGGCACATTTCGCGCTTTTTGTGAACTTTAGCCCCTTTAAACGCTGTGTAAATGCGTCGAGTTATCAGAGAAAAAGTGGAGTAGCTGTCTTTCTCGACTGATTGGACGAATTTGCGTTAGGAGTGGGCCACCTATCGCTGTCGTCATACTCCTTGAAAAAGTGTACCTGTATGTGTGCAAATAAATGGTCCTTCTGTGTAGTTGCTGCGGTCGTTCCGTCTCAATTCCCACCTAAGGCGTTTGGATGCGATCCTTCTGCATCTTATCATCCCTGCGTCTCTCTTCTCTTAAAGGCACTGTATCATCTCGTTTTCGTGCTCGAATTATTGACGTTTTCTTGACCTTCTCGACACATTAATACCAGTGGTGTACACGAAATGTGCCAAAACCATCAAAAAACCCGTGTGTGAGTGCCATATTAGTTTCTAGCGTGAATGAGTTTCCTCTGAGACCCTATCGATCGATTACAGCTTGACGTATTGAAAAAGTGTGCCTTATTGAAGCCCGCATAGGACGGTATTCATAAGGAAACTCGTACATTGTCACGGACCACTCCTCCAAATACGTGAACTGCACTTTCGGGTCCTCCGAAAATGGGGTTTGTTTCATCATCACGCGTTTTGAAGTATATCATGGGAATCAGCATGAGGAGTAGAACTAGATTCTGTCAACCCATGAAACGAGGATGCCTTTAGGCGACTGATCACACTATCATCTTGACATGGTCCTTGTATAAGTTTCTCTGAATAGTCGATCTCAATTTTTCACCCCATCCGAACAGTCAAAACTCAGGACAACTCGGTTTTTGATTTTGTTTCTGAATAGTCGATAAATTGTGTACTCCGGTTTTAGGGTTTCCCGAAAGTATGTTTCCCGAGTGACTCGAAATTGAAATTCGTAACTTGACTCGACTTGCCTCGTGTGTTTGCTATATACTACTTGATAAGTGAAAATGTGAAAAAGAATAACTTTTCAGAACCTCAGGGATCTTGTGTTCGTGCGCATCAGCTCTCAGGGAATATGGTCCATCCGAACAATTGGGGCGGATAAAGCCGCTGGGACTTCTAGAGCAGCCCCCTCCCCCCTGTCAACGGGCCCTTTTGGTTTCTTGTCATGTTTCTGCCATCTTGTCGTACCGAAGCCTCCACTCAGAACGACATGCCACATCTATCTATCTCATTCATGTGGATATGAGTGGAGGATCAGTTGAGAGAAATAGCGTATGCTGCCAAGAAGGCCCTTTCGTAGGAAGCTGTCAGCGTGGTGGAGCGCCTCCTCCTTGTCGTCTTTTTTTCTGGTCGTCAAAATGTCAAGTGCATGTGTGTGCGTATAAGTATGTGTATGCATATACATAGTATGTATCGTTGGAGAAGCGTGAACAGAAGGTGCGCTATCAGCTTTGGCACCCCACATATGTATACATAGTACTATCACAGGAACTGAACATAGTGGCCAGACCATAGAAGCCAGACCGTACGTTTTCAATCCGATGGAATTTAATACTAATCTTGAAGAGCTATTCATATAGACAGGAAAAAACACTTTAACCATGCAGAGTGAGAGCCGTCCTATCCTAACCGTTTCGTAGTTATGAAGCGCTAATTTAGCAAAATCATAGACATTTCAAAGTTTACGAAGTGAAGCAAATCGCTACAATCGCAAAAGACGAGACTTTGTGCCTTTCTAGCCTCACTCCTTCTCTTTTTTTCCTTTTCATGTCTTCTTTGCTTTCGAAATTTATACCCAAAATTATACGATATTATGTGTTGAAACGATGAAACGATGATCAATAGAACGCTGATCGTTAAACTTGGTCAGAGAACGAGTGTTCTATATGGATAGATTGGACCTTTTTAACGGAACGTAGCAATAGCGGTAAAATTCACCAGCAAGTAGTCAGCTGCAGACGATTCGCGTCACGAAATAGTACATGAATGATGTTGGGAAGAGTAAATTTTGAGAAAAAAAGTGAAGAAAATTTGTGCCAGAACTTATGGCGCATTGTCTAGGTAACCGACTGAGAGCAAGACCACAAATGTTTGAAAAAATGATATACCCTTCAACAAAGTGGGATTTGGATAGGGAAATGAGCGTCAAACCAGTGGCGCATTAGGAAGGTCCACTCAATAATCGCTCTCCTCTGCTCAAGAGATGTTGCGCGTTAACAATGACAAAGGCAACGGCCACGCTCTCATCGGTGAAGTCTTTCACTTTGTCCACATCGATCGGTAAAATCGACCACTGAGACCACTTGCGCAGGGAGCAGCCAAGCCAGGCTAGTGCAGCAGAACTCTCTCGGAAAAATTCAACTGTGGGCCTTTTCGAAGTTTGACTTTATCGGTTACTAACTGCTGTACCCGGCTTCGCTCGGGTGTTTTATCACCTTGGCTACATCATACTGCTGAGGCCAATTACTATCATCGACAAATTCATTAAAATCTCCATAATTTTGGTGATCAGCATGTTAGCGAAGCCCAGTTGACGTTTCTCATCGACTTGTAGGCGAAAAGTTAGCAAAGCTATTTCGGTGACATTGAATCGACGTATTCGTACAAAGTGATTGTCATATTCATACTCAGCATATCGAGGAACCCAGGAGAGATGTCTTCACCGCTCCATTAGGCGGAAGAGCCAAAAATCAATAAAATCGAAAAAGCGATATTTCATGCAAAATGTTTGTCATATTCCTATTCAGCGTATTGAAAAACGCAAGAAAACATGTCTTTGTCCGTCCCCGAGCGCAAATGGGGAAAAACAGATAAAATCAATAAATCAATATTTCGTGCAAAATGGTTGTCATTCTTATTCAGCGTGTTGAGAAACCCCAGTAGACATGTTTTTACCACCTCATGATCGAGAATAGCAAAAAATCAATAAAATCAATAAGTGAATATTTCGCACAAAATGGTTCTCATATTCGTGTTCAGCGCGTCGAGATACCCCACGAGATGTTCTCGCTAGTCCCTGGTCAAGAAGAGCGAAAAATCAATAAAATCAATAAATCGATAGATTGGCGCAAAATGGTTGTCATATTCGTGTTCAGCGCATTGAGGTACCTCAGTAGGCATGTTCACGCTGGTCCCTGGTCAAGAAGAGCGAAAAAATCAATAAAATCAATAAATCGATAGATTGGCGCAAAATGGTTGTCATATTCGTGTTCAGCGCATTGAGGTACCTCAGTAGGCATGTTCACGCTGGTCCCTGGTCAAGAAGAGCGAAAAAATCAATAAAATCAATAAATCGATAAATTGGCGCAAAATGGTTGTCATATTCGTGTTCAGCGCATTGAGGTACCTCAGTAGGCATGTTCACGCTGGTCCCTGGTCAAGAAGAGCGAAAAAATCAATAAAATCAATAAATCGATAAATTGGCGCAAAATGGTTGTCATATTCGTGTTCAGCGCATTGAGGTACCTCAGTAGGCATGTTCACGCTGGTCCCTGGTCAAGAAGAGCGAAAAAATCAATAAAATCAATAAATCGATAAATTGGCGCAAAATGGTTGTCATATTCGTGTTCAGCGCATTGAGGTACCTCAGTAGGCATGTTCACGCTGGTCCCTGGCCAAGAAGAGCGAAAAAATCAATAAAATCAATAAATCGATAAATTGGCGCAAAATGGTTGTCATATTCGTGTTCAGCGCATTGAGGTATCCCAGTAGGCATGCTCTCGCTAGTCCCTGGTCAAGAAGAGCGAAAAATCAATAAAATCGATATAATCGATAAACCAATCGATAATCCCAAGTGCAATGTAGCCTATAACCTCCGCCGGCCCCTGGAGAGTCTACATGCAAAATGGTCCGAATCGGTTGGTGCTGCGCGATTTCTATTCGGAACATGCAAACACACAAACACACAAACACACAAACATACAAACACACAAACTTTCACTTTCATATATACGGATACCAGCACACGATCCACTATAATGTAAATGTAACTGGTCTAGGTAGAAAACTTCAACGAAACCTGAATACCGGTTAGAACACACAAGATATGCTGCTATATGGTGGTTGAACGAAAGATCTATCCCAATGCACAAATCCGGACCGAACGTTGACCAAAGGTGGACGCGGATGTCAATTTCCCAGCAGCTTTCCATGACAGCGGGGTCACGCGAAAGTAGTGGTAGTGCACTTCCGAAGTTCATAAATGTTCACGTGAAGAATCTGAGATTCGTGCTCATCAGGAATGGCAGAGTTTTTCAAACAGAACGTGATATTTTTCGTAGCCTTGTTGAACCGACACGATGTTGTGAAAAGCCTTCATTAGGCTGAAGCGTTTCGGCGAAATCGCCTTCTCCAGAGCCTGAGAGGTCAGTATCGAGCAATCTATCCGGTCAAACGTCTCTTGAACTTCACACATATTCTTGACCGCTCGCGCACTAACATAACCAACTGAGAAAGATGTAATGCCGTACCTACCCGCGATCTACAGATGTTGATGGTGAACACGACCGCTACAGAGTCACTAAATAATTAAAGTCAATAAATTCGTTCTCTGCCTGCATAGAAGACGGTCGACATGGCTATTGTTGGTGACCAGCACACTTTTTATGCTGAGGACCTTTTATGTGAAAAGGAATGAAGACCTCATGAGAATGAGTTCCGATGAGTGATTTATCTTACTTATTTCAATTCTTACACATGTGTTGCCTAGGCGTAGCGATGTAATGGGTCCCTCTGTTGTGCATAAACCTCCGCACTCCTGCAAATGTGAGCAAGTCAAGAAGGCAACTGTTTCCTTCCGATGACGTTGAACGGTCTGCGGTAGAAGTTGAGCGACGGCGCACAGTTGTTGTTGCGGGTTTGCCTGAACCTGACCCTGGATTACGTGGACAGGAGATGTCAACTTTTGAATGGCGAAATATCTGGGATCTCTTGGGCGAGCTTGACATCTCCCGCCAACCAGCTCTTGCTTATCGGCTCGGAGCGTGTCCTCCACCTGTTGAAGATTGTGTTTCCTGCCACAGTCTTCCAAAGGACTGCCCTACGTAACGCACGTCGTCTGTGTACCTCGGCTAAATTTCAAAACGTTTATGTTCGCCCATCATTAACGCCGAAGAACGCAGAATCGCCTTTACATTACGCCAACAGAGAAACCACCTGAGGGAATCAACCGGTGGAAGCTATAGCGTTAGTAATGGTATCCTTGATATCACGAACAACAAATCCATTCCACTCTACCCCAAGTTTCTTCCACCAGTGCAGTATTACCAACGTTGCAGTCGCCCTATTTCTTCAGAGAATGCGACAGTAAAAAAGAAAGTGCCGCATGAAAGAAGCACAGAAAAAGAAGACTGCCCAAACAACGACTGCTAGGAAAAACAACCGAAAAGTAGAACTTCACGAAAATTTAAGAGGAACGAAAGGCAGAGAATGATTATGATTGATGTCATACTCCTGTCACATGAAGAATGATGAGAAGATATTGTGTTAATAGACGTGAATTTCTTATTTTGTGTTTCTCGAAAAGGGGTTTTTGAAGTAGGAGGCAACAACCGTTCACACTTTTTTGCAGCAGAGGTCGAGGTTAGAAAGCTGATTGTGTTGCGAGGAACCAGCAGATGCGGTGCCCATGTTCCTGCCTCACCCATATATGTATCATGCATCAAGAAACTTCAAGGGTTTAAGAGGCACTACGGGCAATTATACAACCGCTCTGTTGTGGGAGCAACTAAGGTTTGATACGTGAGAGAGCCTCAAATAGCCTGCATTCAAGAATGATAGTAGCTTACACTCCCAACGTCTTTGCACGTAAATTTGCTGTAGCAAACTGGTACAGACCCCTCCCGTAAAATGGGACTACAGACATGTTTGGAACATTCCAAGTACATGTCGGAATCAGAACATCGAGAAGGTTCAGAATGTGTCAATAACTCAAACACGAAAATGAGGTGGGCCCCTTCCTTTGACTTAATACATCTCATTTATCTCAAGCTTTACTGATTAGTCAGGTATAAACATGTACCGTATATTTTTACTTGCACGTTTACACTGTAAGTGAAAAATCTGTTTTTCTTTTTTTAATTACTTGTAAACATTTAAAAAAATAACCATCTGAGGAAGTTAATGCTTTCCATCATAAAAAATTATTTATGATCATTAGATATCAAATAGATGAAGCACAATCATGCGTTTAACACACGTATTTACAAATCCAGAACAATCTTCACAGATTTTAGTGACAAGATTTCTAATTTTCAGGGGAAATGTGTCAAATAAGAATGAATTAAATAACAAACAAATTAAGCACATTTGAAGAGTTTATTCTATGGCGACTGGACTCCACGGGACGTTAAAGGCAGTGTATCACCTTGCTTGCGTGTTCGAGCTCTTGGCGGATTCTGAATCTCCTCGATGAGCTGAATCCGGTGGTATACATAAAATGTTACGAAACAGTCTTTAATCCGTTTTTTAAACCTTTTTCGGGGACGGGATCTGGAACAGTTTGTCTAGCCGAGTGGACGCGCGAAGTCATTGATCTCATAGATCGGACACGTGTAGACATGCTGCCCAACGCTGCAGACGTGGCGGGCAGCCAGCACATTCACGGACCGCTCCACCCAGGTGGTCCGTGAACTGCACTTTCGGACCTTCCGAAAACGGAGTTTTCGTCATTTTTATGAGCTTTGAAGTACATCTTTGGAATTAGTGTGACGAGGAGGTCTAGAGTCTTGGTGGTAGTGGTATTTTCAGTTCACGAAACGAGGTGACACACTGCCATTAAGCGCACGACAGGAAGACCATTGACCCAGTGGTCAGACTTCTTCACGAAGTCCTTCAAGGATAGATACGATGCTTTCCGTTTCCCTCGAACGGGCAGAATCCACTGGGCAACTCTGGCTCGCGAGAGGAACAAATGAAAGGATTGTTGGCGCCCGCTCGGTATACCCGAAGATCAACGGGAGTCAAGGTGAACTATTGCTTTGGTGTTCTCAATGGTCGCATAGTATGATACGCGGGCACGGGAGCTTGATTCTCTCTCGTCAACAAGTTGTTTGTCTGAAAGGTTGCCGACAAGTTATTCGGGCAAAAGATTGCTGACAAGTTGTTTTTGGAAAAGCTGGTCAACAACTTGTTTTTCCTTTTTTTTGTCGACAAGATCTCAGGAGAAAAGCCTGTCGACATTTTGGCTGTGGGTGGCACGATGGCGTCAAACTTGTCGGGAAGGATTTTGCTATTTAAAAGCTTGTTTGCAAGTTGTTTTTGGGCAAAGCTGAGCCAACAACTTGTTTTCTGAGCCCTACAAAATTCTGTAAGAATCAAGAATTGTTCTTTAAGATGGAGAAGTCAGCAACATGCCCAATTTACCTCCCTATAGATGAAAGGACCAAGAAAGGCTTCACATATGTGGCCAGCCTGCTAAGAATCGTACTTATTTTTATAGTTATGACAACGTTATTCAAAAAAAAAAAAGGAAATTGAAGGAGGTACTGGGCATGTATAATTGAGAGTACGAAATCTGACAAAACGTTGAAAAGATGGGAGAGTCGGTCCTTTGCCAGGCCAACAACCCGACTACAGTTCTCCCAGTCGTGCACACTCAGGCGAGCAATGTGTTCGCGGTAATCCTCTAAAGCAAATGCGCTCAAACAATACACGACGTGCAGAGCTATTAGAACCGGCGGGAGCGTCTATTTGAGGTCACGTTATGTGTATCAGGTGGAAGCAACGATGAAGCAGCGGTATAAGGGTGATTCAGGAGAATAAACAGAGCTAGAAATCAGAAATGGTGCCTGAATTTAATATATAGTTTGTTCTTCATATTGCTAGAAGTGTGTGCTACAAGTGTACACAAATTATCTTAGAAGCGTGGTAACACTTCACTATGCAAATAAGCCTGAAGTCAGAGTTTCCGTTAATGAAGGAATTGCCCTGCATTCCCTCCCCCCCCCCCCTCAACCAAAAAGAAAACTTCCTCCAAAAACGTTGGTGGACTTTTCGAGAGAATGGTACGATGAAGACACTGGATTTTAAGTCCAAAAAGCCAACAGTTTGAAAGCAACGAGTTGTTTTAGCTCATATTCTCCTAACTACACACAATACCCTCGCTAAATTCTTTAAAAAAAGTTCACTCGGCCCGCGAAGTTACGTTCCTTTCGTTCCATTCCCTATAAATTTGGTAAAATGCGATCTATCGAAAGTCCGAGTAGACCATGGGAATTATACTTGTCTGTTTGACCTACCTATATGGAATTTGCTATAAATTTCATGTTAAATTGTGGAATTTGAGCGTTTCTTTTTTTTTAAGGGATGTCTTCGTGAACGGCACGCGACGCCGCATGCGGCGAGCCAAGCGATGCGCGACAAAATTGTGGCAAGGCGAGAACACCTAAAATTTCATGCAGAAGCTAAAAACTGTTAGCCAACCTAATATGAGACTGAGGTTGCGACGACTACGCTTCTTTCCATCGGTTTTATTTTGCATTACTTTGGCCTTAACAAATTTATAGAGAAGGAACGAAAAGAACGCAACTTCGCGCACCGAGTGTACTTTTTCAAAGAATTTAGCGATGGTATTGTACATATGTACATATGTGTATACCTGGAGCTTTTGTATTCCCGCATAAATCAGACGGATTCAGGGCCAAAATTGGCGTCCGGAAACCTTGCACACCGAAATGATATAGAAGTTATTATCACAAATTATAAAATACACTAAATTCTGTCAGTTTCAGAAAGACCTGAAAGAAGAAAAGTCCTTCGTCTGCCTATGCCTTCACTTTGGCATAGAAATGCGACAACACTGTCCTTTGTAGATTCAGAACTGGTTAGTTTTTGAGGAGAGTTGTTGGCATCTGTTTTTAAGCTTTAGAAGTGTGTACAAAAGCAACAATACGTCAGAAAGTATTGGACACGAACTTCTTCATTCTACAATAGAAATTCCAGAAGAAAATTTTAAAAAATGCTCAGAAAAGTGCTCGGCTGCTTTTCTCTAAAAAAGCAGTTAAAGCAGAACTTAACAGTGAACCCACTAGCTATGACCTATGGACTAATAGATCCAAAGATGTTTCGAACCAAATTGATTGCGGTATTATTGGAAAATCACGCGGGAAACGGAGAATTGAAAATGCGCTGTTTGTGAGTTTCTTGGGTAGTTCTTGCCTTATAACTAGAACGGACATGTTCTAAGGAATCGCAAAGTAGAACCGAGTTTGCTCTACAAGTCCATTACCACATCTATTTGTTATGAGATATCTACAGAGAATTATAACTTTGGAAAAAAAACTGACGAAACTTTAGCACCAACCTAATATTTCGCGGAGGTGAGCAAATACTGACAGCCATCTGCGACTATGTGGAATGACTAGATAGTGTCTTAGTGTCTCGCGACTGGTTTGCGTGAAAAAGCTAGCTGTGACGCAAACCATCCATAGTGATGGACGTGACATGAGAACAACTTGTGAGGAGCCTCATTAGAAAAGGAAGGCCTTGCGAACAGGGCGTTGAGCTGACGAGGATATGAAGCAGAAGGCTTTCATAAGACGGAGTGTGTGATTTAAAAAAAATGAACGGTAACTATCTACACGTAATTCTGGAGTTCAGTATGCCTTGATTTGCAGTAGGAATTTCTTTGGCCCAATAATTTATTGTTTGGTAGCAGGAGTCTGTTACTTCCACACCCATAAACGAAGCAGAAGAATGGAGCAAACAACAACTTGTCATAAGCGAGTGCCCCGAAACTTGTGATTTTTTCAAGGAACAAAACTCTACGAAAGCCAGCTTTACTGTAACATTACATCGAAAAAAGAAATAACGGAACAGTTATTTAAGGAATGTGTCCGATGATTGTGTGGAAAGAGTCAATATTCAAAATACGATATGCAAACAAATCCGCGGAAAAAAAATTTATACTATCAATTATCACTGGATGAAGGCACATTGAATGAACACATGTACGAACGTAAGTAACAGTAACATCACAGAACATTGGGTTTGGCAGTAAGTTCGTGCGGTTTTTTCCATCTTGTTTTTCTTTTCACTGTGGTTTGAACTTCGTTTGGAAGGTGGCCCTCCAATCTGACTAGGAAGAAAATCTCCGACACCTCCTATTGTTGTGTTTTGATCATGGATCAAATGCAGCACAGGAAGGCAGGGATATCAATAACATCTAACGAGAAGCCATTACTGTTAAAATGATGATACAGGAGCGGATGTCCGCTCCAGCAAGGTCGATTTTGATTTGGAGGATATCCCTCGTTCTGAATGTGGCATTTCTAACCAGGGAAGGATACTAGGGGGGGGGGGTCCGACAACACGTAACGAAATATACACTGTCATATACAGTTTTCGATGCTGATATCAAATCCGTTATCTTTATCTGCGGCGGAGCTTTCCGTGAAGAGTAACGTGGCATAATATGGGCTAGTCCCGGCCGGCAAGTCCAAGTTTCGAGTTATATTCCGCTGAAAATGTGCGCAGAAACCATCTCAAACTTGTCAACTAGTTGTAACTGGTCAATGCTTCTAAAACTGCTACAGATCCAGATAAGTTCCCATGATCTTTTAGTAGAATATAGACAGGAAGCGAAATTTTGGCAGCTCTGAAAAAGCTGAAATCTTGCCACGTAACTCTTCACAGAGAGCTCCGCAGCAGATAAGGAAACGTATTTGAGGTCAGCATCGAAAACTGCATTTGTCAATATACACTTCATTACGAGTTGTCGGACCCCGCTAGTATCGTTCCTTGGTAAGAACAGTGCGACAATTATTCACTGGAGTTAGCTCTCAATGCAAAGAGGAACTATCACGTACGTTAACACTTAGTAACTCCAAAGTTCAACTAAACCACTTAGTGAAAACATGAAAGGGCTCAATACGAGGTGACCCTCCACGTTCAGAACACACGACTCCTATGCGGAAATCCCATCAAAACGAGATTCTGGAATGAAAGGTCAATCCCATCACAGCAACTCTGTAGGCTCGAAGCAGTCTGGAACCACTTATCTTGTTTACTTTTTTGGGCATTTTTTTCGAGCTGCATTGAAAAGTTGCAGTCAGGGCCCACAAATTGGGTCGTCCCAAACAATGTGCTTTTTGACATAGTGTGGACAGAGAAGCTACTTTGCCTTTGGACGCACTAATAGCGGAGGAAAGGGGTTATATAAATCACCCGTTTTGATTGATGTTGTTCGTGAAAAGCAGCGGTTTCAATGCCCGTGGAAAACCACACGAACTTATGTAGTGCCCTACCCAATATTTACAGCACCATATTAGCTGACATGGAAGCCGAAGTCTACAAAAAGCCTGCGGGAGGGATTGCTTCTAGGCCGAATCAAAAGAAAAATTTGATTATGTTAGGAAGAAGCTCGTTTAGGCACTCTTCTAATAGTTCCTGACATGAAAACAATCGCAGGGAAAACTCGATCTTTGGAAATACGCAGTAGTTTAGGTGCAAATGCAAAGTTATGAATCAGAATTTCCGAGGATTTCATGGTTGATAAGTAAAACTTCTGATCATTTCGTATACCAGGGAAAATTAAATTAATCGGGGAAATGAAATTAATGTCGACGCAAGGAAATTTACGAATAGGAATAGCGTACAACGTATGACACCATTCTAAGGTGACTCACACCTGTCGCTGTGAAGACCCCACAATGAACTGTCACTTTCAAATTTAAAGCACTCATTGACAAGCGATTGGAAGGAATTTCAGGCGCCTAGTGTGCAAGAACTTAAATAGCTTTAAATACAGATAGAAACTTCAAAACAACAAGTGACTAGACGAATTCTGGTCGAACAACATCGTCGTCACTGTCGAGGCCGCTGTATCCAAATTGGAACGCTGGCGGCACTGGTATGCGATTACGATAATGACGATATGCGAGTAGGCCTGAATCAGTAGACGTAAGAGCATTAAATAGAGTAAGTTTGCTTAGAGTAAAAGACAAACAATGAGGATATTTACTCGAAAGCCTTGTAAACATCCGTCGACAGTATACCTACGTAATATGTTTGTCGCGCCGTGCGCGATTTTGCGCCGTGGTGGGGTCCCGGCGCGCGTACATGCGCACTGTAGTTCCCATGCTGCTGTCGCTTGCTTAGGACGGTGCGGCTGATTTTCGAAATCAGTCGCTGCTGTGCTGTCACGCTGGACGGTCGGATTCTTCGGTGCTCTCGCGTCGTGGTTTACATCGTTGTTGTTCGTGATGCTACCATTCCAGGAGCAGCAGATCAGCAGGTCCTCCCCCGGCTTGCCACGTCGTGCCTCGCGAGCAATACCATTTATCATCTACAATTATCTGAGCTGGTCCTACCACTCTCGCTGTACTACCATTATTGATTGCCTCGTTATTCATGTCGTTTGTTTCTTCTACCATAAACCATTCATTCGAATTTGTTATGTTGTGTAGTAGTATGTTGTTCATCTCCTTATACTTGTTCGTAATCACCATGTGGCCAGGGCCGGGGTTGGGGACGCACCGTAGGGACCTTGTGAGGGAGACGGGAGGAGAGGAAGCGGGATCCTAGGTTACCGGCTGGGTACGTGTGGGGATAGGCCGCTGTTAGGTAAGTAGGAAGCGCATTCTCCACGTATAGGGCCAGTCGTGTTCGGGGCTAACCATACGTGCGAGCGATAGGGGGAGGGGGGTCGTCGCCGGAGGGGATGAAGGGAGGGGGGTGTGGAGGTAGCAACCATTGTGAGGGTTTTCATCATTCAAAAGAGAAGTCATCGACCGGGAGGGAGGGAGGGAGGGAGGTGAAGTGCCTTCTTTCCCCACTCTCCATTGATGAGTCCTGGAAAAGGCACTTTCCAGCTAACTATTCTTTTTCGTAGTCCGTCCACAGGCAGGAACAAAACGGGCCAAAGTTTACTAAGTTTTTTTTTCTGGTTACTGCACATGAAAACGCGGCTTATTTCGGAAATCAGAGGGTCTGCCGGAAAAGAGCATTGAATTAGCTACATATTTATGCCAAACACTTAATGTCCCATTGACTGTATCCTTGTGCATTTTTGTGATTTTGAAAAACCACAAAACACGCTATTTTCCCTATTTCTCTTTTCTTTGGAACACTTCATATTAGTGAGTGGTACTAGCCTGTCGTCAGATCCATGCTCCTACCATATATCTACTATATTTCATCGAAGAGCGCGTACTCGTTTATGGGAGGGTACCGGCACCAAACCCTAAACAATAGCTCCAGCCGATCTGGCACCTTCCACTTTGTGCACACTATTTCTTTTTTCTCTGACTACAGGCTGGGGCCAATGTACAGGCTTTGGCTCCCCCACCCACCCCACAACGTAAAACGGAGTTCCACATGGCATGTTGGGTATCACCTGACAGAGAATTTTCTCTGCTACCTTCTGTACAATTCAATCTATTCGATTCGAATTTAGAAAAGAAAACACCAAAAAAACTAGAAAAACTTACCATTTCTCTTCATTTCAAAAAGTCAACTTTTGCTCCTGTACAATACAAAGACGATGTTTCGTGTTCCACACAGGATTGCACAGCCTTCCCACCTCTTTTACCTAGGACTGTCCGATTTTCATTTCATTTTACTTCAACAGATTTATTCCCCACCAAACTTGAAGTGCGCAAAAATTATTGATTTCGAAAAATGAAATTTGCTCCTCCAACGATGGCTCCTCTTCCACTAACTCAATTCCAGGTTAAGGGCAGTGCCCAGGCAAAACTTTTGAGCTTGAGTGCTCATTGGATTATGGTAGCGGGTCGACTCCATATCTTCTTCTTCTTCTTCTTCAGCGTTTGTCCCGTTTAGTCGCGGGGTCCGCTCTAGAGGTCTGTTGACGCCATTTGGCCCTATCGCGCGCTTGGTCCGGGTGGATACCAGCTAGCTTAAGATCGGCATGGAGTGTGTCAAGCCAGCGTTGCTTTGGTCGACCTTTAGGCCGTTTGCCGGAGACTTCGAGATCAAAGCCGACTTTGCGGACGGTTCCTTCCTCGGCACGCAGAACGTGGCCATACCATCGCAGACGAATTTCGCGAAGTTTATCAGATATCGCCGCAACGCCAAACCGATTTCTGATGTCCTCGTTGCAGATTCGATCGAGCCGCGTTACTCCAGCCATCCAGCGAAGCATCTTCATCTCCATAGCGCTGAGGCGACGTTCTACTTCCTTGGTTGCGGGCCAACATTCGGCGCCATAGAGAGCAACGGGACGGATGACGGTACGATAGATCTTCGATTTCAGTCGGTCCGGGATCTTCTTGTCACACAGAACACCGGTCAACGAGCGCCACTTTCCCCATGCGGAATTAACTCGGGCTACAACTTCATGATAAAGGCTACCGTCAGATGAAATTCCTGACCCAAGGTACTTGAACACTTCCGTTCTCGGTAATTGTGCGCCGTCTACGCTTATGGTACCGGGCTGATCCACGCTGGTTGTTAAGTACTCTGTCTTCCTGACGTTAAGACGTAGGCCGAAGCGTGCAAGTTGGTCACTCCAAGCCTGTGTCAGCCGCTCGAGTTCTTGCCTGTCTTCAGACGCGAGCATGACGTCGTCTGCGTACAACAAGGTCCATGGCGTGGGTTTCTGCAGATCCCGTGTTACAACATCCATCACCACAATGAAGAGGAGCGGGGACAGAGCAGAGCCTTGGTGCACACCAACGGAAATGGGGAAATCCGTAGACATGCCAGCAGCCGCCTGCACGTGACTTCTTGGACTGGTGTAAAGAATCCGCACCCATTCGATAAGTTCTTCAGGAACGCCATGCTGCCGAAGAGCGTACCAGATGACTTCATGGGGCACGCGGTCAAATGCCTTTTCTAGGTCAAGGAAGGCGAGATGCAGCGGCTTTTGTTTCTCACGGTGCTTCTCGACCAAGAGACGTGCAGCATGTATGGCATCAGTGGTGCCGCACCCAGCTACAAATCCGCACTGGTTAGCGGAGAGCCGCACGATATCGCGAATCCTGCGGTCAATGACATGCTCAAAAACCTTCATGGTATGGGACAGCAGGCGGATAGGTCGGTAGTTAGCGCAGTCAGCGGGACTGCCTTTGCGCTTCCATATCGGGATTGTGGTGCTCCGCTGCCATTCCGAGGGCACTATCTTCTCCGCCACTATCTGGTTAAAGAACCTCGCCAGCCATTCAGCAGATCCCCAGCATTGCGACTTCCATAGATCCACTGCCACGTCATCGGGACCAGTCACTTTATGTGACATCATTCGCTTCAACGCTGCCTCCGTCTCCTCGGTAGTGATTGCCTGCACGGGCCCGTAGGTTGGCGATACATAGGGAATAGGTGGATGGGCGAATTCCTCCGTCGAGACATTCTCGAAGTAATCACGCCATCGCTTCATTGCCTTCCTGCGGTCCATTAGAAGGTGGCCATGCTTCGTTGACGCCATGGAACTTTTCGATATCTTCCATCTGACGTTTACGAGATTTCGCGAGCCGGTATATGAGCCGTTCGCCTTCCTTCGTGTCTAGCTTCTTTTCGACATCCGCGTAATGTGCGGCTTTCACCAACGCTACCGCCTTTTTCGCTGCTCTCTTCGCTTCGCAGTATTTACGCCAGCGGTCGTCTGTCTTGCTGTCCAGGAAGGCATGGTACATGCGCTTCTTCTCCCGAACCCTCGACTTCACTTCGTCCGTCCATAGCCAAGGTTGCTTGTCGGTCTTCCTTCGACCTGGTTTAGTCGCACCAAGTTCAGACCGCGCTGCCTCTACGACCACATCTGCTGCTTTCCGCCAAGTTTCCTCAACACTAGTTACAGGCGGTAGCTGAATGCGAGATATGACCGCGGCCTCTTTCTGCTTCAGTTTCCACCACTTGATTCGAGCTGGTCCGCATCTCTCCTCGTACTTCCTCTTCGGTGGAGTGATTTTCAACGAACAGATCAGTGGCCGATGTTGTGTCGCTACTGTCTCATACGGCACGACTTTCACGTCCGTGACCAGCTTTCGATCTTGACGACGCAAAAGTACATAGTCGATCTGTGTCTTCGTATTGCCGCTATAGAAGGAAACAAGATGAGACGTACGTTTTTGAAACCATGTGTTCGTTACGACGAGGTTGTGAGACTCGGCGTACTCCAGAATACGTTCACCGTCTTCGTTACGTGTACCGTAGCCGAACCCACCATGACAACTGTAATCGCTCCTCGTTTCTCCCACGTGACCATTGAGGTCTCCCGCAACGACAAGAGTATCCTCCTTCGGCACCTCTGCTGTCTTCTCATCAAGCAACGCCCAGAAGTCGTCCTTGATACGCTCAGAACAGCCAGTTTGCGGAGCGTATGCCGAGAAGAAGTGGAGCCGCAGTTCAACAGTGGCGATGACAATTTTCATAAGCCGATCGTCGAAACGCTGGACTTCTGCTATTGCGTCTCGGTAGCGTTCTGAGACTACGACTCCGACGCCACTTCTGGTACCTGCGCTGCCATGGTAAATGAGTTTGTAGCCACATCCTATGTCCTTCGACTTACTGCCTGACCATCTCGTCTCCTGAACCGCGCATATGTCGATTCTTCTGCGCTCTAGTGCGGCTGCTAACTCGCACGAGCGACCTGTCAACGTGCCGACGTTCAAAGTCGCAATTCGCGTCTTGGCTACGTTGTCCTCCTTAACGACTCGCCTGCTTGCCCCCCGATGCCGCCGTTCGCGAAGCATCGGGGACCCTCGCATACTTTTCACACTAACCGGGCCCCGAAAGTGCGCGTCGACTCCCGTGTACGCCGTAGTTTTCTTCTCAGGCACTATTGACGTCATAACCATACGACGTGACGTGGGTCTTCTTCGGCCGGCCTGTCACCACGGCCTGTCGCCGGCATTCGACTGTTGAGGGGAAGGATTCCCTTCCCCGTGGACGAGGGACTTATTTGTTAGAGGCGGCCCCAGATCGCCTCTCATGCGCTTCCCAGTCGTTAGAATGCGAGCTTTTGGCCAAATCCGGACTGCAGGATACAGCCAACATGAAGCATTAGCACACACCCACACGCGCGAGTGCGTGTTCACACTCATATGCCGGCCATATGTGTCGAATCCAGCACTGTCGAACTAAGGAGTCCATCCCCTAGATCTACCCGCGTCGCAGGGCAAGCGCATGGCTGCTTTTGGTCCGCGGTAAACCCCCTATCCGCCACCTGGGGTCGCGCCACGTAGCCTCGCAGCAAATCGGCTGGGATCCCTCGTAAGAGGGAGATCCGTGGGGGTCGACTCCATATGCAACTGCCAAAGCTTCAGCGAAAAAGTCGCGGAAATAAACGAGATATCCGCCTTTGACCCAGTACCCAAATCCATCTCCAGTGCCCAGCCCGCCCACACGGCATCTGCCATTTCGCGCGTAAAATTGGTGTAAAGTAGAACATCGTTGGAGAATATCAAACAGATTGTGGCAGCATCCCTCCACTGTGATTGATTCATCTCCGTGTATGTGTCTCGAGTTGGCCATTCATACCGAAACTTACCTCTCCTTGCTGAAAGTGATCAAAAAGTACTTTAGCAGAGATGCGGACCCTTGAAGGAAAAGGAAGTGGCTGGTTCAAGCTAAAATTGAGGCAGCGAACTGGCGCTATCGATCGATAAAAATTTCCTCTGCGCCCTCTACTGACGAGAGGGTTGTCGGACATCTCGTCCGCATCAGTTAGGAAGGTGCTCAGAAAATGGTTTTTCTTAACTGATGCGGACGAGCGTTTTATGATCTTCCAAGTTCATACCTGGAATGAGTGAGCCAAAATGGCCTAGAAACCACAGACACCCAATACCCGAAAATTTTGCCTGGACACTTCCTTCAATCTACTAGGTTTGCGCTATCTGATACCCTTCATGGTTTGAAAATTTTCGAAGCTGACTGCGGTATTCTTCATGTTTTCCTTTCCTTTTGTGAAGGGGGTCTCCCGGACCCACATCCAAAGTGAATGGGGTTATCTCGGAATGTCGACTCCGATTATCGCACGTATGGGTCTAACCTGAGCCACTGAACCACCGACGGACCCTGGGGCACGACAATGTTTTTGGATTGGAATTACAGACAAAAAATAGTACAACCAATATTGCCAGAAATAATTAGATAGTACACAAATACATATTTAAACATTTGCTGGACGACTACGCTGGAAGCTAGAACAATCTAAAGATATTGTTTCTCAAAGGCAAACTGTTTTAGTTACAAAGCTAAAAAATCAAGAAAAAATAAACCCCTATGAAATAAAATAGTCGAAGTCAATAAAATTAGACAGAGTTCGCAGTAACTGCCCGGCATTACAATTTTCTGGAAAGTATTGTCGATAAACCATGTGTACCAGTTAATTTTTAATTTTGTAAACTTGAACCTATGGAGGAGAATTTTTCACTCGATGGTCTGCAGTGCCCAAATGAAGAAGAGACCATTCCTTTAGATGAACCGAATCGTTTGATTATTTGATGCTGATTTTCAGGAAAAATATTTGAAATATTTGGATGGTGGTACTCTGAGCTGCTTCCAAACCACTTCAGGTGGCTATTGCACAAAAATTGAAAAGCTTCTTTACAATAGTCGCCAACGATGCTAGTTAACTTACCGGCAACAGATATCACCAAAAGCAGTATGAACGTGCCGATACCCCAGCTGCCGCTCCTGCACAGATCTTCTTTGAGTTCGAAAAGATTCTGCCCGGCGCGATTTGGTGGTGTAGCGCAAACGGTTTTTCCCTTAACGGTATTAATTGGTTACAATATCTGAAAACAACTTATTCGTTTTTGAGTTTCATAAATTCTTCAGCTAGCATGATCTCAAAAACTTCTGGAATCTATGAGCAATTGCAATTGTTCGGATCACCTACATGCACTTTACAGAGTGGTTCAAAACTAGGGAGACAAGGGCGCGATGCGCGTTTTTCGACTTATCTCGAGTTTTGGCGTTTTGCATCCAATCTTTTGCTGTTCATTTGTTCAACTGTACAGCTTCATCCAAAACATTACTTAACACTATGATTTTTAGGGACAGCTAGGCCGTCAGTCAAGCTTAGTTTTACCGGCCAATTATAGGCTTGGCGCCCATGTTGTGCTAATGTGTAAAATTTTACAAGAGGCACACTAAGCAGTACATGAAAAGTACAAGATGTGGAAAACAAAAAAAAACGTTAAAGTCATTGTGAATGGCCTCCTATCTTGGTTATGAGATCCAAGATTTCGTACGGATACTCCGAAATTCAACGCGGGCTGGGGGTGCTTTTCAATTCTAGTCACCATCATTAAATGTATTATGAGGGAAATACTTCTCAGAACTATGAGATAGGAAGTTGATGAGCCTAACAAGTTCCAGTTCTTAAACAATCTCCTTAGTAAAAAAAGATCCAGAAACAGCCCTAAAATACGGTTTTGCTCTGTTTTTGCACAGGAACTCATGTCCGTTTCATTATAAATCTTACTTTCAGTACTCATTCATTTATAGCAGATTTATTTGTAGCAGATTTCTCGTTGTGATATTCATTCGAGGACAGAAACTGACTTTTCTCTCATAAAAATTGTTAAATCCTTGGAGCAAACGCTTTTAAAAAGCGTCAGATTATCTAAGAAGACTGCACTTTCGCGCCACAGCAGGCGACTAGTTCAAATTCTTCATGTGTTTTCTCGCAGGTGATAGGAGAAATCGTGAGATGTGATGGTAGATTTTGTTCAATGTAGAGTGAAAAATATCGTATTGGAAACAAAATTGTCAACTCGCTTTCCAACGTTAGATATGAACCTTTTAGCGTGTCTCCGTAATTTTGGACCAACCTGTAAATGAGGAGAAACCTTCAGCCTTTGAAATGACAGATTAAAACACAATCACATCCTGCGATCACTTTCTATGGAACCAATTCCACCCACCCAAAGGATTAAACGCGAACCACAGGAGGAATCAGAGACATCGAACGTGGTCCCCTTTCACTTACGTATAGGAAACTCCAAACGTACGCAGACAAGAGTCGAGGTCCTCCGCGATTAGCCCCCTATTCGCCACCTGGGGATGCGCCACATAGCCTCGTGACTAACCGGCTGGGATCCCTCGTATGAGGGAGATCCGTGGGGTAACAAATATGGGGAGAAAACTATGTCTTGAAAAAAGCGCAAAGACTTAAGCTAATAACTATTATATAAGTAGAAAGAGTGCGACTAGGAAAAAGATTTGGTGTAAAATGGCTAGAATAACGTTAAAATCCAATAGAATAACACACCTGGTTCAGAAAACTGTACTTTTCTTGCTTAGCGATGACTGAAAATGGTTGAAGAGAACAGTCGCAATGTAGCGGATTGCCAGAGATGTCCAGCGTACTCAACGACTCTAACGAATCCCACAGCGAGGTAGGAATCTGAACAAATCATGATTTACTTCTTTCCAAAACAAAATAGAATCTATAGCATATTTGTTTGAAGCAGTGTAATTATTGAACCTCGCAAAGTATATTCATAGCATCACTCCTATTATTGCTACAACTTATATCTAAAAGGTGAGATACAACAACTGCCACTAAGATATGATCAGCGGCCGCGCGACCAGGGAATCTTTTTCTATAGCTGACCTTTAAATTGAGCCATAAAAGGGAAATTTGAATATGAATTTGAATATTAAGAATGTACGATGACTTCCTAACAGCAGCTAAGCATGGGCACAGACTCAATTCAGGTTGGATGATTGAGCCCAAACTTCAAGTGCAGCGGCTTCCACAAATTTCGTCCAATGTCTTCACTTTCAGCAACTGAGAAAGAACGATTGATACAGCTTGGATACACATACACCTATTGTCTCCATTAGAACGCTATCGTGCACTTCCCTCCGTTCGGGATAATCCACTGATCGAAGTTACAAGAAAGTCTGTTTGCTAGTATTTTAAGAACATTTACAGCATCACTGTATCTAATCAAATACCACAATAGTTGTTAACAGCGGATAACACAGAAATATTCTCCATCGGAACGGCTGTTTTTTTCCTTCTGAATTGTTCAAGAAAATTCTTTTTCGTCCCTTTTCTTGGACTTTTTTGTGACTCACTTTCCTATGTAAAGAGAAAAGGCATAAAATAAAAAGAGAAAACTATGTATAAAATAAAAAGGTTAGATGGCCGAGTGGCCTAAGGTGTTGCTTGAGCCCAAGCCTCTTCGGGGTCCCGGGATCATCCCCGCATCTCGTATTCGGCCGATAGGCCGGCCTGAGGATTCCCCAATTAACATCCTACCAGCGTGATCGTCCGGCTAACGCCGGACTCTCAGGCTTCTTTTGGGCTCGCTTCGCTCGCCTCGCATACGTTTGTGTTCCCCTCTACTGGGCGCTAGCATACTACTCTCGCAGGTGTGGACCAGGGCTGTGCGTTACTAACGTAACGAGTTAACGCATTAACGCGTAACGGTCATGTTTCGCCTAACGTAACGAATTAACGAATTAACGATAAACCCCAAAAATCCCTTAGAATCGATTTCGTTAGAAGGCCAAATAGTATCTGAAATGCGTACTTTTCTTACGCTACACAACTTTCTCATAAACGACGATTGTGTAAAATGATTTGCAGGCACCCAAAGAAAAATCTGCTTTCATGGACATCTCATCATCATAGCTTTCATGAACTAAAGCCACTTCGGCAGATGTAGCTGTGTAATTGTCGGAGATAGATATACAAATGAGAAAGATATACGAATGAGAACTTTCATGAACCTGCAACTATTTTAGGAAGTAGATGAATACCTTGCGCATATGCCATCATTCTCGAGTGATCTTTCTGAATATTACAGCAAAGGCATTATCACCACGAAATTCCCTCTTATCAAAATGTTGGCACGTAAACACCTCCCCGCACCGGCAAATGAGTGCGAGCATCTCTTCTCAGCAGCAGGTTTCTGTCGCATTTAAGAGTCAGCTTGGCTGTAGAAATTTGGAAAACTTTTTTTCGCATCTTAACATACTGGGACTCTGAGGTACGCCTACGCCTCTTGTGTTTTGAGTCTCTCCCTTTCTCTATGAAGCCTAAGATCTTATGAGCTCTCATCTGTTCCTTTTGCCAAAGATTTATTGTGAAAATTGTGAGGCAAAATAACGCAACTCCTAACCGAAAGCATTTCTATCACTTCTTTCACTAACAAACCTGCTGCTGAGAAGAGATCACTCGTCTTTTTTTAGTCGTCTTACCATTGCCTGTGTTAGTTTTCTGTAGGCATTGAAGAAAAGCCATCATTTTTAAATCTGAGAAACTATTATTTTTAAATCTTTTCATCTGGCTGTACCATTTTTTTTCAGAACTAGAAGTAACCAATGTTACCATTTGCTTCAATTTTTTGTTGAATCTACAGCTTTTCTGCTCTGAATATCAGTCAGAGATCTTGACTGCTTGTTACAGCTCATGAAACTTATCAAAATATCCAGAAGTCTCCTAACGAATTAACGGATTAACGAATTAACGCATTAACGCGTAACGGCCGATTTTGGCCTAACGTAACGAATTAACGGATTAACGAAATCCGAAATTTTTCTAACGCACAACCCTGGTGTGGACCCGTGCGTGACATCTTCCACACTTTGCCAGCGCACCCTTACCACACCGTTGGACCCGACTCGGGGTGTTTCCCCAGTTTTGGACGCTGGCGCACCCTTACCACACCGTGAGACCCAACTCCGGGCGTTTCCCCACTTTTGGACGCCGGCGCACAATTATCACTTTTGGACTCGACTCAGGCGTTTCCCACTTTGGGACGCCAGCGCACCCCTACCACACCGTGGTACCTGACTCCGGGCGTTTCCCCACTTTTGGACGCCGGCGCACCCCTATCACACCGCTGGACCCGTTTGCCCCACCTATGGGCGTCGGCACATCACTCTCACTGCTGTTCTCCCTTCAATGGCAACTCTTCCCCTGCCGAGCGCCGACGCCTCCGACATAGCTCTACTCGTTTCACGTCTCCTCCACCATCTGTGCGGTGGTTCGTCCGCCTGGCTCCTCTTCTTCGTTATAAAACTGTCCTGCCCCTCTCTTTCCTTTTATACGGTCATATAATCATAGGCCTATCTCACTCATTCCGACCGTGTTGAAAACACCTGTCGGCCATTAACATGTCTGAACATGACAAACGTGACCCGAAACACCTCTAAATCAAGGTAAAAATCAAAATTTGCAGCTTTTCTGTACATAACTCGATGCGCTGAACACGATGGTGTCGGTAGTTTTTGACGACAGTAGCTGGTTCTCTTGTACACACACACTGACATAAAATGCCAATTAATGTTATCTATGATTATCAACCCTATGATCAATGACGACAAATGATTCCAAGAAAAAAGCTAAGGTCTCCATGGGAGTCGGCCCGATGAGTATAGAAAATATGCAAGGGTCCTCGGTGCTTCACGAATGATAGTATAGGGGGTCAAGCATGCGAGTAGTTAAGGATAACAATGATTAGCCAAGACGCACATTGCGACTTTGAACGTCGACGCATTGGTTGGCGGCTCATGTGAACTATCAGCAGGCACTCGAGCTGTCGCATTGACCTGTGTGCTGTGCAAGAGACGAGATAGTCTGGTACCAAGTCAAAGGGCGTAAGTCTCGGCTTCAAGGTAGTTAACAAAGGATGTCCAAAGACCAGGAACGGTGTGGGCACAGTCGTCTCTCAACGCTTCCGGACTCGATAGCTGAGGTGCAGCGTTTCGATGACCGCCCAATGAAGGTCGTCGTCGCTAGTTGACACTTCCCACACGATGTCATCTGGTACGCACTCTGTTGGCATGGCGTTTATGAGGAGCCTCATCGGATGGGTCAGGAGACGGTCAGAAGCAGACCCAATGAGTCGAGTTGGGACGCCTACGGAATTTCCCATCTCCGTAAACGTTCATCGAAGGTCAATCCTCTCAACGCTCCCCTTCATCGCTGTCAGGGATGCCATTGAGAGGCCTCCTCTATGAGCAGACAACGTCATGCTCGCACCGGAACAAAAGGAGAGGCAGGCGAGGGCCTGGAGCAAGCGCCTACCGCGTTTTGGTTTCCGGCTCAACGTCAAAAAGACTGAGCATATAACGACCGATATGTATGAGTCCACTACCATTCAGGTTGACGGCAGCGACTACTGAAGACCGACTACTTCAAGTATCCCACTCCCACCCCAACACTCTCAGCCTATGACAACCTAACCCATGAAGTCGTCCCTCGCGTCAACGGCGCGTGGTTGAATAGGTGTGTTGTGCGACAAGAAGATCCCGGATCGCTTCAAGTAGGAGGTGTATCGAGCAGTAGTTGTATCCGTCGCATTGTATGGTGCGGAATGTCGGCCAGTCACCAAGGAAGGGGAACACCGCATGAGTGCGATGAATATGAAAATGTTACGATGGATGGCTGCTATAATCTGTTCCATAGGGGAAGATAGTTGGCAAAACGCCGCAGCGAAGAAGAGGGGGGAAAGTGCGCAGAGATTGGAGAGGGTGCAGAGAAAAACAGACACTGTGCACGAATACTCAACTATCATCGCTGGCAAAACACACTATATCACGCGTGTGGACCGCATATACAATAAAAAGATTCGAGAGAGGTTCGGCATTGCCGTGATTGCTGAGAAGCTCTGTGAAACCCGCCTTAGATGGTCCAGTCACGTCCTGCGCCTACAAAGACACCGTCTGTAAAGTAGGCTTCGATCTCGAAGAAGCAGGGAAACGGGAAAAGTAGCGTGGCTAGACACGCTACATGCTGATCTGAACCATGTAGGCATCCAACCAGACCAGATCCACGCTAGAGAGAAATGACGTCAAAAGATCAGGGTAGCGAACTCCGGTACCAAGACACATGCGCATGGCTGATACTGATCGGGTCAGTGGTCTGTCATTGGAGAAACTGCCAGAACCTTTAAATGGGATTGCAATGTAAAATGGATACGATATTTGTGTTAAGCACATCAAACAACCTTCATGCAAAGATTCAGTGGAAAAAGATCGAAATTTTCAGGGGCTAGGTGCCCTTTCTTTGCTTGTTCTTTAATATTGACAACATTCATATTAACTGTTGACTGCAAATTTCCTATCAGAAAAAGAGATAATGTAACGTAGCGGAATTACGAATGTTGTCCTACGCAAAACAACGAAAAAGAAAAAAGAGCAAACAGGATGAACAACTGCCAAGTGTGATAAAAGGTTACATGGTCACAGTACTGTACATGTTCTGAGCGTTGCTGATCAGCGAAACAGTGATATTTGTAATCAGCTCATGGAATAACCGCAATTTACATGGTTGCCTTTTTTGCGCTCTACGATATACCACTGATCCTATTAGAATCAGCCCTGCGCCCGTGTCCTGCTATCGGAGTTCCAGGAAAGCGTTCTCCGCCACGAAGGCGCTATTTATGGTTGATGCGCGTCAAATCTGACGCGTTGGCCTAAAATTTCACAGTTTTCACGATGCCTCGACGCGGCGATGATCAAAATCAGGGCGCAGCACCAGGTGGTCATTGACCACCAGGACTTAGTAGCGTTCTGCAGATTCAGGGGGCTTAGCACCAATGTCCAGGGCGTAGCCAACCGTCTACTGATGTTAGACACAAGTAGATTTTAGAGAGTCACGTCTGAAGGATCATCAAAATCGTGGCTGAAGATCACTGTCGTTCAACCATTTGCTACATCTCTACCGTGCACTCTGATGCGCTCCAGTGATAATCAGGTTTTGCTCAACCTGTAGGAAACGTATCATGTTGGTATTTTGACTGTAGATGCGCACTATACCAACAAGTATCCCCCCAAAGTGGCACACTTCTTTTCTGAGAAACCGTCATCATTTTTGAGAAAAATCGTCATTAATGGTCAAAAAGTGGTTTTTGACCTTTTTTGACCATTAATGACGGGTTTTTTGAAAAATGAAGACGGTTTCTCAAAAACGAAAGATGCCACTTTGGGGGAGAGTTGATACCACAGAGGCGCATTTCTTGGAGTATCGGAACACTTCCCCAAACGAGAGAAATTTCTTGAGAAAGTTCCGGGCTTGAGAGAAAAAAAAAACACTCTCCAATGACAATTTCTTGTATCTGACAGATCCTTTAACAAGTTTCGACGAGTTCTAGCGGGATCAAACAGTTCCGTATTGAGATCGGTTTTTAAGGATTTTAACTTGAATTTGAGATGATTTAGGCTGTCTTCGCTAAATGGTACGCATTTCTTGTTGAAACTTCATTCGTCGTCTCACTAACGCTTATTTAAGTCATTTTTTGGTACTATCTGCTTTTCCTGAAAGAACGCTAAAGTGTAGGTACTTAGTAGCCCATTTCGGCATCCGACTGGACATAGTACTCCCCAACCGATACTGACCACCTAGTGCTGTGCCCTGATCAAAATGAAGTATGTTCGCGCGGCCGTCGCGATGGCAAAAGAGAGCCAAGTCTTCTCCCTTCGTTCTGCATTGCGTATCGCCGCGTCAACCATAAATACCGCCGAACGGGACAAACGCTATGGCGGTATTTATGGCTGATGCGCGTCAAATTTGACACGGCGATACATAATGCAGAACGAAGAGGAGAAGAGAATTCTTAGCAGAATGCGAATGTTCCTGGTTTGGCCGTCGCGACGTCCGCGCGGACAAACTGCGTTCTGATCTTCGCCGCACCGAGACATCGCGAAAACTCCGTGAAATTTCGGACCGACGCGTCAAATTTGACGCGCATCAACCATAAATACCGCCTAAAGAAAAAGGAAGACAAGAAAAACTCTCAAAAAGAGTTTTTATGACAAAACATCCGCTTGTAATAGGAGATAAAGTAATTTCGCTCCGAAATGGAATATAGCGACACAAGCAAAGTATAATCTGTCCGAAACGACGAGTCCGCCCACGCACGCGGGGATCGAGAGGCGGCGCGGCTGGGACGGATGCTGTTGGCTGCCACGTCGTCCACGTCACAACCAAATCATTGATCGATACCATGAAGATAACGATGAAACGTGATACGCAGATTAGAGATGATGATGTGGAGTGCTGGCAAACGTGGCAGCTTCTTCGTGGCGGCGATCCCCACGTGCGTGGGCGGACTCGTCGTTTCGGACAGACTATACCAAGTTGATGAAAACGGTGAACTTGGACCTAGAACACGGCAGTTTTGGTTGGAAGCAATCTACGTCATTACTATGCGGCAGAAAGAAAGAATGCTTTAAACCTCATCATATCTTTAGTCTGAATAGCTCAATCCACAGTGGAGTTGTAGTAAACGATTTTGCCTTCAACAGTACTTACCTGTCATTGTTTCTCATTGACAGTCACATTACAAATTTATGACTGCCGCTATCTCTTCAAGAACAGAATCGAGTCTTACGTTAGTGAATAGATTTCCGCTAAGATCCAGAGCTTCGAGCGAACGAAGACAGTTTGGTGCAACCTCAAATGCTGTGAGGTTGTTGCTGGATAAGTCGAGTCGGCGCAAGCCAAGAACCTGCAAGTCTCTGCATCCATTAATTCTTAGGAAAAACAAACATTCATGTATATACTGGGATTGCTTTAAAGGACCTAGCCGACCTACCTGAACATCATAGCTTAGATCAGATGGTTTAAATGTCGCAATAAACTAAGAAGGAGCTAATCACTCAGGACAAGTCATACTAGTCCACTGCGTCAGACCTCCCACTGCCAACTCCATCACATCAAAGGAGGGTTTGTATTCTACGACCGTCGAGCAGTATTGTAGGATTCTTTGTAGTTCTTTCCAATTACGAAGAGAAGAAGTGTTTTTTCTTGACTATACATTTCTCTTTTGTAGTAATGCATCAAATAGAACCAATTTCCAAACAAGCAGATAACGAGAAAAATTCTTAGAGGAAAAGGAGCGCTTTTGAATGATAAGGGCAATTTATACTGCATGCGTGCGACTGACGCGCGTGCGTCTATATGATGAAGAATAGGGCCTAGTCGCATTGCAGTCGCATCGCAGTTGCAGGTGAGACGCACGCGTTTACGGCCTCGCGGCATCCGCGCGATGTTTCATTGAGGATGTACAAGCAGTGTTGACCGGTTTTCGTGGAAAATCCCTCGTAAATGGATGCGTGCGACTGATGCGCGACTGACGCACGCATCTAGTATAAATTACCCTATACTATACATTGTACCAGAGAAAGGCAGCGAGGGGAAAATGGAGTTGGGAGGGGGGCACTTGGTATAAGTCGATAATATGACCTGTTCTACACGTTCTGACTTGTTAGCTGACACGTCCGGAATGCCCTGACTTGTTAGCTCGCCTAAGTACAGTAGTTATGTACCTAAACTACAAACAAGTCAGAATGTGTAGAACAGGTCATATTATCGACTTATACCAAGTGCCCCCCCCCCCCACCCCCTCTCCAACTCTACGAAACGGAGCCTTTCCTTAATTTTTTTCTTTTTTTATTTTTGTTTGCTTTTTATTCTTTCATTAAGTTTATCTGTTTACTGTTCAAAATCCCCCGTTTTCGCTCACGCCATTCTCGGCTGTACCGCGCCTTTCGTGAAAATGAAGTGGCAGATATCCCATGCGATGGCATCGCGGACACATCGCTCCCATGCCATGTTCGGTGATCGCGACGCCCTGATTATCAATGGCTAGACAGAAGTGAAGACCCCACAAAACTGTGCAGTTTGTCGTGAAGAACGGCCATCGAACGGTAGATCGCGTCGCTAGCATCGTGCCAACAACCCGCGACAGCATCGCCGTCGCCAAGCATGTCTTCCCTAGAAGCCACGCGCTATGGCAGGGTACGTGCCGTAGGCCACCGCGGAATTAACAGATTGTATAAAATAACAACATGTTAACACCTAACAACAGTAATTTTATTCGAAATGCGTTTTAGTGATAGCACGAAGCGCCCTCTCAGGAAATCTGGGAACCGTGTTCTGCATGACATAGAACCGTGTTCCGCATCGGATTGAAAGATGCAAATCCCACGATTAAGACATGCACGCTCATGCAGAACCTATGCAGATCCCAAAGAAAACCTGGTTTAAACCTGTTTAGCATGGGATATGCATGGGTTCTGCATGAGTGGACGTGGGTTTTGCATGAGCTTTGGACTATTGTGATCAATTTGCATCCTGGGATGACCCCCACTCTTTTGTGCATGGAGAGCTACGGTGGATAGCGCTTGCTCTGGCACGAGCAATATCGGCGCGCATCTTGCACCTTCATCGGTTTGTGCACTTCCCCTTTGTTCATTTCTGATGGGGCCAACTTCTGCTGAATGTCCGACTGAAGTGCATCGTACATTAAGCTGGTGAATGTTCCCTATGTTAACATGCAATATTTTTATATTTCAGAGAAACCTGCAAATTTTTGGCATAATTATGGAAATCGCAATGAGTAAATTTTTATCAGACATAAACCACTGTTGAATGTAAAGAAACAATGAAAATAATGGATGAAAATTTTAAATGACTGGTTTTTTTCAGATATCGATGCAAAACCCATGCATACCTATGCAAATCCCGGTTAAATCCCGTGCAAAAAAACGGTTTTTTTAATCAATCGTTTTCAGCAATGCTCAAATCCATACAAAACCCATGCATACCTATGCAGAACCCATGCACCTCCGAATCCGATGCAAATCCCATTCAAAACCCAAGAAAAAAACAACATGATGGGAAGGTCTAGGATATGTTGGTAAATACAAAAGGCAGAACGAGGTGACCCTCTGTCTTTAAGTAACCGTTAGTGAGACGACGAATGACGTTTCAGCAAGAAATGCGTAGCATTCAGCGAAGACAGCTTAAAGGCAGTGTGTCACCTCGTTTCATGGGCTGTGGATATCAGCAAACTGTAGTTGTTCTCGTCGCGCTGATTCCAATTGTGTAAGTCGTAACGCATAAAAGTGACACAGACCCGTTTCCGAAGGGTCCGAATGTGCGGCTCACGGACCACTTGAGCGGAGCGGTCCGTCGACAAAAAAAAGGAAAAACAAGTTGTTGACCAGCTTTTCCAAAAACAACTTGTCAGCAATCTTTTGCCCGAATAACTTGTCGGCAACCTTTCAGATAAACAACTTGTTGACGAGAGAGAATCAAGCTCCCGTGCCCGCGTATCATACTATGCGACCATTGAGAACACCAAAGCAATAGTTCACCTTGACTCCCGTTGATCTTCGGGTATACCGAGCGGGCGCCAACAATCCTTTCATTTGTTCCTCTCGCGAGCCAGAGTTGCCCAGTGGATTCTGCCCGTTCGAGGGAAACGGAAGCATCGTATCTATCCTTGAAGGACTTCGTGAAGAAGTCTGACCACTGGGTCAATGGTCTTCCTGTCGTGCGCTTAAAGGCAGTGTGTCACCTCGTTTCGTGAACTGAAAATACCACTACCACCAAGACTCTAGACCTCCTCGTCACACTAATTCCAAAGATGTACTTCAAAGCTCATAAAAATGACGAAAACTCCGTTTTCGGAAGGTCCAAAAGTGCAGTTCACGGACCACCTGGGTGGAGCGGTCCGTGACTGTGCTGGATGCCCGCCACGTCTGCAGCGTTGGCAGCACGTCTTCACGTGTCAGATCGATGAGATCAATGGCTTCATGTGTCCACTCAGCTCGGGGTCCGCCAATACCTCAAACACGAAAACGAGTTGACACACTGCCTTTAAATCATCTCAAATTCAAGCCAAAAACCTCGAGAAACCGATCTCAGTACGGAACTGTTTGATCCCGCTAGAACTCGTTGAAACTTGTTATAAGACCTGCCAGATACAAGAAATTGTCGTTCTCTGAACTTTCTGCCCGCGGTACGAGCTCATTCCGTGGTGGACCCGCGATTGCCCGCGATAAATCCGCGCCTGCCCGCGGTGGACAACTGGGAGTGACGTCACTACCGCGCTATGCCCGCACATGATCACGATGGACCCGCACATGCTCGCGGTGGACCCGCAATAACATGGCTATTCGCGGTGGATCCGCATTTGCCCGCGGTGGACCGCTGTAGAGCTGATGGAGTCATCAATGCCAGCGGACTTGAAAACATGAGTTCGAGAAGGTGAGGGGGGTGGGTCCACCACTGTGATAAGGGTGCGCCGGCGCCCAGAAGTGGGGGAGATGGGTCGACAGCTGTGATAAGGGGTGCGCCGGCGTCGAAAGTGGGAGAGACGGGTCCACCACTGTGATAAGGGTGCGCCGGCGCCCAGGAGTGAGGGAGATAGGTCCACCACTGTGATAAGGGGTGCGCCGGCGTCGAAAGTGGGAGAGACGGGTCCACCACTGTGATAAGGGTGCGCCTGCGCCCAGAAGTGAGGGAGATAGGTCCACCACTGTGATAAGGGTGCGCCTGCGCCCAGAAGTGGGGGAGATGGGTCGACAGCTGTGATAAGGGTGCGCCGGCGTCCAAAGTGGGAGCGACGGGTCGACAGCTGTGATAACGGTGCGCCGGCGCCCAGGAGTGAGGGAGATAGGTCCACCACTGTGATAAGGGTGCGCCGGCGTCGAAAGTGGGAGAGACGGGTCGACAGCTGTGATAAGGGTGCGTCGGCGTCCAAAAGTGGGAGAGACGGGTCGACAGCTGTGATAAGGGTGCGCCGGCGCCCAGAAGTGGGCGAGATGGGGCCACCACTGTGATAAGGGTGCGCCGGCGCACCTAGGTGCACGTTATTCCAATCCGTATTCCCCTCTTCATTCCAGTCCATTTGTATCTGAATCGACCCCACACTTCACTCTGTTTTTATACATGGGCAGACCCTTATCACTTGAGTTACCACAACAACCTGCTAGAGATAGATTGTTTCAAGAGAGCATTTGGTTTATGTGATATGATTGCATAAGTTATATCTTATGTAATAAATATATTTCCACTGAATCGGCTACGTCCAATTAACAACGGCCACTAGGGCCAATCAAAAGAAATTACTTCTCCCACGTGGAGGAAGGCTATCGCTCACGCGATCGAGAGCTTTCCAAAAGTCGATGGACTTACTCGGGGGATACAGGATCTACTAAATCTGTCCACCTTTTTTTCTGCATCGTATGCGGAGTATGCGAGCGAAGCGAGCATCAGTAGAAGTCTGGAAGTCCGGCGTTAGCCGGACGGCCAGACTGGTGGCTAAATAATGCGCTATTTCACATTTCACATCACTCGTGCTTTTCGTGCTGAAAAGTAGTGCTTTGAAGAAAATCTTCGATTATCACAGATTGCATTGTTGCTAGCCGAACTCTTCAGATGTGCCTTTATAAAGCGTCAACAGAGAGAACGAAAGCTCTTTTGTAACCTGAGAAGGACAAACACGCGCGTTCTCTCTCCTAATTGCCCACGAGTGAAACGCGAAGACAACTCAACAAAAACGTGAGGAAACGACGAATTTGGGGAACCGAGCAACATCTCTGAGGAATTACATCAGGAAAGCCCGTGGTGGAAACGACTTCAAAGTGACGTATAAAAGAGGAGGCAAGGTCGAATTGACAGATTTAACTTACTTATCAAACAGCAGCATATCTAATACGTACAGTACTGCCCAAAACGAAATTTACTTTTGAAATTTTTTCCATAACTTCTTTCCAAGTAATGATTAAAAACCTTAATCCCGGCAAATTGTGAAACTACTCGCTGCGAATGAATAACATTAGTAACATCCCCATATAACATCACTGCTAATTATTATAAGAAACTAGTTGAAGTACCCGGCTTCGCTCGAGTGTTTTACTACGTGTTCTACATCACACTGCTGGGGCCAATTACTGTCACCGATACATTCATCAAAACACTAAAATCTCCGTAATTTCGGTGATCAGCATGTTAGCGAGGCCTAAGTGACCCTTGCCCCAACGGCGTGTGGGCGAAAAGTTAGCAAAGCTATTTTGGTGACATTGAATCGGTGCATTCGTACAAAGTGGTTGTCATATTCATATTCAGCATATCGAGGAACCCCAGGAGAGATGTCTTCACCGGTCCATTAGGCAGAAGAGCCAAAACACAATAAAGGCGATGAATCGATATTTCGTGCAAGATGGTTGACATATTCGTATTCAGCGTATTGAGGAATCCCAGTAGACATGTCTTTGTCCGCCCCCTAGCGAAAATAGAAAAAATCGATGAAATGAATAGATGAATATTTTGTGCAAATGGTTGTCATATTCGTATTCAGCGTATTGAGGAACCCCAGGAGACATGTAGCCACCAACCCCTGGACAAAAATAGTGAAAAATCAATAAAATCGATATAATTGATAAATCAGTCGATAATCTCAGGTGCAAGGTAGCCTATATCCTCCGCCGGCCCGCGAAGGACGTGCATGCAAAATTTGGTCCGGATCGGTTCACTCTCCGCGATTTCTAATCATTACATAAATATACACACATATATACAAACTTTCACTCTTATATATACAGATTTTTCTTACTCAAAAAGGTTATTTCCTACTATTTATTTCGTACTTCAACCATTGTGCGATTGCCAATGGTGGAAATTCCACAAAAGCCGTACTTTTTTTTGTTGTTCCTGTGCATTGTTCCTGTGCATAATTACTGTGTGTGATATGAATTCATTTGCTGCGAAAGTACGGCTTTTGTGGAATTTCCACCATTGGCAATCGCACAATGGTTGAAGTACGAAACCAGGAAATAACCTTTTTGAGTAAGAAAAATCTGTATATATAAAAGTGAAAGTTTGCATATATGTGTGTATATTTATGTAATGATTAGAAATCGCGGAGGGTGAACCGATCCGGACCAAATTTTGCATGCACGTCCTTCGCGGGCCGGCGGAGGATATAGGCTACCTTGCACCTGAGATTATTGACTGATTTATCAATTATATCGATTTTATTGATTTTTCACTATTTTTGTCCAGGGGTTGGTGGCTACATGTCTCCTGGGGTTCCTCAATACGCTGAATACGAATATGACTTTTCACTTTGCAATATCAAAAACGATTTTGAGGTGGGACGCTGCCTTTAAGGTATCATTCAGAACCATAATCAGCTCGAAGCACGGCCATGGAAGCGAATTAGACTTGATTAAATTAGCTGGAGTAGGTTAATTTCAAGCTCCCAATTAAGCTAAGAAGATGTTAGGATTCTGTCCCAATGCGGTAGCATCCTGTTGGATGTGAATCCATTTGCTAGGAAGAGCGCGATTTCGGTGAAATCCCACCACCAGACGTCGCACAATAGTTGGATATGAGTGGGATAGGATCAGGGAATTAACTTTTGGTGAGTGAAAAAACGTTTCTTATGAAAATTAGCAAGTGCAATGGGGATATTAGTAACCCTACGCATCCGTAGTGAGTAGCTACAATAGTGCTCACAGGATGTCAAAAACCGACAGTCGCTCCTCGAAGTCACCGTCGCTCTGCCATAACTTCCTCAGAGCGATTTGGTCACCAATCTGTTCGTCTCGAGGTGATATTTCAGATGGCTTACCGAGTATGGGTGTAAACCTTTGATTTACTGGTTTCCTCCAAGTAATCGATATATCGATTGATGCTCTGTAATGGATCGAATTGGTAGCGACGGAAACACCTGTGATGAATCGGATCAGAAGCTCATCATGACTTATGATAAAGGGCTTACTCTGTACGCGTGTGTGTGCATTTGTCAGTGTGAAACAAAATTCGAGGGCGTGGCCTAGACCGAAGAAAGTGCTCTACAGCGAGTCCACTGTTGCTATGGGAGTGCGCCGGCGTCCAAAAGTGGGGAAACACCCGTAGTCGGGTCCAACGGTGTGATAACGGTGTGCCGGCTTTCGCATGTAATAGGAATTCGCTAGGCGAGTCTATGTATTTCTGCATGAGGGGTACGCTCACCCTGTTTCGGCGGATTCTCGACCTAAACCACCTAGATGTACATTGTTTCCTTTCGTATCCGTGTTCTCTCCCCATTCCTTTTGTGTCTGAATGAACCACTCCTTTCTTTCCGTTTATATACACGGTGGACCCTTATCACTTGAATTACTACAACAATCAGTTGAGCCTAAATCATTTCAAGATAGCATTTGCACTGAATCGGTCACACTCAATTCTTCACGACCACTAACTTCGCTCATATGGGAGAGTATAACGTCGTTCATATGGGGGAAAGCTAACACCTATGGGATCAAGGGCTTCTCAGGAGTGCAATAAAACTGCGTGGATGGATACAGATTTTATCAATCCATTAACACTTTTGTGTTTGCTTTCAACGTGCAGTATGCGAGCGAAATGATCATCAATAGAAGTCTGGAAGTCCGGCGTTAGCCGGACAGCCAGAGTGGTATTCGATTAATTAGCTAAACTGAGGCAAAAACTTCCGAAATTAAGCATCTAGGCACAGAACTGGGCGGACTCCACACTATTTCAATGACATTCAATTTTTGACGAAATTGCTGATAGAGCACACTATTGCAACAGACATAACGAACTTGAGGCAAGAAATAGTAACAGTTTGACAATAACTCTGTGTGCTTTACTTACTGCTAGGGCCGTTGCTGCATGCCCACGAGTCCCATTATTACTCTTGCCCAAAATACAAACTTCCGTTGTGCCTTGTGAAAGCTTCGATTTTAAGGAAGCTACAGTTCGCCAGTGAGGTGAGCTACTGACCTCCTAGTAAAAACTAATTAAAGGCAGCACCGGTCGAAATTCTCGACTCCGAGTTGAACCGCTACAGATGGCGGATACTGTCAGCACATCACAAATGTGGAACGAATTTAAAGAATCATAACTAACCCGCGAAGAAATCTGAATCGCAATCGCGAATCCAGCTCCCATGCACGTGTTTTCAAAGCGACGACGCTCCAGACAACAGTGGGCCGCCGCATTCGCAAGTGTGCGTGTGAGCGCGCCCGCGTAGCGAAACTCAAGGGTGTCAATGGATACAGCGGAAAAGACACACAGAGACGGCATCCCGATTTCGCGGATATCTCGCATGTTTTGTGCTATTTCAGTGCTGGATTTGAGTTCTAAAACCCCGAAATCAAGCAAGATCTCAAGGACGAAGATTTGAGTGGGAGCTGGCTTTGAGAACACGATGGGGTGCTTTCAGCAAGTGCAGTTGATGCAGTTCTAGCCGTCATCATTTGCCAATTGGGACTGCATTAATTTTTCCGCAATCCTATAACCGCCTCTAGCAGCCCTAGAACAACGTTGAGACAATGGAAGTCTACGTGCTCTGAATTAGGTCATGGAGAGCCTTATCCTGGGCCAAAACCAGGAGCTTCCGAAAAATACAATTTTTCAGCAATTCGGCTGCTGCAGGGCATCTCGTGAGGCCCTGGGCGATGGAGCATAGCGCGGTGTTTGTGGTGTGTCCCAGGTTCAATGGCTGCCCAAAGGATTCTTTTTACAAGATGTTTGGTTAGGTCAGAAAAGTCTTCGTTTATTCAAACGTATGAATATTTTGATCAATTGCGAGTACTTCCGTTTGTATTTGTACCATTATACGCATTAGATCAGGGCCTCACAGTCATCCTCCCATGCCTTGCAGCAGCTGAAGTGCTGAAAAATCGTAGCTCTCGGAAAGTTCTCGTTTTGGCCCAGGATATGGCTCTCCATTGCCTAATTCAGAGCACATAGGCTTCCATTGTCTCAACATTGTTCTAGGGCTGCTAGAGACGGTTATAGGATTGCGGCTAAATTTTCCCGAAATCAAAATCAAGCAGCCCCAATTGGCAAATGATGACGGCTAGAACTGCACCAACTGCATTTGCTGAAAGCACCCATAGTGTTCTTAAAGCCAGCACCCACTCAAATCTTCGTCCTTGTAGCTGTTCAACTTGGAGTCAAGAATTTCGACCGGTGCTGCCTTTAATTAATTTTTACTAGGAGATCAGTAGCTCATCTCACTGGCGAACTGTAGCTCCCTCAACATTGAAGCTTTTACAAGGCAAAACGAAAGTTTGTATTTTGCGCAAGAGTAATAACGGCACTAGCAATACGTAAAGCACCCAAAAAGTTGTTTTATTTTGTTGTCAAGCTGTTATTATTTCTTGCCTCAAGTTCGGTAGATCTGTAGCAATAGCGTGCCCTATCAGCTATTTCGTCAAAAATTGAATGTCACTGAAATAGTGTGGAGTCCGCCCAGTTCTGCACCTAGATGTTTAATTTCGGAAGTTTCTGCCTCGGTTTAGCTAATTAATCGAATATAAGCTTCAGATCTGGTTCATCGCAAGTGTTTCCGCCGCTACCAATCCGATCCATTACAGGGCATCAATCGATATATCGATTACTTGGAGGAAACAACTAAACCAAAAGTTTACATCCGCATTCAGTGGGCCATCTGAAAGATCTCTTTGAGACGGATAGAATGGTGACCAAATCACTCCGATCAGAGCAGTTTTGAGGAAGTTATGGCAAAGCGACGGTGACTCCGCGGAGCGACCGTCGGTTCTCGACATCCCTTAAGCAGTATTGTACGTTGTTTGCCATAAATTTCAAGCATTACCTGGGAAGGAGTTATAAACAAAAGTTTGGAAAGTGTTTTGTTTTTGGCCAGTTCTGCTATTTTTAGAAACCTACATTACGGGCCTTTAGTGGCTTCTGCATCATCCTTAACTCTCGTTCGAATTGTGTTCACTTATGAAGTACGCTTATTTGACATTGCACAAAAAAAAAAACTATGAAAATATCCAAGCTATAGCTCAATTTCCCTAAAATTCACTGACGAAATAGCAAAACTTGTTCACCTTACAAAAGGAATCCTTGTGCAGCTGCTCGATCTCATTTGCAGAAAGTTTCAACTCCGCGAGTTCCACAAAACCTTTCCTTTCAGCATCGAACAACACGGAAATGAGGTCAGCTTTAGATTCACGGGGCCGTCTTCCGAGTGCATTGCTCATATCCAACACTCTCAGTCTGGAAATTGACCAACTAATTCCAAGTGGAGATCAGAAACATTGAGGAGAATAGTAACCTCTCCATATGCTCAAAGGTATACCGCCCCGCTTGTTTGATGTCGTTGTTGTTGAGGTAAAGAAATTGCACAGCGGGTGCTCCCTTAAACGTGTCCGCGGAGATCTTGGTGACTTCATTATTTGAGAGATTCATCAACGACAAGTTCTCGTGGATTTCGCCTAGAAAAGAGGATGTTTCCTTGTCGAAAATATGAAAAGGAACTAGTGTGAAATCTTCTGTTTGACTGTACCCGAGATTGATAAATCTCTTTATTTCCTCTCAGCCAACGTTTCGGCTTAATTCGCCTTCTTCAGGGTCTGAAAGGGCTACACAATTCGTGGTCTCTACCAGAACAAGTACATCAGCAGATCAAGCCAAAAGCTCAACATGTTATTTTTCAATCACCAAGAAGGCCGCAATGCTAGCACTAACCTTCGTTCGTTCCACTCCTAGCCAGTTACAACTTGCTAGTAGCAAATATATGTGGCGAGTGAGAACTGAAGGGTTCACGTATAGGATCAAACTGACTAGATCTTGATATGATGCCAGCTCATTTGTGATACTCAGACATTCATCCTTTCGGTCCATTTGCGGGCATCTGGATTTAATCCAGAAAGCTTCAGTTGTCTTGCGTGTTTCTATTTCAGTTTCGTGAGCTGGTATGCTTACTTAGAATTTGAAATCGTTGCCGTTATGTCTGCTCAGCCGATTTGCCCCTAATGGTGTTGATTTGCAGGAGTTCCATTTTCCATCTAAGTGGTCTTTGATTCTGAGACTTAAAGGCAGTGTCTCATCTCGCGTCTGAGATTCCCATGTCATGAACGTATGCGAGCCGCTGAGCACAACGATGTCCTCCAAGTTTCATGGTAACGTCGAAAACCCCATGAGTTCCGGGTTCATTTGGAGGCTTCATTCTCTAGTTAAAGTTTGGTGAGGGTGCGGCATGGTTTTCGTACACGGTAGTACTTGTTCATTCGATAATAATTACTGCTGAGAAGTTCATTTTAATCTGCAATCTCAACTTCTCAGCTCCGCTTCTTCGAGCTTCCTAGCAAGACAACTCATCTTTCCAATATCAAAATTGGATTCAAAATAAGGTTTTTTGGAGCCATTTTCAGATTTCAAGCACATCATTGGGATCAGCGCGTCGAGTAGGACCAGATCTGTAAGTATCTCGATACCCATCATGAGGTGATACACTGCCTTTAAGGGTAGCACTGATTCACCTATTAAATTGTCGCCACAGAGTCTGCATGATACTGCATGATATCTGGTACACGGTCCCAGAAATCGTACAATCTCCCTCTCTGCCTGATGGACATATGATACAATTCGGTGATGAGCAAAGGCGATTGTAGAGGCGATTTCTTACCAATCGGCATTTCAGATTATCGGGTGGGATGTCCACGAGGTTGACCAAACCGTCTAAACCAGACTTTTTCAAGCAGATGCGTATGGAACTGCTCATTTCGTCTGATATGAACCGGATGCATAAGTGGATCTTTCCTTGCGAAGGTGTACCGCGCTGCTTGCTGGAAGGGGTCTCTTTATGAGGTATGCATTTGGTGTAGAGGATTATTGTCGTATATCCGTTTGACTCGGTTATCGGACGGGCAAGTTGGATAGATTCTCGTTTTTTTTTTTCTACGCCAGAGCAAACATAACTTGCGGTGTGGAGCATATTACGCGCTACAGAAGCTTTTGCCCTAATAGGATGAGAGGAGCTGCAGTGGACAATAATGTTTTTATTGCTAGGCTTTCGGAACCATCTTGTTTTGTAACTGCTACCATTAAGAGCTATGTCTACGTTCGGAAACGGAAGCCATTTTCCCCTCGGTTTCACTCTGGTAAGGTTAATGTGCTTCGTCTGTTCATTCAATAGTTCAGAGCACTTATTCATTTCTTCCTGGGTGGAACCTATGACGAAGCAATCGTCAACATATCTGCAATAGAGTATTGGCTTGTGCACCATTACAGGATTTTCGATCTTCGCCATGAAAACTCCTGCGAAAACAGGAGCTAGTCTCTGACCCATGGCGAGCCATCTGATTTGTGCGTAATATTTTCCGGACCAGCGAAATATGTTGCAATTCAAGCACTTTCGGAGGAGCGTCACGATGTGGACAGTTGGAAGGCCACATAAGTTTATGGAATTGCAGAGCTCCGTGAGGAACTCATAAGCCGCCTGCATTGCCGAGTCGTTGACGTCAAACGACTCCATCACACATTCCTCGTTAGGGAGTGCTGCATGAAGATGGTCAAGAAACATTCTTGTGTTGCAGAAGTGAGCTGGAACGTAGCGAAGAAGTTGAATTAGTACCAAGTTTATGAGCCAGGATATTCTGTCACTCGAGCCATCGACGCAGCTGATGATAGGCCTCACTTTGAATACTGAGGGATTGTTTGAGCAAAGATCATCGGCTGATAGCTCATGGGTCTTTATTAGGAGATACAAAACTGGGCACGTTGGAAGTTCCATCTTTAAGCGTGCTATCAAGGATGGTTCGATGTGTGCATCCTTTGCTATTTCGACTCATGTTCGATTAAGTCTGCGGTATTGTTCAGTGAATTCTTCCTCACAGAACGGAGGATAGAGTGTTTCATCGTGGAGATGAAGCTCTGTTACTGCCTTTAGCTGTTTTGGAAGAATGACAAATTCATCGCCTTTATCCACTTATCGATACGCGTGCATGCCCAGATTTTACTAGATTGCGAACCTCCCTAATTCCTTCTCTTTGCGCAGGGGTTAGATTTGGAACGAATCTCCTGCTTTTGAAGCGGCAAAGAACCTCGTGTATGTTGATGGCGAAATCGCGGAACTTTGCGTCAATATCGGTATTGGGGCTTTGTTGTTTCAGTAAACGTCGGGGGGATGGCACGGTTGGAAGGTTTGAAGGATCAACATTCCCTGTGTTTTCTTGCTTGACTCGATAACGTAATCGATTTTGAAGTCCTTGTAAACTACCAACTATTCCCCGAAAAAGTGCAGCAAATATTGGTTGCGATAGTGAAAAGCTTGGACCTCATTCTAGAAGAGATCGCGCACTATCAGAAATCATTAACATCTTCAATCACTGTGATCCTAGGACTTTTGTGACCGGAGTTTGTGATCATGACCGATTGGTTGTGCTGCGAAATTTCGAGGATATCGTGGGCTATTCACGTGTGATTTACTCAATAATTTGTCGAACGTTCTTTGCACGCCTGTGTTTGCGCTAGATCTAATAGAATCGCAAATTGTCATAAACCCGCTCACGATCCTCTTCCAAAGACGAGTTAGGCCTGGTGGGTCCCGCCACTGGTTCTTTCGATGCTAACAAGCCAGGTATGATACACAAGCTTTATTATATGAACAACTTGTCGCCAGTACCACTGCTCTGGCGTAGGCACGAATGACTGTACGACTTCTGAACAGGCTTCTGTGCGGCTACGATATGTGGGTGATAGGCGACGATGCGGATAGTCGAGCGGCTGGATAGACGATATATAGTAGGCGAGGCGATTACGAGATAAGTGGCGAATATACTGCCGTGCAGGCAGCAGACCCAACAGATGACTAACTGACTGTAACCTCACTCTATGGCCCTTTTATAGCCTCGGTAGTGGACCTAAACATAAACACTTAAAAAAAAACATAAACAACTCTGATCATTTTTGATGCCATTTCATTCACAGTGGATAGCTCAGTGATCGGCTATCCTCACATCTCCGGGGCCCACAAGAGAGTGGTCCCTTCACTCTCTGTTTCCTCTTCTTTTTCAAACCTACCCATGTGCCCATGGCACGTTTCTTCAGACTTTCTTGGTATCTTTCCAAATTCGCTGTCTACTCTTCGGCGTTTTCGGGTATGTCCATGCGTCTCCACGTTCTTGTACTTTATGGGATCAGGCCAGGTGGGCACCCAATGGGTTTTCACGCTCTCGTACCACGTTTTCGCCTTATAGAATCCGAGCGCACCGTAGTGCTCATATGGTATTGTTCCGAGACAACGTATTGGGTTGTCCCATTCGTTTGGTCGGGCATCGCCTCCCAACCATTTGATGTCGATGAAGTCTTGGATAGCTGCTATGGCCGTTTCCACATTTTCTGCAGCTTTTTCCCATTTGGCTGCGATAGAGCTGGCGTGTCCTTCTCGTGGGGCCATTCCTATCGCGATCTGGACGTCGTACATCTCTGTAGCTTTAATCCAGGGCAGCAAAATTTGGTTTGCTCTTCCTTCTACAGAAAATTCTTTTCCAACTATCACTAGGCAGTCGTTGTGTTCTTCAGGAGTGGGTAGACCATCAATTATGTTGTATGTGACTGTGGTTACTTCGTTTGGTAGCCATTTCATAACCTGGCTCATATAGGTGGGTACGTAGAGGGTTTGCCTGCGGCGTCTTTTCTGCCATGGTTCTTCCCATTTTCTTCCTTGTATTAGGCTCAGTGCATGTTGGTACACTGCACTCATCTCTTTCTTCCATGTTGCTATCTTTACTGGTTCGTGATAGACATCTTCTGGATCGAGATTTTCGGAACTGATTTGGACGTGAAGGCATTTGTCTTTCATGTACAGCATGGCTACCGCCAATGCTTCAGCACAGAAGTCTTGGCCTCTCTTCGCCATCTCCAGGAGTTGTTCTTTTTCCGAGAGTCCATCTTGCATCCAGATGTTGATTAGTTGTGCCAAACGCAGAACATTTTCAAATGGTACAGACTCCATACTCGCGGGAAGCCCTTTCAGCACATTTCCTAACTTGTTTGCATCCTTTTCCATCAAAAAGGGGCAGGCTATGCAAAGCTTATATCCAGCAAGTTCATTGGGTGGCTTGGCAATTGCTTTCTCGTGGCATTTGAATTTGATGTGGAGCGGATGTGTGGTGTCCTCAGTCTTTACGAACTGTTTAGGAAGCGGCCTGAAATAGATTTTTTCAAATTCCATTTGTATTTGTGCTACCTTGACAGTTTTACGCCTAGTTTTTGTTTTAACTGGTTTGTTGTCAATTTGCTCTGGTATTTTGCGAAGGAGATCCATCTGTACTCTGAGAGGTTCTTTTTCGCATCCGATTTCGGAAATAAGCGCAGAATTTTCACTAGTTTCTATAACGCGATAAGGACCAGACCAGTCGAATACCAGTTTCGGGTGCTTACTTTTGGATTTTTCTGTAGGCATCCTCATGAAGACTCGATCTCCTATTTTAGGGAGTTTTTCTGCTTTTACCTTGTGCCTTCTGTCATATTGTTCCTTCATTTTGCTTCTATATTCTTCGTTCTTCTCACGTATTAGTTCTTGTGTAATTTTCATCCCGTTCATCAGTTCTGTCCGATAATCATCCATATCTATGCGATACGGTGAGACTTCACTTGTTGGGATTATTTTTGATGGGTAGACTGGGTCGAATCCATATAGGGTGAAGAAGGGACTTTCTCCTGTGGCTTCATGTGGGCTTACATTGTATGCATAAATAACGTTTGGTACAATGGTGTCCCACTCTGCGTGCACTTCACATCTCTTCTTCAACATTCTTAGTATCGTTTGGTTAGCTCTCTCTGTGATACCGTTTTCGCGAGGGTTGTAGCCTTTGGTAAATTTTTGTGAAATACCTGCGATATTACACAGTGCTTCCATGATCGTGTTCTCAAATTCTTTACCTTTGTCGGAGAGAATCGCTTTTGGCCAACGACCTCCTTCACATATCCAACGTGTGAAAATCGTCTTCGCAATTTCTTCACTTGTTTTCGATGGAATTGCATAGGCAGCTAGCCATTTCGAGAAATGATCGATGATCACTACGAGATACTTCATACCGCTTGATGAAAGTCCTACTTCTAATACGTCGACGCCTATTAGCTCGAAAGGTGCTGTGACTTTCAATGGTTTAAGGGGAGGAGTACCGTCATTTCGGTTGTTACTTAAGAAACATTGTCGGCATTGTTTGCACCACAGCACAATGTCTTGGTACATGCTTTCCCAGAAAACAATCTTCTTTAGTCTTCTGTATATCTTACGGGCGTTGAAGTGACCTGCTAAGGCCCCTGCGTGTGCTTCTTCAAAAATTGCTCGTCTCTGTGATCTAGGAACAACTTTCGCTGAGGACCCATCTTCTAGGAGTAAGCATAAGCAGTCTTCTTCTATGCAAAAATCAGCTACTCTCAGTACTTTTTCGTATCGTGGGAGTTTTACTTCATCCATGACCTTGCCTTCCTTAACTTTCGCTATCAATGGTCCATAGTCTGGATCCTTTTGCAGTTCTGTCAACCAGTCCGTCTTCGTACCTATTGCATTAACCACTTTTTCTTGCTCACTGCTGTCGTGTTCTTCGTTGTAGATACTTCCTTGTAGCCCACGTGAGAGAGCATCTGCAACTCTGTTTGCTTCACCCTTCACGTACTCAATTTCGAGATCGTAGGATTGTACTTCAAGTGCCCATCGAATGATCCTTGGTGATACATTCGACCTTTTGAACAATGTAGTGAGCGGTTGGTGATCAGTACGAACGATTGTTCTGACACCGAAAATAAAGAAATGGAATTTCTTGAGTGCAAAAATGATTGCAAGTGCTTCCAAGTCAGTGACATGGTATCGTTCTTCAGCCTTTGATAGCTTTTTTGATGCGAAGTAGAGTGGATGTAGCAGTTTATCCTCTCCTTCTTGACAAAGAACTGCTCCAACTCCTCGATTGCTTGCGTCTGTGTATATGATATAGGGTTTTTCTCCCGTCTGAGCGGCATGTACGTCGGGTTGTCCTAGCACAGGTGCACTACCTATGACATTTTTCAGATTTGCGAATGCCTTCTCGTGTTCTTCATTCCATTTGAATGGTACGCGAGTGCTTGTCAATTCATAAAGTGGTTTGGCAATCTTCGAGAAATTCAGTATGAACTTTCTGTAGTATCCACACATTCCCAGAAATGTTCGAATTTCTGCTAAATTTGTTGGACGTGGGTAGTTCTTCACTTTTTCTACTTTATCTGGATTAGTCCTGACTCCGTTTTCGTCGAGAACATGTCCCAGGAAAGCTACACGGTTTTCTAACAATGAGCACTTCTTTGATTTGAGTTTTAGATTGGCTGTTCTAAATGCTAAGAAAACATTTCTGAGTACTTCGTAGTGCCGGTCTTCGGTCTCTGTTGCAACTAAAATATCGTCAATATATACGAAAACTTCGTTGCCTTTCAACTCGGCTAGTACCAGATCCATGAGTCTTTGGAAAACAGCGGGAGATGTGCACAGTCCGAATGGTAATACTTTGAACTCATATAAACCTTCAGGAGTTGTGAAGGCACTTTTTCTCTGTGCATCTTTTGACAATTTTACTTGCCAGTACCCTGCAGCCATGTCTAACGTGCTGAAGAACTTTTTCCCACCTAGACTTTGCAAGACAGTGTCAATTGTTGGTAGTGGGTATGAGTCTTGGCGAGTGTGTTTGTTTAGAGCTCTGTAATCTATACAGAGTCTGAGAGTTTTGTCCTTTTTCTGGACAAGTACAACTGGGGAAGCCCAGTCTGATGAAGATTTCTGGATTATTCCACGGTTCTCTAGGTCATTAAGTATTGCTTTGAATTCTGGTTGAACACCTTGAGGAACAGGTCGTACTCTTTGTTTGATTGGTTTCGTATCTCCTGTGTCGATATTATGTTCAATAAGGTCCGTTTGAGTCAGTTCCTGATCGCTCACAGCAAATACGTCTGCAAATTCTTCGATCAGTTCTCTTAACTTATTAGGCATGCCTCGATCTGTTCGATTGTTTTCCAGATGGTTGAGGAGTTCGCTCATCCTGCATCTTGGTAACTCTGTGTTAGCGATTTCCATCATATCTGATTTTGTGTTTATCATTTTCGAATTACTGTTTGACCATTCTCCTACTACTTCGCCTTCTTTGAAGACTAGCGGTTCGTCTGAGTGGTTGAATACGGGTACGTCTGTAACCCCTTGATCCGAAATTGAACATATACCGGTCTGAATTTTCTCATTCAGAGACCACAAAACTGCATCGATGGACTTCTCTGGACACAGTATCTGAACAAGATTGCATCGCCTGGGTCCAACATAAGACCTCTTTGCTACCGTTGCATACTTAATCTTTGTGTTCTGCTCCGGTGTACTTGTTTCCAAGGAGCGGATCTCGCCATGCGATGTCATTTTTGGAATCTCTGGCTCCGATGTGCTTGCCTGTAAGGGGCGGCTCTGGCCTTGCGATCTCATTTCTGGAATCGCTGGCTCCGCTGTACTTGTCTCTGAGGTGTGGTTCTGTTCCCACGAAATCATTTTTGGAGTTACTGGCTCTGTAATCGGCCGTTTGTTAATCAGGATATCAACACCAAGCAACTTCAAGGCATTGGTGCCTAAGAGTAGGATGCTGTCTTTGAGCTTTTTGACATGCATCTGTATTTTTGCTTTCAAACCTCCAATTAGTTCAATCTCCGTTTCCATGCAACCCAGGAAATCCATTTTATTCCCTGATGCATCGAGCACGTTCAGATCTTCTTTAGGAAGTTGTCGACACATATCGTCCATGTCGACTCCGCTTTCTTTTGCCTTCAATAATACACTAAGCGGCATTATTGTTAGTTGCGATCCGGTATCAATCATCGCTGGGATAATGCTATTCAAACATTTCACTTTCACGATGTGCTTTGGGCCGACCAGTCCGTTCACTTTCCGTTCAGTGATGCTGGATTTGCAAGACCATGCTTCTACCACTGTACTGAAGGAGCAGTTGTTTTGCTGTCCAGGTTTCTTGCTCCAACAGTCATTTGACTGGTGACCTCTTTTTCCACAGTTGGTGCATTTAACTTGTTTGTTGCGTATATCTGGCAGCGGCTTTGATTCATCTTGCTTTACTTTTGCGCCACCTTTGTCATTATTTTCAGCGATCTTAGGGTATTGCTCATCACCGCCAGTTCGTGGCTGCAATCGATGGGATGATTTTGTGATTCCGGCTGGTTTCCTGAAAGTGTCGTTTCGTCTAAACTTCGACAATTGTTTCTGGTTTCTGATTCGTTCAATCCGAAGTGCAGCTTGCTTAACCTGCTCATACACTTCGTGTCCTTGGTGTGTTTCGAGGATTTCTGCAGTGTGATAAGCTTCTGGCCAGTCTTGGAGCTGATCCTGGAGTATCTCTGCTCGAATGAGTCCTAGAGTGTCTTCATCGCACTCAGGATGTGCCTTCGAGGATAGGATCTCCAATTCGAGGCAAAATGCACCCACACTTTGGTCCTCTCTTTTGATCAATGATCTCAGTTTTCTCAAGGCATGGGCCCTCTCTTCTTGGGTTTCTAGTCTCAGCCTAGATTTTAACGCTCTCACTACTTCGTCAAGGGTGCCATTTTTAATCCTTGGCGACAGTATACTGTAGTGGAGTTTTGCTTCTCCCTCGAGGTAGCTCACGAAGATTTCTCTACGATCTTCGTTAGTATATGTCTCTTTCGGGAATTTTAAGTGGAACGATCTCAGGAATTCATCAAACTTTTGACCTCTTCTGTTCCCAAATGGTTTTACTTCCGGCATAGCTAAAGCACGGAAGAACTGCTTGATGGTTAAACTCTCCATATCTGGCTTTGGGGCAGTAGGGTTTGTACAGTTTTTTGTCTCAAGTTCAGGTCTTTCCCACTGACCTTGTGATCCATTGATTGTAGATGGGATCTTCTCTTGGTTTAGCGGGCTCCAATCTCCCATCGACTGGAAATTCTCGTATATGTTGTTATATGATGGTGTAGGTTCGGCTTCATGGCTGCCGAACTCCAGCTCACCTTCCATCATGTTATTAGGTGCCTCGTCTGAGTTCGTCTGTCCTTTTTGGAGCAGTTTTTTCCGCAACTGCGCGTTTTCAGCCTGCAAGTGAGCAACCATTTCTAAACTGCTTAATGCTTTATAGTTAAGCTCACTAGGCCTGCACATATGTGCTTGGCAGAGAGAAGATAGGACATTCCAGCACTCATCATAAGGGAGTGCTTGTCTTTCCTCTGATGCTTCTCCCACCTGGTTTCTCTTTTTCTCTTCTTTTTCGGCAACTGTGAGAGCTGCCATTCCCGCAAGCTCTGTACCGCAGTTTTCCATCTTTTCTGGACTGGTACTGCGTCTAAATCGAGCTCAAAACACTCGGGAACTGTATGGTTCTGAACAGGATTTCAATTCCTGTTCCACTTGTTTCACTTGTATGTCAACCTGCACTTGTTAGCTCTGGTTCGGCCCCCAAGTTAGGCCTGGTGGGTCCCGCTACTGGTTCTTTCGATGCTAACAAGCCAGGTATGATACACAAGCTTTATTATATGAACAACTTGTCGCCAGTACCACTGCTCTGGCGTAGGCACGAATGACTGTACGACTTCTGAACAGGCTTCTGTGCGGCTACGATATGTGGGTGATAGGCGACGATGCGGATAGTCGAGCGGCTGGATAGACGATATATAGTAGGCGAGGCGATTACGAGATAAGTGGCGAATATACTGCCGTGCAGGCAGCAGACCCAACAGATGACTAACTGACTGTAACCTCACTCTATGGCCTTTTTATAGCCTCGGTAGTGGACCTAAACATAAACACTTAAAAAAAACATAAACAACTCTGATCATTTTTGATGCCATTTCATTCACAGTGGATAGCTCAGTGATCGGCTATCCTCACAGACGATCTCCGAGATAATGGCACAATGATCAAGCACAAGATCCGCTTATGCATCCCGTTCATATCAGACGAAATGAGCAGTTCCATACGCATCTGCTTGAAAAGTCTGCTTTAGACATCCCACCCAATAATCTGAAACGCCGATTGGTAAGAAATCGCCTCTACGATCGCCTCTGCTCGTCACCGAATTGTATCATATGTCCATCAGGCAGAGAGGGAGATTGTATGATTTCTGGGACCATGTACCAGATATCATGCAAACTCTGTGACGACAATTACATAGGTGAATCAGCGCGACCCTTGCGTGTCAGAATCAAAGAGCACTTAGATGGAAAACGGAACCCTCGTGAATCAACACCATTGGGGGTACATCGGCTGAGCAGACATAACGGCAACGATTTCAAAGTCCAAGTATGCATACTAGCTCACGAAACTGAAATAAAAACACGCAAGACAATTGAAGCTTTCTGAATTAAATCCAGATGCCCGCAACTGAACCGAAAGGATGAATGTCTGAGTATCACAAATGAGCTGGCATCATATCAAGATCTATGTCAGTTTGATCCTATACGCGATTGAAGCGGTTAGTTCTCACTCGCCACATGTATTCACTACTAGCAAGTTGTGGCTGGCTAGAAGCGGAACGGCCGAAGGTTAGTATATTCTGTCCGAAACGACGAGTCCGCCCACGCACGCGGGGATCGCGAAGCTGCCACGTTTGCCAGCGCTCAACGTCATCATCTCTAATCTGCATATCACTTTTCACTTATACTACGCATCACTTTTCATCATTATCTTCAAGTTGCTGATTGAAAAATAACGTGTTGAGCTTTGGCTTGATCTGCTGATGTACTTGGTATGGTAGAGTCCACGAATTGTATAGCCCTTCCAGGGCCTGAAGAAGGCGAATCAAGCCGAAACGTTGGCTGAGAAGGAATAAAGAAGTTTGTCAATCTTGAGTATCGTTAAACAGAAGATTTGGCACGAATTCGTAACATGCTGAGATTAAATGACAGTCGAGCATGGAGTCTAAAAAAGAATTGTTTTTGATTCTTCTTTCATTTGATTCTGAGATGAAGAAAATTGGAGGGAAAACAGTACCTTCTGTGAAAAGGCCGTCCGAAATGTCCCCGAAAGTGTTCCCCGTCATTGTTAACGTGTCGATATGAGGAAAAGCCCGTTCATGAATCTGAGAAAGCCATTTCAAGTTGTTCAATCAGAAATTGTTCAAAAATGCTGCGCAACACCTTCCAGATACATCTGGCATTATTCTTCGATGCTGTTCTTGAAACTTGACCGTAATTAGCGAAGAAATGAAAAAAGTTACGGTTGGCTGCGTGCATACACTGCAAAGCTTAGGTTAGTGAGGAAGTCCTGCGATATTTATGGTATATGTTTTTAAAACTTGCTTATCTTCTTTCATTTAAGGCACCACTCTATAAGATATTTTTAGGCGATCAATTGATGAAAAGCAGTCTTCCCTACGCAGCCACTGTGAGGGGTCGCCCAATCATCTACCCGCTACATAGGAACACCACGCGAATGGAAAGAAGCCTTCGACTCAACACGCCGTCGGCCTGTGTGGGTCGTATGCCCACTCATTCTGCAGTTTGCATATCTGTACATATCTCATTACGTTTACCGTCAGTTAAGTCCAAACTTTACTGCTCTTAGCTGGTTTGGAACTTGTCCTATGTACATAAACTCTGATACTTTCGAATCGACTGTAAGTAGAACAAGTGCTGAAACCTGATGGATTTTAATAAGAACCACAAGAAAGGGTGGCTGGACAACATGGAATTGTTCCAAGGAAAGGCTGAGCTGACAGTATCAGAGTAGACAAGACTGGCGGATGGAGGTACTGAGGAAACTGCGGAACTGTTCGCAAGTAAAGCTCGATCTGTTTCGTACCGTTGCGTTGTACAGTTTTGATAAAGATAAAGATAACTGATGAAAATATAAAATCCGTATTTCAAGCCTGAAATGAGCTATCAAGACATACTCAGGAATGTGATGAAGCAAAATGTTCTCTCTCTTAACTCTACTTCTAGGAAAAGTGTTCTTGGATGGATTCGCACCCATTCCTTGCACTTAGAGCTCAAAATGCAGTACTTCTGAAAATATTTTCGTTTTTATCATAAATGACCTCAACGAATCGATTGAAAACATGACTTTATTCTCGGTATCAGTGCGCATTTTGCTTGAGTCGTTCTGATGCGCAGTTAGGGAGGAAAAAGGATCGTCAACATGACTAAAAAATTGCGAAAAAAGGATTCATGGCGATTACAAGCAGAAAGAATGCATTTTGGCCGCGGATTTTTCTCCGATTTGTGCTACTAACAGGTATTCAGTAGCCACCGGAAAGTTTCGAAGCTTGCACTACATGTGTGTTCTCGAGATTCAATAAAATGACGTTTTTGACGAAGTTTACGATATGTTTCTATCCCTGGTTCCAGCTGGTATGGATAGAAAGCTAATAGCCTTCATAGTAAAAGCTTAAGAAGTAAAGTGCTTAATTCAAATCACTACTTCATCTCTCTCCATAGGGAAATCTAGAACTTTTATACTTAGTCTTAAAAAACCAACAAAATTGAATTTTTTTTTAAATCCAGTTCCAACTGACTCCGTGCTCGTGGTAAGCAACTGGAAGGAAGCCTTCATGAAGCCTCAACACATACTCGGACTTGGTTATGATTGCTTCCGTAGGGCTGAGGAATAAAAAAATTCTGTGGTCCAAAATCGTGGGTGTGCTAAATACATGTGGCCGGCCGCCACAGTAATTACCATTACAATGAATGACATGTCCCCATCTGTCGGGATGTTTTTTAATTTCTCTCCTCCAAAATTCAGGTGACTGAGATTTGAAAGAGCCGTACACTTCTGTTTCGAGATGATATTGGTCGTCGAAGTTCTTGCCTTTTAGAACCTGTTTGGAGGCCCGATGTAATCGGGTGATGTCTAGCCAGGTGAATACGCAAGATGAAGTAGCACTTCCCATCCTAGTTCTGGAAGTTTGCCTTCAGCCATCCTCGCGACGTGTACTGCCTGGCGTTGCTATGCAGAACACAAAGTCTATCGTGTTCTGGAAGTTTTAACCATATTAACCGACTTTCTGCAGTTGGTCAGAGTAGATGTCGGTGGTGACTGTCTCATGAACTCGTAGTAGAGCACCCTCTTAGAATTCCAGCAACAGCAGTGCGACACAAGCAGCCGGATGAGGATTCACAAATTCTAATTCGGAACGCCTCGTCCTAGTCAGACAACTTATGAAATACCTATGTCGACAACAATTCCCGGAAACCAAACTCGTGAAGACGTCCAATGACAGCTCCATGTGAACCTCCAAGAACCTCCTCCAATTGGTGGTGCCTTTCGGTTTTCCATGATCGGTCGAAGGATTGTCTGGCTGATTGACGTCATAATTACTGCAACCACTGATGGCCACGAGCGCGTATTCCCCCTCCCCCACCCATCTCCGGGCATAGAACCTTTGCATGCGTACTAACTATTGACATAGTAAACCTATCTCAATAGGTCTCTAAAATCTTGAAACTTGAAGCGAAAAGTGTCACTGAATTTTCCTGACAAACTTAATAACACCTAATTTATGTATGAGTGGAGAGAGCAGGGACAACTCCTCACAAACCCCATTACACATCCGGTAGACAGAGTGAACACTTTAGGGGGCATGCTACAATATCCGCACTAAGTTCGTTAAAAATGAACGTTCAGAACGCGGATTTGCGTTCTTTTCGTTCCAAGGCTATAACTCATCACAGCGAAATGATCTACAGACCAAACCAGGTGTCAGAAACAGCAGGGGACTGGGCTATCAAACTTAACAAAATCATCTCCAGATCTCCAATTCGAACGTTGCATTTCCAAAGTTTCCATTTTGCCCCTATTTTGCTACTGATCGCGCGCGACAAGGTACGCGACGAGCTTTGCGACGTCTTGAAAATGGACCGAAATGGGGAATTTTTTAATAAATTTTCAAAGTACTCGCTACAGTTTCGTGCCTTGTATCTTGCTATGAGCCTTCGAGAAATTCTAGCGGATTCAAGAATTTTTGACTTATGACGACGTGGCACAAATTAGCATAGCATAACGTTAGAAGTAGGAGACATGAGTTAGACGCAACAACAATTTCGAGACTACTTTTTATGCTCACTTAGCCCTTCGATTGGTGCTGCTGCAGATCTATTGCTTTTTATTTTATTCTTGTACAAAATGCGGATTTTTGTTGTGCGATGCGAAAATCTCAATAGTGAGCGTGCTTCAGCTCCATAATGAGACTTTCTTTTGCTTTGGCAGAATAAAGTGGAAAAATGTACAGTTTGCTCTTCCAGGAAGTATTGACATCTCTGTCTTAGCGGTCCTCATTTCTTGGCTGGGGCTGCCCCATTTTCGCAGTTTTACCAGTTTTCAAAAAAGCATCTGTAACAGGCCTGGAAAAGCGCTGGGACAGCTGATACCTGCACATTCCGACGGGACTTGCGGATGCGCATGTCCTCTATCAAAATGGTGGGTTTTGGAGAGATTCGATTTTTCAGTCCTTCTCGCAGTGCCGAGCCTTCTGACAGAGGTCGCGTGGTGGTAACATGACACAAGAAGGCGTGGGTCTCCCTCGCCATAGTAGTTCTTTTGCAAAATGTACAACTTGATGAGAGAACCATATACGAAGCCGGCGCAACGAGTATTTCGACCAGTAACGATGAGCGCCACATGACCTTCTCTGTTTCCATTTGATATTATGATAGGTTTCTTGCCAAAATTCTGCCCGCGATTATCAACTGCCTGGTATTTTCTGCATTTTTTCTTCAATTGCACATTTTGCAAAAGAACTACTATGGCGAGGGAGACCCACGCCTTCTTATGTCATGTTACCACCACGCGACCTGTGTCGGAAGGCTCGGCACTGCGAGTAGGACTAAAAAATCGAATCTCTCCAAAACCCACCATTTTGATAGAGGACATGCGCATCCGCAAGTCCTGTCGGAATGTGCAGGTATCAGCTGTCCCAGCACTTTTCTAGGCCTGTTACAGATGCTTTTTTGAAAAGTGGTAAAAAAATCCTGCGAAAATGGGGCAGCCCCAGTCAAGAAATGAGGACCGCTAGGACAGAGATGCCAATACTTCCTGGAAGAGCAAATTGTACATTTTTCCACTTTATTCTGGCAAAGCAAAAGGAAGTCTCATTATGAAGTTGGAGCACGCTCACTATTGAGATTTTCGCATCGCACAATAAAAAGGCCGCATTTTGTACAAGAATAAAATAAAAAGCAATAGATCTGCAGCAGCACCAATCGAAGGGCTAAGTGAGCATAAAGAGTAGTCTCGAAATTGTTGTTGCGTCTAACTCATGTCTCCTACTTCTAACGTTATGGTATGCTCATTTGTGTCACGTCGTTAGAAGTCAAAAATTCTTGAATCCACTGGAATTTCTCGAAGGCTCATAGCACGATACTAGGCGCGAAACTGTGGCGAGTACTTTGAAAATTTATTGAAAAATTCCCTATTTCGGTCGATTTTCAAGACGTCGCAAAGCTCGTCGCGTACCTTGTCGCGCGCGATCAGTAGCAAAATAGGGGCAAAATGGAAACTTTGGAAATGCAACGTTCGAATTGGAGATCTGGAGATGATTTTGTTAATATTGATAGCCCAGTCCCCTGCTGCTTCTGACACCTGGTTTGGTCTGTAGATCATTTCGCTGTGATGAGTTATAGTCTTGGAACGAAAGGAACGCAAATTCGCGTTCTGAACGTTCATTTCTAACGAACTTAGTGCGGGTATTGTAGTTGCGTCCAGCTTCTGTTACGGATGACTCTGCCTAGACAACAGGATGACACATCGGCAAGTCATAGAGAGCGTGGCTTTGTTTAACGTCAGTGGGCACATCAGAACCATAATATTGGGCTCATGGTAGACAACTGAGTAGTTCCAAGTGCTGGTATAGTCATCTGTGATAGTATGTGAGCACAACCAGTAATCCCCCGAAAGCATTCACTTTCTCTCTCTTCTTGGGTAGTGAATGGGTTCAGTTCTATATTCCATAGTTGATGAGTTTGGTGCAAGTACATTTTCTACACGCCCACTCATTCACGTGCAGCATCTTGGGACAGTACATTTCAAAACAATAAATTAACCAATGAACAGTGAATAGTAAACAGTGAATAATAAAACAACTGATTAACGAATATGGGGCTGCTAAAAGCAAACATCGTTTCAGTCAATCCAGCTGCTGCTCATGTCGATCTGTTTTCTCCTTTTGTTTTTTCCCCGCTTCCACACTGGTCTCCAAACTCACACGCATGCATACGATAGATGCCACACCGACTAATATGCAGGGTGCGCCATAAGTTCTTGCACAACATATTTAATTCCATTATAGCAACGGAATTCAACGCAATGGCATGACCTATATGTACACACTAAACCAATTCAATAGCAACTCAAATAAGTTAACAGGTCGGGAATATGTCGCAATTTGCCTTTGTAGCAGCTCAAAGTAGACGGGGACACCCATTGCGGCACGATGATATTTCATGTCTTTATCTTTCCGAAGCTTTTCCTCAGCCTCATGGTACGAGCTCAAACTCTCGCACAATGTAGCTCTCATTTGCTCTTGAACAATGATGCCATACAACACTCCATCGAATTCAGATTAGTGCTGCAGGAGAGTTAGATCTCAGCATAGGATTTCCTCCGCACACTACTCCAGTAGACGCACTTGCTCCATGAACAGATTTTGAGTCTTACTGCAACGCCATGGCTCGGCTATAAAGTGTTAATTTGATGCACCAAGGTCTCTTCTCACTTGAAATGCTGTCCAAATGGAACTGAACATGAAGCTGTGTTGTGAACCACAAAAATCTAAGAAAATTTGCAACGATTGGACTTCTTCTCAAAAAACACAATGAAATTCTTGAAGAAAGAGGGAAGACGGAATCCCGTTTTGCCCACAGAGTTCTCCAAGGCTTTTTACATCTGATCCATTTTTCTGATGAAAATTGGCCAGTTCTTTTCTGAAGAGTGGCTCCATTTCTAAGATGACATCGATGATCCGTGCCGCGGTGGGTGCTCCTCGCACTCGACTTCGAGCTACTACAAAGGCAAATTGCGTTTACTAGCTACTACAAAGGCAAATTAGGTTATATGAGTTGGTATTTGAGTTGGCTTATTGTGGCCCTAGAGGTCATGCCACTGCGTTGAGTTCCACTGTTATAGTAGTTGGAAATATGTTGCAGTGCATCGCATTAGCACAGCAGCATGAAAACACCATTGTTGTCCCACCTGCTGGAATACGTCGGAATTCCTGAAATGGGAATTTTGGCATGTAACATGTGTGGCGTTGCAAATACATCCTGGACGAGGACAACTCGCTTCTTCCTGAGATGGGTAGCGATTTGCTGAAATCTTTTAGCTTAGTAGACGCCTTTCTAGTGAGAAAAATCGATAAGACTTGATAGAGTACACCTCTTCTTCGCTCTTGCATGCTATGATGATAAACAGATCGTATGATGATGAATAAAATGAAATGAGTAAAAATAAAACTCAGATTCCCCCTGATTCTATGTAGCTTCGCTGACTTCAAAACGAAATAATTATGCATGATTTCAGTGAATTCAAATCACAGATGATGTATTCGACTGCATAACTTGTGCCATTACAAGAAAGTCTACGAACTTCAAGAAAATCAGAGCGAGGTATCTAGGCCCTTTCAATTATTCCATGATTTCTAAATGCAGCGGATATCTTTTACCTATAGCAATGAGAAACTTGATTTGTTCTACAAGTATTGAGATGGCGAGAAAGTCTCTTCTGAAATATACCGAAAAAATCTTCTGGTTGAAAAATTGATGGATAGAGAGATGCGACATGTTAGATATTAGAGGGATTTCCTAAGTTATGGACATAGTTCCCAAGAGGTATACAAAGCTACCTGCAACTCTCCCAGCACAATGAGAGAAAGTGTGTGTCGCGAAATATTCAACACTTCCTCGCTGAACCATTCACCTGGAGTCTGGAGATGTGAGTCTTTACGAGCAGCGTTTCCGTGGACTTCATGTAAGAAGACTGGTGAGAAGCTGCAGTTAGAATTACTCCCACTATGCAGGATAGTAATGGCTAACATCTTTATAGAAAAACAGATACAAATAGAAACTGACAAGAACAGCTCGACAAAAACGAAAAAGATGGAAGTTTCTGCGCCGCTCCACCCATTTTCCCATCAATTTCACCACCTTTTGTTTTTATAAGGAGGATTGCTATAAACCAGCGGAACTGGATAAAGGCGGTGTATCGAGCATTCCCAATCCCGTCACATTGGCTACTCAACATGTAAATTAATCTACAGCCTAACGTTGAATTAGATTAAGTTAATAAATAATTTGGAAGCAGTCAATCGTTAGATTGATGGTTTTTAATTTCATTGACACGCGAACTTCTGTTAGAATGGGACCAGTGACTTCCCTAAAGAGGTTTATGTTTTCAGCCACCATGGTGGTAGTAAAGTTGTCAGAATGAGTTATTTGTCAGAGTTGTGATAGAAACACACAGAGAGAGAGGGAGAAATTTAGGACAAGACTTTCTCGCCAACCTAATATCTTAGCACACTTAATGTAGATATATGTATAAGAGGATGTCCTATATACTCTGTCCAAAAGATTACATGTAATAGTTCAAAAAAAAACGCGCTATTTCTTTTGTAGCAACCTAACACACGTATTTACACCACAACTCGTCACTAGCTCGCTCATCAATGCGGTCCTGCAATCAATGGAATGAACATACCAGCCTGCGTCGTATCTGCGACAAGTGAAAGTGCTAGCAACAATGTGAGCACTGCTTGCGTTGCGCAGAGCTGCATCGTAACGTAAAGATCAATCAATAACGTTCAGTGAGAGACGGAGAGAGACAGCCGACTGATGTGAAGGTCAACAAGGCGGCTGGCAGCAGCGGCAGCAACAGCAGTGGTGAGCGTTGAGAACGCAAGCTTCCTGGATCGCTGGATACTTGCTGTCGATTCCTGAACGAAGCCTTTAAACGCTCGTTCCAGTAAACCAGCATTTTTCGTTCTTCCTTTTTCGTCATTATTCATCTCTCTTGATATCGAAACAAGAGTTTTGACGAAGTGATCAGTACATTGGGGACCGAATAAAAATCGAATAACAAGATTAGACTAGTTATAAATTCAGAATCCGATGCATTGGAAATCGGTTATTGAAGGAAGAGAAAGTCCTTAATCCCTTGTCATTCGCGCCTCTCCGCCGTATTCGAAAGGCTGAAATTTCAAAATTTTTAAAATCGAATGTTCGAACTCGAGTATATCTAATGCATTGTTCGGTCCTAACCATAGTGATAAGTTCTCAAATTTTTCATGCATTCGATAGATAGAAATTAAGTCATCTAAGGAATTTAGAAACTCAAAGCGAATTTAGGGGATTTGAAGTGTTAGCCTAGAAGTAGGATGGAGTGTTAAGGAATCTGAATGAGGAGGAAATTCAACCAAATCAGTTTTAGTTATTGTTATCTTTATATTCTGATAGGATTGTTTTGAGAAAACGTGGTACGATGTGGGAGTTGCAGTGGACTACACACATGAGCGGAGAAGACAAGTCACTCCAGACGCTTTTACAGTATTGAATCATTGCAACGAAACGAAACGCAGTGATACAGGGTGGACCAAAGTCTTTGGACAAGCATGATCGTTCTTCAAAACACGAGGAACAAAAAATTGAGGAAATTGTTACTGTTATGTGTTGGCATTTAAGTTGCGAAACCAAATAATATTTTTGATTCCAAAATTTCCTCCACTGGTAACGACCTAGGCTTGGAAGAAGGTAGGTAAAACGTTGAACCAGCGCACTCGAATTCATCTCGGGACCTCGTCAAACTCTCGTTGATAGGGCCTTAACCGACAGAATTGGAGCAGGACTACGAAATCTTCCAGGATAGAAGTAGGAGCAATGATAGACGAGTTTCATCCAAATTTGCAGTAGAGAACAATACTCGCTTTCGAACACAATTCGTCATTCTATAAATCTTTAGTTAGCATTTAGGAAAGAGGTATTAGGAAAGAGCAAATACACATGTATCTGTTAGAAAACAGTGAAATCGGTCTTCAACATGTGAAAAGCTGTTGTAGTGCAGTTTCCGTGCATGTTTCATGTTCAGCATACTGGGGAACCCCAGTAGAAATGTCATCACCGACGCCTCTGAAAAATCAATAAAATCAATAAATCAATGATGTACCTGCACTTCTTCATTCGTCAGGCTAGAGCCATACGAACGTGAAAACTTTCGGAACACTTTCCTGCATTGCACTCGAATACATTTTACAAAGTTCTTTTCTGCCATGAAGAAAGTAAAACGCGCTGGGATTCTTCCATTTTCTGATCAGATGATACTTATAATCTTCTAGAACAAGATTTCAAATTATCTATGCAATACGATCTATTTAATTCCCAATTCTCTTATCGTAAAAGTGTTGAATTATGCGGGAACTCTTGCAAGAGGCGTTGGTCCCACGTGCTGGACAAGCGAAAATGCGCGTGGCCGTTAATGGGTTAGAATAGGATTTTTTCAAATTGTTTTTCAAAGATTTCAAGCACATTCTTGAAATGAGCGGGTCTAGCAAGGCCGGATTCTGGTGATATCCCGATAACAACCATGAGGTGACACCGTGGCTTTACTATTTTACTAACATGGCAATAATATTATAACTCTGTTTTTACCGAAAGGCAGGTCTAATGAAATTTTGTAAAGGAGCAGATCACTTAAAGGCAGCACCCTCGAAATTCTCGAGACCAAGGCATGTAGTAAAGTGTCATGGCGATGAGATCAGCTGCCTGCACAACTCGTCGAAACGTTTGGGGCGATGATCGCACGCGCGACAACCTTCCAACACTGAGGAATGGAAGATCATCACCATCCGTGGCGGTGCTGCGAGCACGTATGTCCGGGGCGCTGATCTCCTCGCCCTGAAGGATGACGATCGCCATCGTTTGGCGACTAGATAGTGAGCGGGACGAAGAGACGCCGAGTGAAGTACTCGGAGCATAGTGAGGTGTGAAGATATGCGCAAATTGTGCAGAATGCATCTGACCAGGGAACGATACTAGGGGTGTCCGACAACATGTGACGAAATGTACACTGTCATATGGAGTTTTTCATGCTGATCTCAAATCCGTTATCTTTATCTGCTGCGGAGCTCTCTATGAAGAGTTACGTGGCGTAATATCGGCTAATCTCTTATCTCTTCCAGCCAAATCCAACTTTCGTGTTATATTCCGCTGAAAATGTGCGTGAAAACCATCTCAAACTTGTCAACTGATTGTAACTGGTCAATGCTTCTAAAACTGTCTTAGATCCAGATAAGTTCCCACGATCTTTTAACAGAATATAGCGAGGAAGCGAAATTTCGGCAGCTCTGAACAAGCTGAAATCATGCCAAATCTGCATTTGTCAATAACTCTTCATAGAGAGCTCCGCAGCAGATAAGGAAAACGGATTTGAGATCAGCATCGAAAACTGCATTTCTCAATATACACTTTACTACGAGTTGTCGGACCCCGCTAGTATCCTTCCCTGGTGAGCTTACGGACTCAGGCATGTTGATTTTCGCCCCACGGCACAGAACCAGCTCGAATGTCTACGACTTGTCAGGAGCACAGAGGTGCTTCTGACAAGTCGTACTCGTTGTAGCTTGTTAGTCGCATCGGTTCACAACTGTCTCACACGCTAAAACAGCCGCAAAGTGATGTGGGTTTACGTGGTTACACGTACATTTGATCACTTTTCATGTACGGTCTGTCCCATCCACCGTGGCGATGATCACCATACTCCTCTCTAACGCGAAGTGCGGTCATCGCCCTGAAGGTACAGGGCATTCGGAAAGGAGTCGGTACTGGTGCATTCACGGACCTGAGGTGAGCCATGGGTTCCACGTACTCCCATATCATTTCCGGGATCCTTTCTAACATGTTAAGCAGTTAAAAATCACTGCGGCTAACAAGCCTGAACATGCGCGACTTGCCAAAGGCCCCTCTGATCTTTTCACGTAAAAATGCACTAATACCGACTCATTTCTGAACCGCCTGTAATGTGCGATGATCGCACTGGACACTTTACTACGGGCACAAGTTAACGAGTGGATTTCATATTTCTTCATAGGTATCATGACTTACCTATAAAGAAATCAGAGTCACAATCGTGGCCCCAACCCCGTTGCTCGCACTTTCGCGGCGACGACGCGCCAGCTAACAACGATTCATCCCACTCACAAGCGCGTATGACCACGCCTTTGTAGCGAGACTCATGAGTGTCAGTGAAAAAAGACGGGAGGGTACCCCAATTTTGCAGATTCCTCGCAAGTTTCTCGCTGTTTCATTGTTGGATATGAGTTCTCGGACTTTCAAAACTTCAAACGAAGGTTTGAGCGGGTGCGGCCTTTGGACTAGTCGGATCCTCCGATTCGAGCATAAGTAGGATCGGACTCAAATAGAACTAGAATTGTGTAGTATACATCAATCCATTTTTCGTTTCACTAGGACCAGTGAGTCGATGGGACTGATCTGTTTTCCACTAGAATAGGTGCTATAATATGATCGATTCTTGCGAAAAACGCAAGCGAATGATAGCGTACGAGGGGCGCAGAAGGCTGACTGTGGTGAGATTGACGGTGCAGATTGGTATAGGTCAAGGTGGTTCCAAACCCATGCACGTGAAGGGGAACTCATCGTCATATCTAAGAAATGGGATTAAAATATTAGATACAGAATATCCCACCTAGTTTGTTGGTACAACATGCCGGTTCCAAGTCTTTTAACGTGAGAGAAACAGAGGGAAACAAATCTTGACAAAATTTGAATGAAGTCTCACTTCTCATATCAAATGTATGAAGTGCCGGACAGGAAAAAAAACCGCACCGGAGTTCAGAGTGGATAATATAACAAACTAGCTGCCGTACCCGGCTTCGCTCGGGTGCCTTACTACCATGGCTTTATCATACTGCTGAGGCCAATTACGATCACCGATAAATTCATTGAAACATTAAAATCTCCATAACTTTGGTGATCAGCATGTTAGCGAAGCCCAAGTGAGCCTTCCCCATCTACCAGTGGGCGAGAAGTTGGCAAAGCTATTTTGGTGATATGGAATCGATGTATTCGTGTAAAATGGTTGTAATAATATTCATATTCAGCGTATCGAGGAACCCCAGGAGACATGTCTTCACCGCTCCATTGGGCAAAAGAACCAAAAATCAATAAAATCCATAAATCGATATTTTGTGCAGAATGTGTCATATGTCATATTCGTACTCAGCGTATTGAGAAACCGCAGAAGACATGTCTTTGTCCGTCTCCGAGCGAAAATGGGAAAAATCGATAAAATCAATAAATCAATATTTCATGCAAAATGGTTGTCATATTCGTATTCAGCGTATTGAGAAACCCCAGAAGACATGTCCTCACCGACCCCTGGCCAAAAATAACGAAAAATCAATAAAATCGATATAATCGATCAATCAATCGATAATCCCTGGTGCCAAGTAGCCTATGACCTCCGCCGTCCCCTGTAGGGGCAGCCTGCAAAATTTCGTCCGGATCGGTTCAACCTCCGCGATTTCTATTTCGAACATACAAACATACAAACAAACACACACACACACAAACTTTGACTTTTATATATACAGATAACAACTTGTGCCAGTCTTACGCAAGTAAGGCTTACAACTCACATCCCTATAGCTTGGCTCTGTTATTTTATATATGCCTTTGATCATTTATTTGTTACGTAAAATGTGTCTTATGCTATGAACATATACATACATATTTATCTACTTATTATGAAGTTGTCCACGGATCTCCCTCATAAGAGGGATCCCAGCCGGTTAGTCGCGAGGCTACGTGGCGCGTCCCCAGGTGGCGGATAGGGGGCTAATCGCGGACCACACGCGACCTTGTGCCTGCCCTGAGACGCGGGTGGATTCAGGGGATGGACTCCCTGTTTCTGCAGTGTCGGAACGATCCATACCTTCTGCCAGCGCGTGGGTGTGTTCATGCATGCGTGCGTGAGTGTACTTGCGTGTCTGCAGATTGTATCCTGCACATCTATCCGACCAAAAGCCCTGCATTCAAGTGACTGGGAGGTACAAGGGAGGCGGTTCGGAGTCGCCTCCAACAAATAAGCTCCATCGTCCACTCCCGGGAAGCCCGGCTAACTTCCCGGTGAAATCCTACCCTAGCTACCCGCGGGGGAATAGAGCCCAGCAAGCTATCTCCTAAGGGTTTTCTTTTTCTTAAAGCTCGACACAGCAATAATAAAGAGTGTTCCCCTGATCTCGGAAGAGTCACTGGTACGGCGGCGCCAGTGAGGACGAGGTCCGAGGGGTTATCTAGGCTGCCTAAAACCAGAAGGACTATGATGACGATCTGTACCTTCAACGCACGCACGCTTGCATCGGAGGCTTCTATCGAGGATTTGATGATGCAGGCCAGGAAGATCAGGTACGACGTCATCGGACTGACCGAGACGAGGAGACACCGGCCACTGAACGCCACCTTCGACACTGGAGAAGAACTGTTCCTTGGAACCTGCGACAGTAGAGGAGTTGGTGGAGTCGGTGTCCTCGTCAACACGAACTTGGCCATGAACATCGATTCGTTCGAACAGCTAACAACCCGAATCGGACGTTTGCGACTGAGAAGATGTGGATCAATACCGGCCTTGACAATCTTCGTCGCCTATGCTCCAACATCCAGCTACGACGATGAAGAAATCGAGGCCTTCTACATGGACTTGGAGAAGTTCTACAGGGAAGACCACACTTTCTACAAGGTCATTGTTGGCGACTTCAACGCCAAGATTGGCCCTAGGAGAACGCCTGAGGAACTTCACATCGGTACCCACGGCCTACAGTGGAACGAACAGGGAGAGAGGCTGTCTGAGTTCATCATGACGACGAAGACCATCCATGGTAACTCACAGTTTCAGAAGCCAACCTCCCTACGGTGGACGTGGGAGTCACCCGGTGGAGAGTACCATAATGAAATTGACCACATCATCGTCAATCGAAGGTTCTGCCTGACCGACGTCGGTGTTGTACCGAAGTTCTACACCGGATCAGACCATCGCCTCCTTCGTGCAAGATTCTTCTTCTCGCGCAAAGGAGAGAAAGCCGCGAAGTTCAAGAAGAGGGCTCCCAAATCCGTCATCAATTGGGATCTCTTCACTTCGTTAGCCGGCTTTTGGGAAGATGCCGTTGTCGACAACATCGACGAAGAATACGATCGGCTTGTTCAACATCTCTGCGACAGCGCAAGGAGAGCCGAGGGCTCAAGATCCACCAAAAGACGACTGTCTTACGAGACCCTCGAGCTGATACGCCAGCGCGGAGTCGCGAGAGCCGCAGGCAACTACCAACTGACGTCCGAGCTCGCAAAACGGTGCAGAGAAGCGATAAAAGAAGACCTTAAAGAGAGACGAGCAGCAGTATTGGCCGAAGCCGCAGAGGCAGGAAGAAGCATTCGCAACGCCCGCCGTGACTTCGCCAATCGTAAGACCAAGATGACCGCCCTCCGGCGCCCAGAAGGAACAATTTCTTCATCAAGACGGGTAATGGAGAAGGTCATCCACGACTTCTACTCGGATCTCTTCGATAGCCACGTCCATCTCCCCCAATATCACCCAAGGGAGGATGGATACGTTGTCCCATCAGTTCTCCCTTCCGAAGTCCGACATGCCATCAAGTCGGTGAAGAATCGTACAGCACCGGGCCCCGACAGGATTCGACCGGAACATCTGAAGAACCTACCGCCAGTTCTTATCACCACCTTGGCTAGGCTCTTCACGCGGTACCTGTCGGAATGCAAGGTACCGAACCAATGGAAGACCAGCAGGACAGTGCTGCTGTACAAGAAGGGAGACCCACAGGACATCGGCAATTATCGCCCCATCTGTCTGTTGTCCGTCATCTACAAGCTTTTCACTCGAGTGATTCTAAATAGGATCGAAAGGACATTAGATGAAGGACAGCCGTGCGAGCAAGCAGGGTTTCGAAAAGGATTCAGTACGATCGATCACATACACACGGTCACTAGACTCATTGAAGTATCGCGAGAGTATAAGATGCCTCTCTGTCTCACGTTCATCGATTTGAAGAAAGCCTTCGACTCTGTGGAGACAGAGGCGGTCCTCAAAGCCCTGGGCAACCAGGGCATACCTACTCAGTACATCAAGATATTTCGTGAGCTCTACAGCAACTTCACGACCAGGATTTCTCCATTCTACGACGACATCACTATCGACGTCAAGAGAGGGGTTCGACAAGGCGACACCGTGTCGCCAAAACTATTCAGCGCCACTCTCGAAGACGTCATGCGAAGACTGGAATGGGATTGCATGGGAGTGCAAGTTGATGGCCGGCGACTTAACCACCTTCGCTTCGCTGACGACATCGTCCTTATAACACCAACTATCGGCGAAGCGGAACGGATGCTGGCCGACTTTGACGACGCGTGTGGAAAGATCGGTCTCCAACTGAACCTGACGAAGACGATGTTCATGAGGAACGGATGGGTCCCGGATGCCCCATTCTCGCTCAACGGAACGACCATATCCGAATGCTCCAGCTACGTATATCTAGGTCGGGAAGTCAACATGATGAACGATCTCGCTCCAGAGCTGGGCAGGAGGAAGCGAGCGGCTTGGGGAGCCTACAAGAGCATCGAGGACGTAGTGAAGAAGACGAAGAACACCAGGCTCCGTGCCCACCTCTTCAATACAACGGTTCTCCCTGCTTTGACGTACGCCTCGGAAACCTGGGCGTTACGCAAGCAGGATGAGAATGCGGTCAACGTCATCGAACGCTCCATCGAGAGGGTGATGCTAGGAATAACCCGCCTCACACAAGTGAGGGCTGGAATACGGAGTTCCACCCTTCGTGAACAGTCGAAGATCAGGGACGCTGCCGCTTACGCCAAGTTGAGTAAGATCAGGTGGGCCGGACACGTGATGCGTCTTAACGACCACCGTTGGACAAGAGCCGTCAGCGACTGGACTCCACGGGACGTTAAGCGCACGACAGGAAGACCACCGACCCGATGGTCAGACTTCTTCACGAAGTCCTTCAAGGAAAGATATAATGCTCTTCGTGTCCCTCGAACGGACAGAATCCACTGGACAACTCTGGCTCGCGAGAGGGACAAATGGAAGGATTGCTGGCGCCCGCTCGGTACATCCGAAGATCAACGGGAGTCAAGGTGATCAAGGTGATTATGAAGTTGTGTTGCATCCATGTATAATTAAAATATTACTCCAGAAATATTATTAATGAGTTGGTAAGTCCGTAGAAAGAAACTGAGCAAGCGAGATAAGGGAACGTGACGGGAAATGAAAGAGGGGGGGGGGATAGCGGGTCGTACTGGAATTCGGTTCTTCTCATCGTTATGCTTGACCCAAAGGGTAAGTGGTATGAGATAGAGTAATACGCCAGTTCTATCGACGTGCCACTGGGCATCACCTACACCAGCTGATCTTTTTCACTGGATGAAAAGAAAGCAAAGAAGGAGATGTTGGTCGAGATTGCGTTGCCATCCGATTTGCACCAACGAGTGGCAAGCAACACCGACTGGAGTTTCTGCACCGCAAATGCCACTAGACATTAGAACAACTTTTCATGGAGATAGCAATGAAAGTGTAATAACGCTCCATAGAAAACCGTGCATTGAGATCTCAGGTGTGCTCCGGAAAAGTTAGTCTTTCGCTACCGCTGCTCATATTCTTCCAAGAAAGAATCGTTAGAATCTTACTCTGTATAAAGTGATTGAAATATCTTCCACGACGAGGTATGCTTAGTGGAAAAGCTGCTGAAGTGCTACAAAATGATTACAAAGAAAAGTAAAGATTTTCTTTTTGATAATAAAATTTTGGTTCACTCACTTACACGCCATGTATGTAGTTATTATAGATGAATTGAGCGGACAACAAAGAAACAAAACAAAAAAGGGATAGTAAAGTTCCAAATTATTTTCGACGTTCGAACCTTTCAAATGCGTACTCAAAGAATATCCACAGTCGGAAGTAAACCCAATAGAAAACCTAGGGTATCTCAAAGAAACATGGTGATATTGTAAAAATACCCTACCGAAGCAAGACAATGGAAACGTAGAGGGAATCAATGCGTTCTGATCATAGAAAACTTCAACGCTTATGCGGCGGGCGTTCGCGAAGCATGAGCACAGGCGACACACTTGTTGTAAAGTGCAACTAGAAAGATTTCGTTTCTGGAACGTTATGACATGACAAGCGACAAAAGGACATGCATTTATTGGAAACTCGTACGGAAAGGAAGGTACTCATGGTGTATAAGTAAGCACTTGCAGCAAAGGAATCGCATAGGTACTCCTGCAAAAAAGATGATCGTCAGTCGTTAAACAAATTCCAGCATTGAGGTAAAATCTTCGCACATCAGACAAATCGGCTACGAGTCGCTATCAGTCCGAGGAGAGCTGTGCGGTTCGATAGAGTTGGCCTTGTGCAGGCGACGTGAATCCGCGGAAAGTGACGGTATCAAATGAGACCTGCAAAAGCGTGTACCATAGGTAATGGTCAAGATTTATGAGCAGGATGCGCCAAATGTCTTCGGACAAGCACAATTGCTCTTCAGAACATGGGGAAGAAAAATTGAAAAAATCGGTCGTTGTTACTTGTTAGCGGTTCGTTGTAAACATAACTAATATTTTTGATTCTAAAATTTCCTCCACTGGTAGTGACCCAAACTTGGAGAAAGGTTGGTGAGACGTTGGCCCAGCGCTCAAATTAATGACCCAGACAGTTTCGGAATTTCTGCGGAGCTTGCCTGATTTTCGGAACATTTGCAGAGCCTGATTCACTACTGGGGCCGATTTTCGGAACTTGCGCGAGGAGACGCAAAGAAAAAAGTTGTTTCGGAACTTCCAAGAGGATAACACGACAAGTACATACAGTGCCGTAGATCCGCCTCGTCCTCAAGCCGCACCACCTGAGATCACACGTGGCGTCCTGCTGGCAGCATTCCCGCAAACGGCTGAGTATCGATCGCCAGCAAGACGCCACGTGTGATCTCAGGCGGGTGCGCCTTGAGGAAGAGCCGGATCTACGGCACTACATATATGTATTGTTTCTGAACTTCCGCGGAGCTTCGAAACAAATAGAATGATCCAAGATACTAACTTATCGAATACCATACAATACTGTAAAATCATACACTTCTTGTGAGTATTATCAATGAGGAACTTCCAAGCACGTGAAGTAACTAATATGTAGCTCAAGCCAGATATAGGTTAGAAAAATTAAAGAGCTGCATTCAACAATTCCAATTCTCCAGAAAGCGCTATGGATAATCTCAGTTCTTCAATTCAATGTCAGCCTCGAATTATGGAATGGCTACGAATCAGTGAGAAATACCTTCTGTCTACAGTTTCAGCAGTCTCCATACGAGAAGGTCGTTGTTTCTGCACATCTGCGATCCTTGGAGTCAATATGTCTGCAACAGGGATACATCGGTCAAAGATAGACTCAAAAATGTACAGAATAGTTTTGTGTGAAAACTGCTTGTACGTGCGCTAGGCTTTAAGGGCAATGCTACACTTCAAGCATCAGGTAAGGAGGAAATTTGGATAAGTTATTAGTTAACCATGGGTAATCCAGTGATGTCTTTTGAATCCTTCCTCGGTACGCTCTAAGTACGTCTGGCCTCGCAAAGATCCAATGAAGGGCCTTGTTACAGATTATGTAGCAAAAACTTCACCTTTACAATTGCCCTCCATTCACCAGGAAGTGGAAATCGCCGCGCTCAAACGCATGCGTTCCACCGAGGCTTCGACAAGCACTGAAAGGCAGTGTCTCAGCTCATGGGCCGCACTCGAGATTCCCACCTCAGTCGAACATACGCGAGCCACTGGGCACAAAGATGTGCTTTAACTTTCGTGGAAACTTCGAAAACGCCGTAGGTTACGGATTTCTTTGACCGAGAATTTCGAAATTCTCGACCCGTGGACGAGAGGGTTCATTCCGCAGCAAGAACCTGCTGAGAGTGCGGCATGGTTCTTCAACACGGAAATGTTTGTTTGTTTGATAATAGCTGCTGCAGAGAAGTTTATTTTAATTTGCAATCTCAGCTTCTCAACTCCGCTTTTGCTATCTCCCTAGCAAGGAAACTCGTCCGCTCCTGTATATACCAATCGGAGTATGGACTACAACAGTCGCTGCTCTTTTGCCGTTTTTACAGCAGGAGCTCGACTCCTCTGTATAAAAAACTGTGGACTGCGAGGCAAAGAACTGAGTCGGGCAGTGCTAGAGGTCACTGACTTTGATAAATCGGTTCTCGCTCAACAGACATTCTTGTAATCTGATAACCAGCGCATGGTTAGAGCTATGTAGGTTTACGCTACACAATGCGCAATTAGAAATTCTTCTGCACAACTGCTGCTCTGGACATTAGGGTTTCGTCGCGCAAGCTAACGCCATTGGTAGGGTGTGCGCATGTGGTTCAGCGGGGGCTCATTTGTGGAATTCGTACCATTTGCAGGGTCTAGTGGCGAGACCCATCACGGAACACTCGCCCGCGCTGTGGACACACGTGAAATACCGCCATTATTTTCTGTTTTTCGCGTATTTCACCCTACTTCATCGTTGTCAATGAGTTCATCGTCCCTAGAGGCTCCGATATACCGCGAAATCTTCGACCCAGAAATTTCCGTGCGTGCTGCCTTTAAGGTGCCCTCCGCAGTCGGGCAAAGTGGTGCGATTTCGACAGAGCGCTTGGAACTCGTCCCAAAATTCCATCGATTAGTGTCTGTAAACAGTTGATGTTTGTAGGAACAGAGGAAGAAATCTCACTTCAATTCGCTCCGACTCCAGAGAGAAAGACGGTATTATCAAAATTATGGGTTGTCGGAGCGCGTGTGGCGCAGTGGTAAGAGGCTCGCTGCGCACGCACACGATCGATGGTTCGATCCCGCCCGAGGCCAACCAAGCCTTCCATCCCTCCGGGGTCGGTAAATTGGTACCAGAGGAGTCTGGGAGGATGAAGCACTGACTTGGTAGATCGGGTGCCCCCCGCAAGTCATTGTACAGGGCACATATGCATTCAACGCCTCTACGATGCTCAGATGAAGTCGAATGCGTGGCGCATCCCTCGTGACGAGATTGATTAACGCCGACCACTTTATCCTTTATCCTTTATGGTTCATCAAGTTTGGTGCCTGTGCCTGAGGCCGCTCGACAATAAAGTGAGGAGGGAAAGTACTAGGGAGAATGAGAATGGCTTCGAGATTACTCCACCCAAATTTGGTTAGTCTCTTGCAACGTTATGGTAAAATTATTACTCGTTGCAAGCGGACTTACCGAATTTGCATTCTTTAACGATTCACTCCGAACTTAATTACATCTTTAAAATAAGACGCAAAAATCAGTTCCACACTCCAGAGTGTTCGCGGGATCGTGCGCTTTAATATAGTATCCAAACATGCGCTAAATCTAATCGGTTTTCACTTATCAGAAGCCTTTGAAAATGCCTATGCGAAAACAGTGGAAACTTATGTTACAACTTAATATAATTCGCTTCAAAAATCAGAGTTGAAAAAGTATCTAGCGGTACACAGAATCGTTGGTACTCAACGAATCTTGCTCAAACTTAGTAACAAGAGTGCAGACACTACTTGGCCTCCAACTATTCAGGGAAATTGGAATTAATTGATTGTGACAAGAGTTGTGGGGTTATCATGCAAAAACTCTGTCAGTAGCTCTTCCAGGTCTTGTTAAAAAATGGGTTCTGCACAGATCTTGCAGAAAACAGATGCATAGCTGCAGATATCAACGTTCTCTCCAAATTTGAAAGTTCATCGAATCGATGAATTAATCGCATTCTTCTTCTTCTTCTTCCTAGCCGTACTCCCATGAGCTCAGGTCGGCGTATATCGTGTGGTTGCGCGGTTTCCTTCAACTAAAAGCGTCTTCTTGTTTGAGCTTCAGTACCTGCATGTCCTTCTCTCTATCGAGCCGTCGAGTCTTTAGTCTTCCTCTTGGTCTACATCCGTCCACGGTGACATTCATAGCTGATTTAGCGACTGAATTGTTGTCACTTCTCAGCACGTGACCGCACCAAAGTAGCCAAGCCTCGCGCATCTTCGCTGCAATAGGCGCCACTCCAAACATCGAGCGCACATCCTCGTTTCGAATTCTGTCGAGGCGCGTAAGCCCCTGGGCGCAGGAAGGATTCGCATTCCCAATGCAGGGTCTGTCAATGCTTCACTCCGCTCCAATGCCACAGGTCGTACCACGGTGCGATACATCTTTGACTTCGATTTCAGTGGCATCTTCCTATTGCACATACATCCTGCTACCTGCCTCTACTTAACCATGCAGCGTTTTCTCGATGCTCAGGTTCAACTACAGTGCTACTGTCAGCTGAAATTCAAGGTACTTAAAAACAGTTCTTTCGGAAGCACAGTGTCATAAGTGAGGATTGTACCACGAGTTTGTTCTCCGCATACGACGTACTCTGTCCTCTTGATGTTGGGCTTCATCCCGTACTGTTCTAGCCGATCTGTCCAAGCCTACATTTTCTGCTGGAGTTCCTCCTGGGTACTGCAACCATCACAGGTCTGCATAAAGGAGTGTCCATGGTGCTGTTAATCGGATATAGCTCGATATCGTGTCCATGCAGAGGATGAATAGAAGAGGGGAGAGTGCAGAGCCTTGATGAACACCCACACAAACTTCAAACGGTGGGGATGCCCCTGCAGTGCATCTGAATGAGCACTGACACTCTTTTACAGGAGCTGAATCTATCTTAAGTATGCCTCAGGGACCACGTGGGCACGAAGACAGAGCCAAATCAGCTCAAGGAGAACCATGTCGGAGGCCTTCTTCAGATTGAAAAAAATCTAAGTGCACAGTGTTCCTCTTCTCTCGATGCTTCTCAGTCAACAGCTGAACCGTGTGTATTGCATCGGTTATGCTGCAGTTCTTGAGAAACCCACACTGGTTCTGTGTAACTCCCACGATAGCGCGGAGAAGTCTATCCAGAATCCTTTCGAAGATTTTCATTGTATGACACAACAGCCTAATTGGTAGGTGAGTTGTGTAATCTGCGACGTCTCGTTTCCCCTTCTAAATAGGTACTGTGGTGCTGGTCCTCCATGAGTTGTGCAGTTTCCCTTAAGGTATTATTTTGCTTAAGAAAGAAAAAAATCAGCGGATTCCTCCACCTTCTGCTATCTTCCAGACTTCAGATGGTAGGTTATCTGGACTGTGTGACTTTCGACGGCTATCGGCGACGATCGATCGCCACAGTTGGCGATCGACAGTCGCTAACTTCGGCGGTCGCAGCGACGCCCCGCCCACAATCGATCGGCACCGCTGTCACAATCGCCAGCGACAACGACGCAGGGTGCTACACTCCGCGTGTATTTTGGCGCTAGTGTTAGTTATAGAGTGGTTCAGAGGAAAAACAAAACTGAATTTCTGGAAGCGTACATAAGCTGCACATGATTAATCGTATTTGGTTTGCAGCAGCCCACGGATAAAGCTTCAAGCAAGGATCAACGACTAAATGGCGACCACGGGAAACAAGCTGTGATCTTCTTTCACCATGACTCTATAGGCCTCAACAGTAACCACCAAGTGTCCACCGCAGCCACCGCCGGCACCTATGATTCTGTGGTTTGTAGCAACCAAAGTTGTGGAAAACACAGAGATGAATAGCACAAAGACAGAGAGTTAATGTTCAATATCAACCTTACTCATTTGAATGCAAGTGGTATTAGACAAAAGCCAACTACCTCCTAGCCTCTCTACAGCACGCTCTCCGTTCAGTACACGTTCGATACTTCCTTCGTTTTGAGCTGATATGGTTTCTCTTGACACTGTCTGAAGTAAACCAGTGAACAATCGGAGCAACACAGTTGACTGATGAATTTATTCACAAAAGTTGTGTTTTCCACCTTCTTCTGTCGCTGATCGATAATGAATCGGTAGGTAGTAATTCCTTTCTTCCCTGAAAATGGTCGATTTTAGTTAGCAAGATACGGCAATGTGAGCAAAGATGACGTCTAAGAGCGAGGTGAAGGAGAAGGAGATAAGGCAACAGGGTTCTAGAGTGAAGATCTGCAGAAGATTGTTAAAGCTAAGGAAGCCGCGTGCAAAGCCTGACGAGGGACCAAGTCGCTGTAGGTAATAGCTGAGAACAAATTAAGAAAATAAGAGGCACAGATTCTAATATCTCGTGGAAAAAAAAACGATGCGATGTGCGACCTCCAGATAAGCTATAGACTGGCTGAAAAACACGTGTTCCGACCAGCGAAAGCGTGCAACAGAGCATCTCTAGATGTGACTGAGGTCAGAGCTCTTGAAAACGAAGATGAAATCTTGAGAGATCCTTTGGCAACCAAGAAGCGGTGGAGATTCTATTTTGCGCGTCTTCTAAACGAAGTGTTCCAAAGAAAAACATGATTTCCGTGGAACCATTAGCCGGGTCGACACAACCTCAGACACCCGGTGAAGTGAGAAAGACCCTGAAGGAAATGAAGTTTGGCAAAGCCTTAGGTCCAGGCAGCATCAAGTGGAAACGTGGAAGTAACTCGGTCGTCTGGACCTGAGGCTTACGGTGGATGACCAAGTTTTTCGATAATATTGCTAGGTCCGCAAAAATTCCACGAGCAGGAGAGAGCATCATAGTGCCGTTCCTCCAAAGCAGAGGTGAATGGGATGTACTGAGCGAACTATAGAGTTATCAAGCTCATCGCACATATGATGAGAATCTGCGGATATACGAATTATGGATATGAAACTAAGTGATATGGTAGAATCTACATCGGATCAATTTGTATTTGCCCTACAACTATCGCCATATTGATGCCCGTCAAGTGATAGAAAAGTACCGCGATTGGTTCACCACAGTGGAACTGCGAGAGCTGCAGGCAACCATTAACGTCCAAACTCGCAAACCGTGGAGGTAAGCAGTAAAAGAACACCAAAAGCAGAGTGTTGATCATGAAAACAATGAAAAAACTCCGCAATGACTGCCGAGACTTTGCCAGTAATAAGGTCCAGCAGACCATCCACCGGCACATCCAAACGGATAATTTGCGCAATCTCTTTATTTGTAACTTTTTTGCTTGATAACGATGCTTGCAAGCGCAACAAAGAAGAATTAGAATGGACGCAGACCATGCAAGTGCAATAAAATGCGAGCACAGCAGAACTTACACAGCTTGACGTGAAACTGCAGCAGATGAGCAGTGACAGCGCTGATCGCCAGATGGGACGCGAATGTAGCGAACGAGGCTAATAACCATACCCAAAGTGGAATAACTAGTGAGAATACTCGTGCTAAAAATGTAACTGTGGTATCCACCAGAACACTGCGTTCTAGTTAATCCATGGTCGTGCTTACTGTTAGCAGTTATTCACAGCGAAACTTGCACTAGTGGAGCAATTTCAAAAGCGTAAGAAAAGTGTACGAGAACAGCTTAACATGAACGATGGCTCTGAATTATGCCATATACAGGCCTAAGAAAACTTCAAACTGCATCAGTGACCGAACAAATTTAGCACCTTTTTGTACCTCTTGGGAACAATTGGATTTCATATTCACCAGCTTACTAGGCTGAAGTGCAACAAACCGCTCATTTCTTGCATGTGTTTTGTATCGGAAATCCAGAAGAATATCTGGAGAAAACCCAGGATGGTTGCTCCACTAGACAACAAAACAATGGATACCAGAAGCACGATGAACAGCCTGGAAATAAATAATCACAGCTTAAAAACACGATCACAGAAGAAAAAAGATTTTGCAGAGTCTTATCGGGAATAAAAATGCTACAACTTTTCTAAACTATTCCTATATCTACCCCAGACAAGGAATTCTAAGGCACTCTAAAATAAAGATAACTTTTCCGGATGCTGACGACCACGTCTCACGTTCATCGATTCGAGGGAAACCTTCGACTCAGCGATCCTGAAAGCTCTGGAGAAGCGGGCGTACCTGCTCAAAATCTCAAACTATTTCGTGAGCTCTACAGCAACTTAACGACCAGAATTCCGCCATTCTACATGATCATCATCTTTTATGTCAGGAGAGGTGCCCGGCAAAGCAACACCGTGTTGCCATAACTATTCAACGCCACTCTCAAAATGTCATGCGAAAACTAGAATAGAACGAGATGTGCGGGCAAATGGATGGCTGGCGACTGCACCTCCTTGGCAATCTTCACTTTGTTGATGACATCTTCCTTCTAACGTCAGACATCAGCCAAGCGGGACGGATACTGGACAAATTCGACGGCGCGTGTAGGAAGATAGGTCTCGCTTGGCGTCCCATGGAGGGCTTAGGGCTGGCTAACTGAATAAGCAGTTAGCCAGCCCTAAGCCCTCCATGGGACGCCAAGCGCACAACAGGAAGGCCACCGACACGATGGTCAGACTTTTTCACAAGTCCCTAAACGAAAGACACAATGCTCTCCGTGTCCCTTGAGAAGACAGAACTCATTGGGCAACCATGGTTCATCGAAGGGAAAAACGAAAATGTTGCTTGTGCCACCTCGGTGTCCCCGAAGATCAACGGGAGTCATGGCGTTCAAGCTGATCAAAAATAATGCAGCGTCTTTTATAGCTGTCTAATTCTGAAAAGGGTTGTCCCAGGAGTAGTCCAGCAAACAAACTCTCACAACTCTCTTTTCACATCTGATCGCTGTTGATCGCTTTCATAAGACGTTGAAGGCAGTGTAACTATCAACGACACTCAGCTTGAACAATTTTTACCCCATATGAGAAAGTAGATTTACGATACTTTTTATGTCCTAGTTATTACTGTTAAAAATGTTTAAAATGTTATCTGGGGGCTCCCTATATGTGAAACGACAACATCAGAGCCGTTCTCAAACCTATAGTTCTTCTTTCCAATGCAGTTGTTCAGCCAAATGCAGTGATGATCGAACACCTCCACACAGATGTTGCACCTTCGGCAGTGCTTCGTTTTTTCTTTCCTGTAAACATATTAAGTAATCCTTCAAAAAATAACTGCAGCTAATACTGCGAGTTCTTTTGAATGCTTTACCACAAACATGCACCATATATATATATATATATATATATATATATATATATATATATCCCCCCCGAGAATGGGTCGCCAAATTTTCGGAATTACTTCACAATACAAATAAAAATCTTTTATTAGTTTGTTTTTACTTGTTTATTTTTGATATTATTTTTAATATAATTTTTATTGATTATTCATTATTATAATTAATATTTTTATTAATTTCATTTTCCGTCTGGGTACCCAAAACGGCGGAGACCCCACTTTTTTTCCCACGCCCCCCCCCCTCCCGCCCACTTTCTGCGTCCGCCACTGATATATATATGTATAATACTATATATAATACTATATATATATATATATATATGTATAATACTATATATATATATACATATATATATATATAATACTAGCGCCCCTTCGGGACGCTAGAATGTGGGGTGGGGCAGCCACTTGGGACATGTGCAAAAGCTTCGCACTTGCCAAATCTCTAGAAAATTGATAAAGAAGTAGAACCAATCTTTGAATGGGCCCAAACATGAAGTCCTTCTCATGAGCTGAGTATAAGTATGAGAAGTCCGTATTCGTACGTATTCCTCACTACCGGGTGAGTCATAGCGGACTAATCCTATACTGGCGGACCCGTATCCTGGTGTTATTCACACCAGTGGGCCACGGCGGGCCCTTCCTCCATCTGAGCGCCCGCATTCTGGCGCCTTCCTCACAGTTAGGGCAAGCCGGATCCGTTCTCCAGGGGCGTGCTCGCATCCGGGCATTCTCAACACTATCGGACCAAAGTGAACCCGTATCCTAACGCTCCTCACACCACTGGACCAGCGGACCCGTTCTCTGTCGACGGACCCGTATCCTGGCATCCTCACACCACTGGGCGACGTCGGGCCCTTTCTCCACTGGTGGACCCGTATCCGTATAATGTTGATTGGTTACACAATGTCATGCCTTAGTATGGAGGCTTTTACTCTGTGTTAGTGCAGACGCTTTCTCGAAACAAACGGATGTCGTGACGAAGGAATCGCTGCGAGAATTCAGCAAGGGATGCGGCAATAGCATCCACCAGCTGGGGCGACCGCTTAGGTCCAGCCTCACCTTAGCTTCCTAGACGCTGCAGCTCTCATAAAACCCGCCCACTTTTACAACGGAAGTGCCCACAGCGTCGCAACAGTGGATGGGTGGTTTTCCTGCTGCGTACATTGTGTAGCCTGAAAGCTTGTAACATTCCCTCACCCCTATGCTGCGAGACCGCCAGCGAAGGTGTGAAATCACTACCTCGTGCACGCGGGAGAGCCAGCAGTGACGTAATTGCGAGCCCCGAAACGAATGTGTCTGAGTCCCTAAAAATCGGCCATGTCACTCCACAGTCTGTGCCTCAAGATTACGGTGTCTATGAGCGCCGCCGCTTATCTCTAGCCGGTCTAGCCCCCTTACGGCGCTTTGTTTAATAGAATATGGGCGGGAAAAAAGTGGAGTCTCAGCCGCTTCGAGGACCCAGATGGAAAATGAAATTAATAAAAATATTAATTATAATGATGAATAATAAATAAAAATTATATTAAAAATAATGATAAAAATAAACAATTAAACAGTTCTTTTCCAAGAAATTGCCTTCTTTTTGAATACTTTCGTATAAGTGTGATGAGAAAACGATGGCTGAGACTATTTAACGGAGTGATCATCGAAATGAGGAGCAGGCTTCCGACTGTCACGGATAGAACTCAGATTGCGTTTTCTACCAATGGAGTTTGTTCCAACTTCAACCAACTATTACATATAGGAAACTCCAAACGTACGTAACCAAGAGTCGAGATCGCGGCGCGGCTCTCATGAACAGAGACGCAGACGCACACTATGCTGAGCTCCCGTGACTCTGCCCAAGAGAGCCGCGCCGCGGTCCTGACTCTTGACTGCGTCCGTTTGCAGTTCTCTGTACTATGTAAGGTGTTTTCTGGGAAACACACTTTTTCAGGAGAATATTGAACGAGTTTCTAATTACTCATGTTTTGGCTGCTCACGATTGGCTATTGCATGTACAACTTGTACATGCCCAATAAATAGAATAATGACGAAAAATCTTGAGCGAGGTCATTCGTATTACGGACTGTGTGAAAAGCGGAGGTAACAAAACTCTAGCACTACACGAAGCCAGACACTTCGTGTAATGCTTGAACATCTACATACAATAGAGGCCAATCAGGTGCGGATATATTTTAAAGCTCTATAGGCACTCCTAACTGCAGTTTGTCATGGGCACCACAGACCGAATTCATGTTAACCCATTGACGACCACGCGCATTTTCGCGTGTCTGGCGCGTGGGACCAAGCCCCCTTTCAGGAGTGCGGCGCCCGCGTATTTCCACACCGTTACATTAAGGGAACTGGGACTAAGACAGAGATTTTTGCAAAAATAATTCGAAATCCAGTTCTGGAAGAATACTAGTATCATGCTCCCAAAAAGGGAGAGAAACCAAGCGCTTTTTACTTTCTCTTAGGCCGGAAAAGTTTTTCAAAAATGTTTTGAGCGTTATAAGAGAGCATCCAGAGAATACGCATCCTTGTATGGTTTTAGGCTGACGACTAAGAAGGTGCAAGATGAAAAGAATGTGTTTTTGCGTAGATAATGTGGCTTTAGCACAGTTTATTCCCATTCACTACAGAAGAAATGTGATGCAATCTTGCTCGACTTCAAAATCCCATCCCTTTTATAACATTTGTCGCCAAAAAGAAGAAATCTTTCTTAAACTACAGTTAAATGGACAATAGTGGTGTATTCATTTCATACGAAAATACTACAAATTAGTTCGAAATTAAGGTCCAGCACATAGTTGATTGTAAGGGTGCGGCTCACCGGTTAGCCGCGTGGTCCCACGCGACCGAAAAAGCGCGGCTCACCGGTGAGCCGCGCGGTCGTCAATGGGTTAAATAATGAGCGCGGGCTACAACTGTCTCGGCTTCTACTGGTCATATCTTACTGGCGGCTGCTGTACTTGTATAATTAAGTTACTTGAGCGACTACATGCAGTCTACATAGGAGTGGTTCTCAGAACCTACACGTGAATCTGACAGATATTGCAGAATCCTCGCTCGATCACGTGGCTGTGACGTCTTGGATCAAATTTCACCGGTTTAATCCCTGAACAGTGCATATTGTATTTTGGTGGAACGAGTAGAACGATAAGTTTCTCTAAATTCCAAATCCTCGTCGGCTAGACAGAAGATTGACTTGGATAGCTTCCTGAGAGCAATTAAAACCAATAACATAACGAACTTTTACCTTGCTTCCTCCTATTAATCAGTTCATCAGGAGAAACATCGGAAAATGTAAGAAAAATATTTTGAGCATACACGAACACGTAACTGGCGATGAGACCTAAATTTGTTTCAGTCCGAGCTAAATTACGTGTTCTCATGAGGAATCCCCTCAAAATTGGATGCTTTTAGCAGTGCAACTCACACGTTGTACATATGGGGAACGCCAACGATACTGAAGAAAAGCACGCCACAGGGAAGAGCAGTACAGTGAGAAAGTAGGAGAGCAGCTGCAGGCCAGACGGTTTGTGGCACAGCATCGGTGAGAACTGCCCATGTTACGTTGCCAGGGAGACCAAGACGTGCATGCTCAACTTGGCAAATTGCCATCCGTCTCTACGGATCGTGAGCCTCCGAAGTAAACTAGAGGCTTTTGCCTTCCACCAACTGAGGGTATAATGACTCATAGAACGTCAATGGTTGTTACGACATAGTGTCTCATTCGGTCGCATAATATAGGAGCGATCTCCTTTCGAATTTGCAGCATTTTGAAAGGCTTCCAATGCTCAGTTGAGTGTAAGAGAATGAAGAATGTAAAGAGCTGATGTGAATCTTGGTTACCTTCGCTAATTGGTTAGGAAAGGAACTTGGATATCCTGTGGGCCATTTCCCTGTTTCTATCGATCGAATGAGCGAAATTTCCAATTTTTATAAAAATAGGAATCAGGACTTTTTCGCCAACTTAATTTTGTTTTAGCAATATTTTTGTTATTCTCCTATCATGATAGGTTGCTGTAATCATGCTTTCCTCGCTCGATAATCATTCTTCTCAGGGTACGATGAGCTTGGCTTAAAGGCAGTGTCTCACTTCATAATGGGTATCGAGATATCAACGGAATCTGGTCCTACTCGATGTGCTGACTCCAATAGTGTACTTCAAATGTGAAAAAACAGTGAAAAAAAAACGTTAAAAACCCCTATTTTGAGGGCCAAATTCAACATTGAAGCGGACTAGTTCCCTTGCCGGGAAGCTAGCAAAAGCGGAACTGAGAAGTTGAGATTGCCTATTAAAATGAACCAGCCTGATCGTCCGGCTAACGCCGGACTCTCAGGCTTCTTGCCGTGCTCGCTTCGCTCACATATTTTCATTGTCCTCAGATAAGATTAGTGCAGGTGGATGAACAGGCACTATCCACAGAGAAGTATTCTTTACCGCGCTCCATGGAACCATTGACCCACTATGGACAGCTCCTTTCCAACAATTTGTGTGACGCATTTCGGTTTACTGTGGTGGAAGAAAATAGTAGAAATCGAACGAGTAAGTGCAAACTGGGATTGGACCTAAACACCAGTGCACCCTTATCTCATCGTTGGAACCTGCCTCCAAAAGTTCCTCCCATTTGAACGCCGGCGCACCCTTATCACACCGTTGGACCCGACTCTAGGCGTTTCCCCACTTTTAGACGCCTGGGCACCCTTATCACGCCATTGAAACCGACTCCAGGCGTTTCCCCACTTTTAGACGCCGGCGCACCCTTATCACGCCATTGGACACGACTTCAGGCGTTTCCCCACTTTTAGACGCCGGCGCACCCTTATCACGCAGTTGGACCCATCTCCAGGCGTTCCCCCATTTATGGACGCCGGCGCAAGCTTATTATGTCGTTGGACCCGTCCCCAGGCGTTCCCCCTATCTTGGACGCCGATCACAACGCCAGCCCACCTCTAAAATACTCTATGCTGCAATCCCCATCCTTGTCACTCCTCACCCATCTAGTTCATCGTCCTCGTTATAAATGCATACCACCCGTCTCTTTCCTTTTATATGATCCTGTGATCATAAACTTATCTCATTCATTCCGACCGTGGTGAAAACAACTACCGGCCACTAACATGTCTGAACATGACAAAATTGGCCCGAAACACCTTTAAATCAGGGTAAAAATCAAAATTTACCACGTTTTCGTACATAGCTCGAGGCGCTGAACACAATGGTGTAGGTATTTTCTGTTTTCGATGGCTGGTTCTCGTGTGTACACACACACACACACACACACACACACACACACACACACACACACACACACACACACACACACACACACACACACACACACACACACACACACACACACACACACACACACACACACACACACACACACACACACACACACACACACACACACACACACACACACACACACACACACACACACACACACACACACACACACACACACACACACACACACACACACACACACACACACACACACACACACACACACACACACACACACACACACACACACACACACACACACACACACACACACACACACACACACACACACACACACACACACACACACACACACACACACACACACACACACACACACACACACACACACACACACACACACACACACACACACACACACACACACACACACACACACACACACACACACACACACACACACACACACACACACACACACACACACACACACACACACACACACACACACACACACACACACACACACACACACACACACACACACACACACACACACACATGAACTGCCAATTAAGAAGAAGTAAGATTTCTCAGCAGTAGCTATTATCGAATGAACAAACATTGCCGTGTTGAAAACATGCCGCTCCCTCCGCAAGCTTCAGCTACAGAATAAAACCACTCGTCCACTGGCCGAGAATTTTGAAAATCTCGGCCAAAGAAACCCGTAACTTAGGGGTTTTCGACATTTCCGTGAAACTTAAAGTACATCTCTGTGTTCAGCGGATCACATACGTTCGACTGAAGTGGGAATCTGGGCTCATGAGGTGAAACACTGCCTTTAAAAGCGGAATCAGAAATGACACAGTTTACCATTACCTCGTGTAATTGCTGAGCATTTCACATAGATAGGACTAATTTTGATCTGGATAAAACTTACCAGAAGAGAACTGACGGATGCATGTGACATCGTCAGGATCACTTCTCAGTAAGATATCTTCTTGTGGAGCGTTATTCCATACCTAAGTGTCTCCACCTTTTCGCACCTGTACAGACACCGTTGACATTATCTGTACTAGTTCCATTTTAGATATTTACTAGACGGTGTACCCGGCTTTGCTCGCATCTTCTTTTAGCCCCGGGTATTTGGAGCTGATGCCAATGTTTGTTGAGCCAAAAGAATCCAATCGAGATAATCATCATTTGGTGATTAAGTGACAATTCTTCATCCCGTCCCCTTCCCTCAAAAATAAAGTGGAGTTGATTGGCTGGTAAATTCTTCTAAAATGCTTGCCATATTCACGTCGAACGTCTCGGAGAATCCCAGAAGACACGCTTTTAGCGATCCGTGAGCAACAATAATGAAAAATCAATGAAATCGATAAATCGATAGTGTCGTACAAAATGGTTGTTATATTCGTGTTCAGCGCACTAACATACCCCAGTAACCATGACTTTACCGATCCATGAGCAAGAATTCCGGAAAATCAATAGAATCGATAAATCGTTAGTGTCGCACAAAACGGTTGCCACATTTGTGTTCAGCGCATTGACATACCCAAGCAACCATGTCTTCACGGCGACCAAGGCAAAAATAGCGGAGAATCAATAAAATCGATATAATCGACAAAACAGTCGACCATCCCAGGTGCAAAGTAGCCTAAAACCTCCGCCGACCCTTGGGATATACTTTCATTCGTTACATACATACACACATACATAAAAATCATACATAAAAACATTCATTTTTATTTATGCAGATGACCGTTATATTCAACGATTTATATGTGAACACTGTGAAGCATTTTATAAAAAGTATCCAGATGTGGTTGGTGCGACAATGGAGTTACCTAAACACTATGAACGCCTGAGCAACGAACAGTAGTTACTGTGGACTTCTTAGATGTCGAAGCCTTACTTGTGTTCAGACTGCTTACGGAAAAAAATTGAAACTCCAATGTTAGGGCGGGTTCGTAAAGAGGGTTAATACATAGCCTTTATTTTTAGCTTACATGGATCGATTACATCCTCCGATCTGATCACCTTATCGCGGTAGGGTGGCATAAAGCTCGTTGGCTTAACACCAATATCCTAAGTTCTAGGATTATGGTTCGTCACTGTGGATGGTGGAGGTTCTGAGTGGACAACAAGGATGGGAAAGGTTCTGAGTGGACTGAACGATCGGAAATGCTACTGGAAGTAATCGGACAAAGGAGGCTAGACTGTCAGGGTCTGCAACCCGCGCAGTTGAAAACCTAGAAGACGCAGAAACCCAGCAAAAGAAAGTCCCAATGCCCGGCTCAGAAAGAAATGGGCGTTCGGAGAGCGCTAGGACAACATATAAAACATAATAACAAATCTGGAATGGACTTGATGAACAAAACTGCCGGAAAAACAGGAGCGCTCTAGGTATGGAAGACGAACGAAAACGGAAACGACATCGTCTCCATTTCTTGACTTACAATTTCAAGCACGGAATCGCATCAAGAAAAAGAACCTCCTTATGGAACAGCTAAGAACGTTACATCGCTTCAGATGTGACATGATCTGACATGACAGATGATCTGTGAAACCCGAGCAAAAGAAGAACAACGAATTGTATGGAAAGACCTCGAAGACGTACTGATCATTAGAAGCGGAAGTGGAACACATCGTGTCGTTGGCTTCGGCTTCATCATCAGTAATAAAGATGACAGACATGAGCAAAAGCAAGACCATTGAAGTCATCGTTCACTCGTCACGAATAACGACACCGAAGCTCAACAAGGAAAAAATAAACCGCTCCTCACGCACGAGTAAACGCACACTACGGCATTCAAGAAAACGACTCCTACTCAGAACTCACACACTATTTGAAACAGCCAGCCTATCAGAATTTGGTTTCAATGCGCAAGTGAGGGCAGGGCCAGCCAAGTGTTGCGTAGGGAAGTTCACTGGAAAAAACAGGACCGATGCCGGAGAAATTCTCTTTGGTTTCGCAGAACAACAAAACATTGCATCACGAATAATTTTCCCAAAAGAATGAAGAGGAGCGATGGACATACGCGTCTGCGAACGTAGAGAAAACGAGACATGAAATCGAACATGGTCTCAGCTCAGGCATACATACAGGGGTATCAAAAAGTTTCCGGCCTGGACCACTTGCAGGTTAGCGAAATTTTCAAAGAAATAAATATGCATCCCTCGAAGAACAAAACACTCATCAGATTGTCATTTTACTAGACGTACCCAATTTTATAAGAATGTTTATCACCCGAATATAAATACTGAACGACGACTCTTTTTCGCTATTCGTTTTGTTGCGCTGAAGTGCATTTCAGATTTTCTCACTGATTCTAGTAGCTAGTCCCCAGAGTCCGCCCGCAAACTGGCTGAATTAGCGAAATGCATTCGAATTGTCATGAAGCAATACAATTTTGTGAGAAGGGATGTGTCATTGAAAAGCCTCACTTCCGTAATTGAATTTCTGCAGTCATTTTTCTTGACTCGTTTCCGAAAAGGGTGTATCGAAGTATCATTGCAATAATTCACTTCGTTGTGGTTTACATGCAAGTGGTTAGGTGAAAATCTTTTTTCTATCGCACAGAACTTTGGGCAAGACATTTCCACCTCCGCTTCCGTGTTTGGTAGCACTGCTCTCAGAGATCTGCCCGTCGTGACCCATTACTCCGCGCTTGGAACTTCAAATCTGGCAGTGAATTTGCCAATTATAGGCAGTCAAGCCTACAGAATGTCCATTCCGCTTTCTACAAAACTCCCAAAAATCTTCTCTGAATATTCAACTGGAATTTTTATGTCGAACGCCGAAAAGGTTTTAGAGACCCAATGTACTGCAAAGAATTAAATTATTAGATGGTAGCCTAGAAAATTACCAAAGGAATTTTGAATAGCTTAGATCCTTGCACATTTTCTGCTCTTAAAGTTTGTCTGCTATGCTCAATAATTTCTGCTACATTGCGATTTTGGCATGCGTTGGATCGTGGGACACGCGCGCTCCTTTAACCATGTGTTTGTGCACGACCGGTCGTGCACGCGGTCCCACGTGGCAATTATCGCGTGCTCGACCGGTCGTACACGTTGTCGCGAACGTGTTCAATATATTGAGTTCAGAAATTTTATGTGGGAATGCAAGAAGACTTACTCTTCGTTCAGAACTCAAGGGCGGATTTGGATTTTCTCCAATAAAGGTCGATTAAAAAACGGGAAATCGTCGGTTGCTTCTCGCTGGATATACATTTTTTGAGCGACAACCATACATTGGCTTGAATAAAACGTTCTTAGTTCTTTGTGGTCCAGCGAAATCTCATGAAACTTTGCAAATTAAAATGAAAGGCTACACCCTTCATGGCGCTCTCGAAACTATGCAGGAATATGAAACAGGCGAGCGGAGGCCGGAAACTTTTTGACACCCCTGTACATATGTATAGTAGAAAACATGCACGTCCTCAGTAGAACTAGCATTGGCAGCAACCATCGACCTCTGCGATGGATTATTAAAGCTGGGGTGGTAGTAAGCCTGCTGAAACTGTCAGTTAACGATGAATGTTAACTGGCGGCTCACTTCCTGCTAACTCTGGGATAGGTAATGTAATCTCTATTAACTCAAGTACGGTTCTCTAAGTACGCAACTTAAATCCTACGACGAAACCGGGACCATATTGCAGGTGAACTCACAGTTCGAAATCGAGATTGAAACCAATCACCAACGTTTATCGAGTGTGTGGGCCAGAATTGTCAGCCATCCTTATAACAACGCAAAATAATTCTTAGAGCAGCTTTAACATTGGAGCCTCAAAAAAGTTGTGAATACTCCGGAATAACATCAAGTACATACGATTTTCAGGTGCTGTGTCGCAAGCTGAATTTCCTGCGCACAAAGCTTCCTGTCCGTAGTCCTGTGGAATCATTTGATAGTTCACGCCATATTAGCCAAACATGATCTCTTACCTCTTGTGCCATTTTCATCCTCATTTCGCCGACGCGCTTCTCTATGTTTGCAATAAGCTCTTTGTTTCTAACATTGTTTTGGAAGGCCAATAATAATTCCGATACCTGATTAAGAATGTCGTTCAACTGAAAAAAGTTTCATCATCTGCAGAAATAAGAACGAGCACATGTTCCGCTTCTTCTCAACTGGCAGATCGTGTACATATATTTTCTGAACCAGGACGGATAAACAGGAAATTTTTTTTTCTCATCTTCAAATTTATTCGGATTCGAAATTTCCAAATATTTAATTATTATCCAAGAATTCCAAATATTCGACACTCGAACGGTCGAATAAATGTGCAGGTTTCTTGAGATTTCTCTCGTGGCTCGTAAGCCTTTATTTCGACTTCTAGGCGGTTTATATACATGACACAATAGGCCGAGCAATGCAATTAAATATGGCATGAAGTATACTTTTGGGAAGCCTCCTCAGAAGATAGACATAACATAAATTGCTCATTTTACATATTGAAAACTAATTCATATGGAAGAACTTCGGAAAATTTGGCAGAAAGCAATGAATCATAAGTAATTTTCTGGAAAAGTTGGTGAAATTCTGCAGATTGCAGAAAGGTATAGTGTGCAGTATACTTCGGAATATTCGAGTTTTTTTTTCGAATAATCGGATTTCGAGTCTATTCGATCTTTGAATTTTTCGAATAACCGAATTTCAAATTTATTCGGTTTTCCACTTTTTTCCGAATAATCGAATTTCAAACTTATTCATTTTTTCACTTTGAATTTCGAATTTATTCGATTTTTAAATTTTCGAATAATCGAATTTCGAACATATTCGATTCTTTCGAGTTTTCAATTTATTCGGTTCTTCAAACCCCGAATATTCGAATAAAATCAAAGTTCGGTTTCAAATTTGTTCGCTTATTTAAGCTATTTGACTACTTCGGATTTGGTACAACTTGTAAAAACTTGAGAATTTTAACTTATGGCGGTAAGCTCCCTTTAGTTTACTGCCAGGTGCTCAACAAGTAGAACACTACCGTACTTAAAGAGTGCTCCAGTGCTCTATTTGTTCTAGGTGAAATATAATATGAAAACAAATCCTTATAAGAGGAGGTTGTTGTTACTTCGTTTCACTCACAGTGAAGCTTCTAATCGTGAAAGAAAATCGCAAAAACGAGTATCCTAGGGACATACTCGAACCATGATGATTGTAGCTGAACGATGTCCTTGAAGATATATCTAATTGTTTCTTCTCAACATTGACATGAACGGTTGGCAGGAACAGAATAATTGATTGATAAATTTTTGGGAAGTTGTACGCATTTCTATTCAGTGTTCATTCTGAGTATCCACGAAAAAAGGAAGCCTTAAAAAATCGAAAAGAATGCCGGTCGTTCGTTTATTGCGAACTACTCGACAATACTCAAAATCTGAAGGGTAGGAAAGAAGAACTTTGCGGACATGTGATCTCTTCGACTGTTCGGAATTACTTGATTATTCGTATTTGAGACAAAATCGATTCGAATTCTGAATGAACTTTTTATCAATAATGGACTTTTTTCGAGTAGTCGAATCGCGGATAAATTCGAAAATGGAGTTTTTCCGAACAGTTGAATTCCGAATAATTTCGAAATGGGATCACTCGAATTCAAATTCGAATGTTAGTCCGAATTTTCATTCGAATGCGTTATTCGGCCCGAAGTATAGACTGCACCACAGTGGACACCAGCAATGATGAAGACAACTGCTGCCAAAGGGGTGCATCAGTGTCCAAAAGTGAGGGAGAGGCAAGGGCAGGTCTATTTCTGCCTGACGGGTGCGCTGCCACCTGTTTCGACTACTCTTCCTACCTGTACCAGCTAGATATGCATTAATTCTTTCCGCTTCCGTATTCGCTGTCCATTTCTTCTGTTTCTAGATCAAACGTTCTCCGTTTTCGGTTTATATATACCGGTGGACCCTAATCATTCGCAGCTGAACTTGAATCATTTGAAGAGAATATCTGCAATGAATCGGTTGCACCCAATTATCCACAACCACTAGGCAATCAAGGGGTATTACTTTGCCGATATGGGTTTAGGCTACCGTTGGTGGGATTGTGGGCTTTCCGGAGGTTGATGGAGCTGTGTAGGTGGATCCACAGATGATTTACTAAACCAAACTGTTCTGAAGCGAGCCCATTGCTTTCATTTTGGCAGCGAACTCGGTGGGTAAAACAGCCACCACCTACTTTGTCGAATGTTGTTGCACGTATTGTAAATATTTTGTTAAGAGCTGACGAAGGCGCTATGCGCGAAAGGTAATCAAATGAAAAGTTGACGAAGCTCTCGCACTACGAATACAAGCTATTATCAAATGAGACTTCGAGACAGCAGCATAGGATATCCTTAATTCAATTAAATCTTGGTCCGTCATTTTCCGTTACACAGTGGTAACCGAAAAGATTCTCGACTCAGTGTTATGTGGATTCCACAGATTCGCAAAGAGCTTGTGATGGGGTTATCAAAACGACCCAACAATTGACAAAACATTCACGGTTATCGCTTCCCTTTCCAAAATCTCAAATTGGTCTCCTAAATGCGCTCCTGTCCTAAAACCGAAACCCAGAACACTCCAAATCAATTTGATGCGGATTTACCAAAATGTCTCGAGATCAAAATTCGTGTCAAATCTTACCTTGCAAACGGGTGGTTGTATTCATCACTCGGTGAAAACAAGTTTGAATAATATCAGACTTTCGAAAGAGTAAGAGCAATTTATGCTAGATGTGTGTGTGTGTGCGTGTTCAATGCGCGGCGTCAATATGATGAAGAATAGATCAAGTCACAACCCTGACGCCAATCAGGCTCAGATGAGCCGCACGCGTTTGACGCGTTTGTGGCCTATCTACAGATATACGGCTTTTCTATTCAGGATGTGCCTGATGCGTTAAAAGGTCTTCATGGAAACTCCTTCATAAATGGATGCTTGCGTCTGACGGGCGACTGACGCACGCATCTATATAAACTGTTCATAATGGGTTGTCTTAGAAACCATAACATACTCCTAACACACATGAATTGCCAATTAAGAAAAGGTATGTTGTATTATGTATACCGTGCCCATTCTTCTCTGTTTTATTCTTTGCTGTTTCTCATGCACAGACTTTTGTAGAGCATTGGTACGATAGGTATATTCCAGAACCTGAGAAGAACAGGCTTCAAAGTTTTAGTATAATTGAGACAGATGTGCATGTAATCATATCCTACGCGGAAGCTCACTTGGGCGAGGATATCATTAGCGTCCACTGTCTCATTGTAGGCAAAATATTCACGATGTAATCCGATGGCCGAATCCTGAAACTGTGTTTCTTATGATGATTCACACACTTGATGTACTTTGTCATACCCTCAAGACATCCACGGTGCGCTCGAATAGGCGAAGGTCAGCGTTTTCGGCAGAGTTACAGTGCTGAAGAAAGAAATGAGTTGGTGAGAATGACGAATGCCTAGCCAAGAGAAACATACTTTTCTCAGCATTGTTCTGCTGGGTAGAGCAGCTACTTAGTGTCACCGAAGGAAAAGATATGGCAGCCGATCCGATAATTGTCACGTCACACACACACACACACACACACACACACACACACACACACACACACACACACACACACACACACACACACACACACACACACACACACACACACACACACACACACACACACACACACACACACACACACACACACACACACACACACACACACACACACACACACACACACACACACACACACACACACACACACACACACACACACACACACACACACACACACACACACACACACACACACACACACACACACACACACACACACACACACACACACACACACACACACACACACACACACACACACACACACACACACACACACACACACACACACACACACACACACACACACACACACACACACACACACACACACACACACACACACACACACACACAATAGTCATTGCAAATGTGTATGGCCAAAGAAATATTAGAACACCTCTCCATCAAGGCAGATATTAAATTTTGCAACCTTTACACATTTCGATATATTAGATTTGTGCATTGTTGTGACTTTTTTAGCAACTTCTTTCCTCGTTGAAAATCCACTCCTCTTCAGTGGCAGTTTTTCATGAAAATCATCTTTTTTCACATTTGTTGAATGTGCTATCTTAAATCGTATCCACATTTGCCATCATAAGCTCTATCACTTTGAAAAGGTTGAATGCAGCACAGTCATTTTTTGATCTCAACGACGGCTTTGGCGAAGGAACGATCAGCGAATCTAATTTGAAAGATTTTAAGACACATGCTTCACAGATGTGAGAATTGCACCACCACATTTCAACTAGTAAAACATTTTTCGACTTGGCTTTGCTGAATGTTCCATCGCAAAAAAAAGTTCGTTGAGGTCGCGAAATGACTGTGTTGTATTCCAATCTTTCCCGAGGTGGTGGTACATGCGATGGCAAATATGGAAACGATTTCCCATGGCAATCTTATTAAATGAAAGAAGAAAATTATACTGGTGAAAAAACATTCAAAGGCAGCACCCCCGAAAGTTTTCCTGTCCGAGATTTTGATCGTTTTGGACACTTCGTAATGGTATCAATAATTCTACGAAAGTAGCACCGTCGTAGGTATCAGCGTTCGCAAAAAAACGAAAGGCTACATTTCAACATTTCAACAAGGATGAGTTGTGGCATGAAATGAATGGGAAAGTTTGTTTACAACCTCCCTCTTTCCTTATGATAGAAACCTGTTTTCATTCCGACCTCCTTCCACTTAACGGCAGCACCCACGATAATTTTCATGTTCGGAACTTTAAATGCCTCGGAGTCTGGGCGATAATCCCAGTGACTCTACGCAAGTTGCACCTCCGAACGCATCTGCACACCCAAGATGTAACAAGTTTGACAAGGTATCCGGATATCCTCGGATGATTCGCGGCGGGATACGAATCAGCTGTTTTCTGCCGCAGTCAGTAAGTTTTTCAAAGATAACGTTTTTTTCCCATGCTCATTTCGAGAAATATTACATTGTGATGATATGATTCCCCTATTTGCACTCTTTCCATTGTTATTAGCTCGCACGGCCTCCTTCTTTTCCCAGAGTTTCCAAATTTCCAAATATGTTGTGAATTTCTGTTTCTTAGCTCTTTACACCTAACCATAGGTTTTGCTTCTTTTCTTGAGGTATGTCTCTGTAGTGAACATTCCATTTTCTTTTCGTTTATGCTCTTTCTCTTCGGAAAGCAGCCGAATTAGTTGAGTATTTAGTTGCGAAAAAAATTCGAGAAATTCGCTCGCAATAGAGTCAACGTTATCGACTTTCTTGATTTACTCCATCTGCGTAACTAGGCCACCTTACCAAAACACAACGAACTTGTAGCATCCGAGAACCATTTTAGCATGAGTTCTGACCCAATTGACCACATTATTTCCGCTCCTCATAGTTAGAAACCCAATATCGCACTAAAATCTGAGTAACGGAATTTTTCGTGGGTGCTGCCTTCAAGCTAGGGCAAGTCGGCAATCCTTTGCAAATCTGCTAAACTGATGGCAATGAAAACCACCTTTTGCGTAGCATTTGACAAGATTGATCACTACGAGAGCAAAATTTCCGTGAGTTCCACCTTTAAGGAGCTTCAATTTTCAGCGAAAAAAAAGTCGCGAAAAAGCTGCATTAATTATGAACTAACCTAATACAAAGCTGTTTGTCAGTCCCCCACGACAGTGGGTTTTCTAATGCACGCGTTTAATGAAAAGAAATGCTATTCGAAAGAATAGGACAGAAGAGCTTACAGCTTTTTCAATCAATGCTTTCGCCTCTTTCTCCACTTTCGCCCTCTTTTTAGCATTGTCGATTCGTCCTGAGTATACTGATTCATCAAGTCTGTCAATCAGAGCCAGGCTCTAAAAGCAAATTTAAGAAAATATTCCACAAAATAATCCCAAATCATGGAGATCTTGCGAACGGGCAATAGGCAGCAGCGGGTCCATACAAGCCTTCGATTTACAGCGCCCTGTCTCCAACTACGCTGAGTATGCGGTGCGCACGAAGCATTCGGGGGCGTGTGCACTAATATGCGCCTCCCGCGCGATGGAATAGTCGTCCAAGCAACGCCGCGTCGCTACAACTTAGCCGCAACGATGTAAATACGTAGAGTCAAAACTGCATTAAACAACGCAAATCTCAGAGAACGGAAGGGACTTTCCGCTGCTGAACTAGCCTCCTCTCCGCTGCTGGACTTTCCGCTGCTGAACTAGCTCCTCCAAATTTTCCCGAGGTGTAATAGTCCTATGCTCCAACTTTGCAAAAATCAGTCTTATCAGCTTTTGTTGCAAAGCATAAAAATGAGCTGAAGCGCAGCTTACGTGGGAAATGGAGCTTTACAAGTGTGGATACACAGCCAGAAAAAAAACAGCGAAATACATGTATTATTTTACATCACCCCTCCTCCTGGCTAAAGGCAGTGTCCAAGGTCAGGTCCAATTTGGGGTATTGGGTATCAGAAAATTTACGTGGCGACGCTGATTACAATGATCCTGTCCTGGAAAACGTTAATATATGGGTTCCAAGACTGTTCTGAAACATCTTATGTATACCGCCAGAATCAACATGTCGAGAACATCGCGAATCTGTTAATAGCTTGCACACGGAAAAGAAATACAATGCATTTAAATGACCTCCAACATGAGGTTGGATTGCCGAGTCGATAAGGCTGCAGACCCTGAATCATACAGAAATCCTGGGGCGGGATCTAGCTTATGTTTTTTGGCATCATAGCCACTGCTGAGGTGAGAAGTTCATTTTGATTTGCAATCACTCACTTCTCAGCCTCGCTTCTTCTACCGTCATAGGAAGACAACTCGTCCGCTCCAATATCAAAGCTGGCCTCAAAATAGGGTTTTTGGTCGTTTTTCCACATTCCAAGCACATCCTTGGAATCAGCGCGTTGGGAAGGACCAGGTTCTGCTAATATCTCGATGGCCCATCATTAGGTGATACACTGCCTTTAGGCTTGCACATTAGAATGAACTCCTCGGCAGCAGCTATTCTCAAACAAACAAACGAACGTTTCCGTGTTGAAAAACCATGTCGCGTCCTCAGCAAGCGTTTGCTGCGGAATGAAGCCTCTCGTCCACTGGCGAAAAAATTCGAAATTCTCGACCAAAGAAACCCGTAACTTATGGGATTTTTGACGTTTCCACGAAACTTAAAGTACATCTTTGTGCTCAGCGGCTCGCATATGTTCGACAGAGGTGGAGATCTCGAACGCGGCCCATGAGCTGAGACACTGTCTTTAACATGTCTGAACATGACTGAAAGTGGACGGAAACACTTCTAAATCAAGGTAAAAATCGAAATATACCACACTCTCGTATATAACTCGATGTGCTGAACACGATAGTGCATTTAGTTTGTGCCGATAGTAGCTGGTTCTCGTACACACACACGTATACACGAACACATGAACTGCCATCTAAGAAGAAGTAGGATTTTCGCACTGAATGATAATTTGCACTGAAAAGTGTACTGAGGAGGTGGAGGGAGGGGGGAGGTGAAGGGAGCTTGCCACAGTGGATGCAGACCCGGTTCAGATTAAATGACTAGCGACATTAGGCTTCTCTCACTATTACGTGGGACCTTCTGCTTAATCTGGTGAGCACATCGTAGCCAATGTGTTTGTGACGTGGCAAGCGGAAAGTTTTTCATTCGAGCGACAATATAAAAGTCATTTCGCTACCTTCTGTATCGCTTTGTCAAAAGATGTCGTAAGTGAGTTGATGTCATTCCGAAGCTTCGCCTTAGCAGTTTCAGCTGATCGAATGGCATTCACTGCACGATGGGTTGCCGTGGTCGACTCACGAAGAAGATTCTGGAATTTTCTAAGCGTAATGTGATGGAAAAGGCCCACTGTTCTCGCACACGAGTGGGAGAAATGCCGTTTGGACAACTTCGCTAGGCTGCACTATCATTGATTTTCATGTTTTGTCAAGAACTATACGAGCTAGAAATTATAATATAACGGATAGCATCTGTATATATAAAAGTGTTCATATATATATATATTTTATATATATCATGACTTATAATAACGGGCTTAGTCTGTTTTCATGTCTGTCTGTATGTAAGTACAGTGGACGTCAATGGCGTTGGCCCGTCTGCGGCCTCGAGAAGGACGTCTCGCAACCGCGCCGCGTGCGCTGTAACCTAGGTATTCTGCTGCTGTTATGCAATTTCTAGCAGCTTTTCTAGCTGATTTTAAGGATTTTCGAGCGAATCGGGAAGAAAAGACCCTAGAAATAGCATTCCGACGGCAACGACACCGATCTCGGCGCACGCGGAGCGGTCGCGCTGCGTCCTTCTCGAGTCCGCGAATGGGCCACCGCCATTGCCGTCCACTGTATGTATGTGTGTCAGACCGTTACGAAATTCTACAATTGGTCAGTGATCGTGATTGTGAGGTCATATAAAAGCCTACTCAGAGATTCCGGGACGACAAACGCAGCCCGAACACGTTTCAGCAGCAGTTACACCGCGAGGTGAAAGCTTATTTCGTCGCCCCACGAGCTGCATTCGCCCCTAGAAGGCTGTGTTTCGGGGGCGATGAACTGGTTTGCATGTCTCAAACCTAGGATCGCAGCTCAATCTGGGCACAGGGCTGTGTTCGTACTGCACACTTGGGTAAGTGGATGCTTACCCAAGTCCAAAAATAATCATTGCACTGGGCCACGGTTTTACCCGGGCCTCAGCCAGCCTGACGAGTCTCGCTGGGCTCCCCTTGTCTCCGCCGGAGCGGAGACGCGACTAAACTTTGATGCTCAACCAGCAGCTTATATACCCCTCCCAGGGGGCGTGTCGCCACGTGGCAAGGAGCAGGTAGAACGCAGGTTGAACTGCACCACAGTTCATCGGGCAAAAAACGCAGCCGGAACACGGTGTTTACTGCTCTTAGCAGCCCAACTGCAGCAGCTCCTCCTTTAGCAGCAGCCGCTGTATTCCTCTTCGATTGGGCGGAGACTTGCAGTTGTTGCTGCGTTCGACCTATCCGATTCTCTGAGTAGGAATGGGTGTGGTATGGTTGAGTGGGGAAGGGATGAGATCGAGGAGAAGTTGGACAATGTGCAACGGGTCCGTCAATGGAGTCAATACAGAAGGGCTGTGCGGGCACCCAGAAGTGGGGGAGACGGGTCCACCACTGTGATAAGGGTGCGCCGGCGCCCAGAGGTAGGGGAGACGGGTCGATAGCTGTGATAAGGGTGCGCCGGCGTCCAAAAGTGGGAGAGACGGGACGACAGCTGTGAAAGGGTGCGCTGGCGCCCAGAAGTGGGGGAGACGGGTCGACAGCTGTGATAAGGGTGCGCCGGCGTCCAAAAGTGGGAGAGACGGGTCGACAGCTGTGATAAGGGTGCGCCGGCGTCGAAAGTGGGAGAGACGGGTCGACAGCTGTGATAAGGGTGCGTCGGCGTCCAAAAGTGGGAGAGACGGGTCGACAGCTGTGATAAGGGCGCCCGCGTCCAGAAAAGGAATTCGTCACAACCTAGGTAAATTTTCTTCATGAATGGTGCCCTGGCACCCGTTCCGGCTATTCTTTCTACCTATGTGACCTAGGTGCACGTTATTCCAATCCGTATTCCCCTCGTCATTCCAGTCCATTTGTATCTGAATCGACCCCACCCTTCACTCTGATTTTATATATCATGAGTTATAATAACGGGCTTACTTCGTCTGGCACGTGTGTGTGTGAAACGAAATTCCCTGATTGGTCAATGATGGTGATTACGAGGTCAACAAGATGATAGGGACGGGTATAGTGAGGTTCAAAGAATGAAGAGAAGCTCAAAAGGATGGGGAAGTGGAGAGCGGTGAGTGCACCGCGGTGTGGAGGGTGCGCCGGCGTCCCAAAGTGGGGAAACGCCTGGAGTCGGGTCCAACGGCGTGATAAGGGTGCGCCGGCGTCCAGAAGTGGGGAAACGCTTGGAGTCGGGTCCAACAGTGTGATAAAGGTGCGCCGGCGTCCAAAAGTCGGGAAACGCCTGGAGTCGGGTCCAACGGTGTAATAATGGTGCACCGGCGTCCCAAAGTGGGGGAACGCCTGGAGTCGGGTCCAACGGTGTGATAAGGGTGCGCCGGCGTCTAAAAGTGGGGAAACGCCTGGAGTCGGGTCCAACGGTGTGATAAGGGTGCGCCGGCGTCCAAAAGTGGGGAAACGCCTGGAGTCGGGTCCAACGGTGTAATAATGGTGCACCGGCGTACCAAAGTGGGGGAACGCCTGGAGTCGGGTCCAACGGTGTAATAATGGTGCACCGGCGTCCCAAAGTGGGGGAACGCCTGGAGTCGGGTCCAACGGTGTGATAAGGGTGCGCCGGCGTCTAAAAGTGGGGAAACGCCTGGAGTCGGGTCCAACGGTGTGATAAGGGTGCGCCGGCGTCCAAAAGTGGGGAAACGCCTGGAGTCGGGTCCAACGGTGTAATAATGGTGCACCGGCGTCCCAAAGTGGGGGAACGCCTGGAGTCGGGTCCAACGGTGTGATAAGGGTGCGCCGGCGTCCAAAAGTGGGAAAACGCCTGGAGTCGGGTCCAACGGCGTGATAAGGGTGCGCCGGCGTCCAAAAGTGGGGAAACGCTTGGAGTCGGGTCCAACAGTGTGATAAAGGTGCGCTGGCGTCTAAAAGTGGGGAAACGCCTGGAGTCGGGTCCAACGGCGTGATAAGGGTGCGCCGGCGTCCAAAAGTGGGGAAACGCTTGGAGTCGGGTCCAACAGTGTGATAAAGGTGCGCCGGCGTCCAAAAGTAGGGAAACGCCTGGAGTCGGGTCCAACGGTGTAATAATGGTGCACCGGCGTCCCAAAGTGGGGGAACGCCTGGAGTCGGGTCCAACGGTGTGATAAGGGTGCGCCGGCGTCTAAAAGTGGGGAAACGCCTGGAGTCGGGTCCAACGGTGTGATAAGGGTGCGCCGGCGTCCAAAAGTGGGGAAACGCCTGGAGTCGGGTCCAACGGTGTAATAATGGTGCACCGGCGTACCAAAGTGGGGGAACGCCTGGAGTCGGGTCCAACGGTGTAATAATGGTGCACCGGCGTCCCAAAGTGGGGGAACGCCTGGAGTCGGGTCCAACGGTGTGATAAGGGTGCGCCGGCGTCTAAAAGTGGGGAAACGCCTGGAGTCGGGTCCAACGGTGTGATAAGGGTGCGCCGGCGTCCAGAAGTGGGGAAACGCCTGGAGTCGGGTCCAACGGTGTAATAATGGTGCACCGGCGTCCCAAAGTGGGGGAACGCCTGGAGTCGGGTCCAACGGTGTGATAAGGGTGCGCCGGCGTCCAAAAGTGGGAAAACGCCTGGAGTCGGGTCCAACGGCGTGATAAGGGTGCGCCGGCGTCCAAAAGTGGGGAAACGCTTGGAGTCGGGTCCAACAGTGTGATAAAGGTGCGCTGGCGTCCAAAAGTCGGGAAACGCCTGGAGTCGGGTCCAACGGTGTGATAAGGGTGCGCCGGCGTCCCAAAGTGGGGGAACGCCTGGAGTCGGGTCCAACGGTGTGATAAGGGTGCGCCGGCGTCCAAAAGTGAGGAAACGCCTGGAGTCGGGTCCAACGGTGTGATAAGGGTGCGCCGGCGCCCAAAAGTGGGGAAACGCCTGGAGTCGGTTCCAACGGTGTGATAAGGGTGCGCCAGTGTCCAAAAGTGGGGAAACGCCTGGAGTCGGGTCCAACAGTGTGATAGGGGTGCGCCGGCGTCCAAAAGTGTGGAAAGGCTTGGAGTCGGTTCCAACGGTGTGATAAGGGTGCGCCAGTGTCCAAAAGTGGGGAAACGCCTGGAGTCGGGTCCAGTGATGTGATAAGGGTGCGCCGGCTTCCACAAATAATAGGAATCCGCTAGGCGGGTCTATTTCTGATGAGGGGTGCGCTTATCCTGCGCTTATCCTGGGGACCCTCCTACCTAAGTCACCTAGATGTTCATTGTTTCCTTCAGTATCCATGTTCTCTTCCCATTCCGTTTGTGTTTGAATGAACCACTCCTTCCTTTCCGTTTATATACACCGGTGGACCCTTATCACTTGAATTACCACAACAACCAGTTGAGCCTAAATCATGCCAAGATAACATTCGCACTGAATTGGTTAACGGCCATTACCTTCGCTCATTTGAGAGAGCATAACTTCGTTCATATGGGGGAAAGCTACCACCTACGGGATTAAAGGTTTCTCAGAAGAGCGATAGAACTGCATGGAAGGATACAGATTTTATCAATCCATTTACACTTTTGTGTCTGCTTTCAACGTGCAGTATGCGAGCGAAGCGAGCATGAATAGAAGTCTGGAAGTCCGGCGTTAGCCGGACGGCCAGACTAGTTATATATATATATAAGGTATGTGAAAAAGTTTCCGCCCTCTAGCGATGAGTGGTTATATCGTTAGCTATCCTTGCAAATGCTCTGTAGATCCTACTTCATTTTGTTGCTTTGACATCTGTCAATAATATTTAGTACATATTTGTTTCGATTTATATCAACATCACTGTGTTTTATGGCGATAATCATGCCGATATTTGAGCCAAGTAAGCGTTATTTGCGCGAAGCACTTTTTTTCTGCTTCAATTTGAAGAAAACTGCTGCCGAATCTTGCCGAGTGCTCATGAAGCTTAAGGGGACCATGCTCCATCAGAAACAACATGCAAAGAATGGTTCCGACGCTTTAGTAGTGGTGATTTCGATGTTGGAGACAAGCAACGCAGTGGAACGCCAAAAGTTTTTGAAGACAAAGAACTTCAATCATTAATTGATGAAGATCCACGCCAAACACAAGAAGAGATTGCCAACTCTCTAAATGTTGATAGATCCAACATTTCCAAGCGTCTCAAATCTATGGGAAAGGTTTATAAGGAAGGCAGATGGGTACCAAACGACTTGACAGAACGCGACATGGAAAGAAGAAAAACCATCTGTGAAATGTTGCTTGACAATCAAAAAAGGAAGGGATTTCTGCATCGTATCGTTACTGGAGACGAAAAGTGGATCTATTTCGATAATCCAAAGCCATTTGCGACCGTAGCCAACCATCACAACCGACGCCAAAGCGCAATATCCATGGGAAGGAGGCAATGCTGTGTATCTGGTGGGACCAGAAGGGAGTCATCTATCATGAGCTGCTTAAACCAGGCCAGACGATCACGGGCGATCTCTATAAAGAGCAAATGATTCGTTTGAGCGGAGCATTGCACCAGAAACGGGCGGAACACGAGACAAGGCAGCACAAAGTCATTTTGCTGCATGACAATGCTCATCCACATGTTACAAAAGCAGTGAAGGAGACGCTTGAAGCACTTCGCTGGGATGTGCTACCACATGCGGCTTATTCACCAGACTGTGCTCCGTCAGACTACTATTTGTTTCGGTCGATGGCCCACGGGCTCTCCGAGCAGCACTTCCAGTCTTTCGGAAACGTCGAAAAATGGGTGAGGGAATGGATCGAGTCGAAGGACGAGGCCTTCTACCGCCTCCCAGAAAGATGGGCAAAGGTTTTAGCTAACGATGGCCAGTACTTTGATTGATCTATCTGTTTCTTTTCTATTTTGAAAAAAACACTCAACTTCGCTTAAAAAGGGCGGAAACTTTTTCACATACCTATATATATATATATATATATATATATATATATATATATATATATATATACTAGCGCCCCTTCGGGACGCTAGAAAGTGGGGTGGGGCAGCCACTTGGGACATGTGCAAACGCTTCACACTTGCCAAATCTCTAGAAAATTTATAAAGAAGCAGAACCAATCTTCCAATGGGCCCAAACATGAAGTCCTTCTTATGAGTTGAGTATGAGCATGAGAAGTTCGTTCTCCATCGTATGGCGTATTCGTGCATATTCCTCACTACCCGGCTAACGCAGACGCGTTCTCCATCGGCGGAACTGTATCCTGCCGTTCCGCACACTATTGGACAAGGCGAAATCGTATCCGAGTGTTTTCCAGACTACTGGGCCGCAGCGGGCTTTTCTCCATCGGTGGACCCGTATTCTGGCGCCATTTTCACTGTTAGGCCTGAACCATATCCTGGTATTCTCCACTTTACTGAGTCACAGCGGACAAATCTCATATTGGCGGACCCGTATTCTGGTGTTATCCATACTACTGGGCCACGGCGGGCCCTTCCTCCATCAGAGCACCCGTGTTCTGGCGCCCTCCTCACAGCTAGGGCAAGCCGGAGCCGTTCTCCAAGCGCAGGTTCGCATCCTGGCATTCTTAACACTATCGGACTAAAGTGAACCCGTATCCTGACATTCTCCACACCATTATGCTACGACGGGTCCTTCCTCCATCGATGGACCCGTATCCTGGCATCCCCCCACACCACTGGGCCACAGTGGGCCTTTTCTTCATTGGTGGACCTGTATCTCGGTGTCCCCCACACCATTGGGCCACGGCGGGCCTTTTCTCCATCGGTGGACCCGTATCCTGACGTCCTTCACACAACTGGGTCACGGCGGGCCCTTTCTCCATCGGTGGACCTGTATCCTGGCATCCCCCACACCACTGGGCCACAGTGGGCCCTTTCTCCATCGGTGGACCTGTATCTCGGTGTCCCCCGCACCACTGGGTCATGGCGGACTTTTTCTCCATCGCTGGACCCGTATCCTGTCATCCCCTCCCCCACCACTGGGCCACGGCGGGCCCTTTCTTCATCGGTGGACCCGTATCCTGGCATCCCCCACACCACTGGGCCACAGTGGGCGCTTTCTCCATTGGTGGACCCGTATCCTGGCGTTCCCCACAGCACTGGGCCACGGCGGGCCCTTTCTTCATCGGTGGACCCGTATCCTGGCATCCCCCACACCACTGGGCCACAGTGGGCGCTTTCTCCATTGGTGGACACGTATCTCGGCCTCCGCCGCACCAGTTGGCCCCGGCGGGCTTTTTCTCCATCGGTGGACCCATATCCTGGCGTTTCCCACAGCACTGGGCCACGGAGGGCCCTTTCTCCATTGGTGGACCCGTATCTCGGCGTCCGCCGCACCATTTGGCCACCGCGGGCTTTTTCTCCATCGGTGGACCCGTATTCTGGCGTTCCCCGCACCATTGGGCCACGGAGGGCCCTTTCTCCATTGGTGGACCCCAGTGGCGGACGCAGAAAGTGGGCGGGAGGGGGGGCGTGGGAAGAAAAGTGGGGTCTCCGCCGTTTTGGGGACCCAGACGGAAAATAAAATTAATAATAATATTAATTATAATAATAAACAATAAATAAAAAATATATTAAAAATAATAATAAAAATAAACAATTAAAAATAAACTAATACAAGATTTTTATTTGTATTGTAAAGTAATTTCGAAAATTTGGCGACCCATTCTCGGGGGGGGGGCCCCCCCCCGCCCCTCCCCCCCCCTGCGTCCGCCACTGGTGGACCCGTATCTCGGCGTCCGCCGCACCATTTGGCCACGGCGGGCTTTTTCTCCATCGGTGGACCCGTATCCTGGCGTCCCCCTCACCACTGGGCCACAGTGGGCCCTTTCTTCATCGGTGGACCCGTATCCTGGCGTTCCCCGCACCATTGAGCCACGGCGGGTCCTTTCTCCATCGGTGGACCCGCATCCGTATATACAGTGCGTTTCATAATTATAGGGACACCCGATTTTTTGCTGTAGCGAGCTTCACCGTGAACCAATCGACCTGATTTTTCCGTTATTCAATTCGGGATGTGAAATAACCTCTAGAGACATATTTTCCATTGACATCATCAATATATAAGATTTTTATAGAAAAAGATAGAAAAACCAGTGTTTCAAAATTATAGGGACACTTGGACTTGATGGAACGATTTACCCAGAGAACGGAATCTGTCAGTGCTGTTGTTACCAGTGGGTTATTCCCTGTCCATTGCTAATCCGAACCTTCGGTTCTTCAAACTGGTGAAGGTGTTCCAGATGAGGCTCTGCCCAACATCCACCTTAGTTTCTTGAACTGTGCTTTAAAGTGTTTTAGCATAAAAGTTCTAGACGAATCAAGCATGGACCCATCTAGAATCTGTCTTAGAACCATTTTCCGCTAGAAATGAGTGTTTACAAGCGCTTTTCAGGTACAAGGCCTCGAGTTTGTGGCAGCTTTATCGTGCTGTGGTGCCTTGACCCACGGGGATAACTGCACTTTCTTGAATCAAAGCAAACTTTTGTCAACGATAACCACTCAGATGTGATGCAGAATGATCACACAGGATTTGATGAATGCCTCTATGTTGAACTCTAGTTGATACAAAGGCGATGAACAGCGTACGACATGCACGAGATCCAATCGACACTGCACACAGTCGCTTCCTAAATCCCATCATAAAAAGGAAACATAGTTGTGGCCTTAATTCTTCAATAAGGCCTCTTTTCTGTATGAATCGATCAAATTCTCTCTTATTCATAAGATCGGATAATATTTCTGGAGAAAAGAATTAGTTTCCCAAGACGGTACTTGGGAGGCAAAATGGCTTGTTCCACCATGTCATGTCGTGCACGGCGTAAGTTGTTCATCGCCTTTGTATCAACTAGAATTCAACATAGGGGCATTCATCAAATCCTGTGTGATCATTCTACATCACATCTGAGTGGTTATCGTTGACAAAAGTTTGCTTTGATTCAAGAAAGTGCAGTTATCCCCGTGGGTCAAGGCACCACAGCACGATAAAGGTGCCACAAACTCGACGCCTTGTACTTGAAAAGTGCTTATAAAACTCATTTCTAGCGGAAAATGGCTCTACGACAAATTCTAGATGGTTAAATGCTTAATGCGTCTAGAACTTTTATGCTAAAAAACTTTAAAGCACAGTTCAAGAAACTAAGGTCGATGTTGGGCCGAACCTCATCTGGAACACCTTCACCAGTTTGAAGAACCGAAGGTTCGGATCAGCAATGGATAGGGAATAACCCACTGGTAATAACTGCACTGACAGATTCCGTTTTCTGGGTAAATCGTTTCATCAAGTCCAAGTGTCCCTATAATTTTGAAACACTGGTTTTTCTATCTTTTTCTATAAAAATCTTATATATTGATGATGTCAATGGAAAATATGTCTCTAGAGGTTATTTCACATCCTGAATTGAATAAAGAAAAAATCAGATTGATTGGTTCACGGTGAAGCTCGCTACAGCAAAAAATCGGGTGTCCCTATAATTATGAAACGCACTGTAGTTGATTGGATATACAATGTCATGCCTTCCTATTTAGAGGCTTTTACTCTGTGTTAGTGCAGAAGCTTTCTCGAACGAATGTTGTGACTACACAATCGCCGCAAAAATTCAACAGGGGCTGAGGTAGGTCCAGCCTCCCCGAAGCTTTCGAGACGCGGCAGCTCTCATAGCACGCGTCCATTTCTTCCTGCGACTGCACAAAGCGTCGCAACAGTGAAAGGCTGGTTTTCCTGCTGCGTACATTGTGCAGCCTGAAAGCTTGTGAACACTCCCTCACTCCTATGCGGCGAGACCGCCAGCGAAGGTGATGAAATCACCATCCCGTGCATGCGGGAGAGCCAGCAGTGACGAAATTGCGGGTCCCCGAAGCGAACGTGTCTGCGTCCATGGAAATCGGCCATTTCGCCACACAGTCTGCGCCTCAAGATTGCGGTGTCTATGAGTGCCGCCCCGTACCTCTAACCGCTCTAGCCCCCTTACGGCGCTTTGTTTAATATATATATATATATATATATATATATATATATATCAGTGGCGGACGCAGGGGGGGGGCACGCCCCCCCCCGAGAATGGGTCGCCAAATTTTCGAAATTACTTTACAATACAAATAAAAATCTTGTGTTAGTTTATTTTTAATTGTTTATTTTTATTATTATTTTTAATATATTTTTTATTTATTGTTTATTATTATAATTAATATTATTATTAATTTTATTTTCCGTCTGGGTCCCCAAAACGGCGGAGACCCCACTTTTCTTCCCACGCCCCCCCTCCCGCCCACTTTCTGCGTCCGCCACTGATATATATATATATATATATATATATATATATATATACGGTGCGTACCATAAATATACGGACACCCCAAAAATGTCGGTATCTGCTTTCCTTCACATTTCCGACAAAAACCATTACTACCAGTGAATTCGGCGGGCCCGAAAACCCTACACCACCATTCTTCACGTAGGAAAACAAATAATGGAACTAGATAATGGTGTAATCTGGATTTAGCCCCCCAAATCTGTGTATCATAATTATACGGGCGCTTGTAAAAATCAACAATTTTATTATGTCAATCTATCAACAATCAATTCCTAGTAATTAATCGGTCCTCCGTGTTTGCTGATTATTTCAAAAATGCGCTGGGGCATGGAGTTGACAAGTCTTTTCACGATTTCGTGGTCCATTTGGCTCCAAGCACTGGTGATGGCTGCTTTGAGCTCTGTGGTATTGGAAAACGTCCTTCCCTGGCGGTAGATTTTACGCACCAAGATGCCCCAAAGATTCTCTATGGGGTTGGCATCGGGAGAACAGGCGGGCCATTCCATAACGGTGACGTTGTGGTCGTTGAACCAAGCCTTCGTCGAACGACTGACGTGGATTGCCGCGTTGTCCTGCTGGAAAATGAACGGCGTCGCATCGTGCTGGTGCAGAAAAGGCAGGAGATGGTGGCTGAGCATTTCCTGGTAATCGTTAGAGTTCATGCGAGGCGAAACGAACGCGATGTCGAGCACTCCGTCTTGGCAGAACCCGCCCTAAACCATCACTGTGCCACCACCAAAGTTTCGCTTGCTGAAGACCTGCGGCTCCTTGCGGAGATCCCTCCAGTAGTATGCGTTGCCATCTGGGCCGTCCAAGTTGAACTTCTTCTCATCGGAGAAGATCACCTGAACAGGTAAATCAGCCCTTGGGAGTCTTAGAAAAATCCCGCATACCTTTGATCTGTCGCCATGTTCTTTCTGGCAAACTCCAGCCGTGCATTCTTATGAGACTCCGTGAGCTTGGGAGCTGGTCGAAGGCGACAACGTACGATGTTACCATTACGTTCAATCGCCCTCCACACCGTCATTCTAGAGACAGGGGTCGATAAGCTGGCTCGAACGTCATTGACGGTTATCATGGAGTTCGATACCAACCGTCCGACCCAGCGCTCATCCTGTGGTGACAGCTTTTTTGGTCTTCCAGATCGCTTCCGCCGTAGGAATCAGGATCTCGCAGGAAGTTGTCGATGGTGCTCGGCGCTCGGCGGAGTTGCTCGGCGATCCCGCGGTTGCTGTGACCTGCGTCGTGAAGAGCCCGTATCTGCGCCTGTTCGTCTTCAGAAAGCTCTGGTCCTCGTGGCATTTCAGATTTAATAAAGGTAAACTTGCCTCTACTTATTGCAGTTTTGAAACAGGAATTTTCTCACAACGGGATTTTTTTTTATTTTTTTTTACTAAGAGTGCCCGTATAATTATGATACACAGATTTGGGGGGCTAAATACAGATTACAACAGTATCTATTTCCGTTATCTGTAGATGCTTCACACGTGCGAAATGCTTAGAAAATCAGCAAGTAAGCAAAACTAATCTTTAGTTGAGCTCAAATACGAAGTTCTCCTTATGAGTTGCGTATACTCTACGGGTATGGCCGCCTCGCCAACGTCGAGCATCGAGTCTTCTCGCGATCCTAGCCTTGTCTACAAATTCTTAATCACGCATCTATATGCATAGCTAACTTCCGATGCAGTGGTACTATCTACTCTTTTTTGTCACATTTCTAACATGCCTATAGACCAGGGCTGTGCGTTACTAACGTAACGAGTTAACGCATTAACGCGTAACGGTCATTTTTCGCCCAACGTAACGAATCTTACTTCTTATTAATTGGCAGTTCATGTGTGTGTGTGTGTGTGTGCGTGTGTGCACGAGAACCAGCCATCAAAAATGGAAAATACCTGTACCATCGTGTTCAGCGCTTCGAGTTATGTATGAAAATGTGGTAAATTTTGATTTTTACCTTGATTTACAGGAGTTTCGGGCCACTTTCTTCATGTTCAGACATGTTAATGGCCGACAGTTGTTTTGATCACGGTCGGAATGAATGAGATAGGCTTTTGATTACAGGACCGTATAAAAGGAAAGAGAAGGGTAGGACACCTCTATAACGAAGAGGAGGAACCAGGCGAACGAGGGATGACACGGATGAGGGTTACGCCTTAGGATAGTGTTAGAGGTGGGCTGGCAGTGTGATAAGGATGCTCCGGCGTCCGAAAGCGGGGAAACGCCTGGAGTCGGGTACAACGGCGTGATAAGGGTGCGCCAGCGTCCAAAAGCAGGGAAACGCCTGGAGTCAGGTCCAATGGCGTGATAAGAGTGCGTCGGTGTCCAAAAGCGGGGAAACGCCTGGAGTCGGGTCCAGCGGCGTGATAAGGGTGCGCCGGCGTCTAAAAGTAGGGAAACGCCGTTGCCAGAAGTTGTTGGAAAGGAGCTGTCCATAGTGGGTCAGTGGTTCCATGCACTGCGATAAAGAATACTTCTCTGTGGATAGTGTCTGTTCATCCACCTGCACCAATCTTATCTGAGGACAGTGAAAATATGCGAGCGAAGCGAGCACGAAAAGAAGCCTGAGAGTCCGGCGTTAGCCGGACGATCAGGCTGGTTAACGAAAAACCCCAAAAATCCCCTAGAATCGATTTCGTTAGAAGGCCAAATAGTATCTGAAATGCGTACTTTTCTCACGCTACACAACTTTCTCATAAACGACGATTGTGTAAAATGATTTGCAGGCACCCAAAGAAAGATCTGCTTTCATGGACATCTCATCATCATAGCTTTCATGAACTAAAGCCACGGCGGCAGATGTAGCTGTGTAATTGTCGGAGATAGATATACAAATGAGAAAGATATACGAATGAGAACTTTCATGAACCTGCAACTATTTTAGGAAGTAGATGAATACCTTGCGCATATGCCATCATTCTCGAGTGATCTTTCTGAATATTACAGCAGCGGCATTATCACCACGAAATTCCCTCTTATCAAAATGTTGGCACGTAAACACCTCCCCGCACCGGCAAATGAGTGCGAGCATCTCTTCTCAGCAGCAGGTTTCTGTCGCATTTAAGAGTCAGCTTGGCTGTAGAAATTTGGAAAACTTTTTTTCGCATCTTAACATACTGGGACTCTGAGGTACGCCTACGCCTCTTGTGTTTTGAGTCTCTCCCTTTCTCTATGAAGCCTAAGATCTTATGAGCTCTCATCTGTTCCTTTTCCAAAGATTTATTGTGAAAATTGTGAGGCAAAATAACGCAACTCCTAACCGAAAGCATTTCTATCACTTCTTTCACTAACAAACCTGCTGCTGAGAAGTGATCACTCGTCTTTTTTTAGTCGTCTTACCATTGCCTGTGTTAGTTTTCTGTAGGCATTGAAGAAAAGCCATCATTTTTAAATCTGAGAAACTATTATTTTTAAATCTTTTCATCTGGCTGTACCATTTTTTTTTCAGAACTAGAAGTAACCAATGTTACCATTTGCTTCAATTTTTTGTTGAATCTACAGCTTTTCTGCTCTGAATATCAGTCAGAGATCTTGACTGCTTGTTACAGCTCATGAAACTTATCAAAATATCCAGAAGTCTCCTAACGAATTAACGGATTAACGAATTAACGCATTAACGCGTAACGGCCATTTTTGGCCTAACGTAACGAATTAACGGATTAACGAAATCCGAAATTTTTCTAACGCACAGCCCTGCTATAGACCCGTTATGAACGGCCACTCCCAACTCTGTACAGAATTATCTTTCACATGTCTTTAGTGCTTGTGAACAATACGGTAACCAGTGCCGTGCTAATAATCACCTGAAATGATTCAAGCTTCACGTTACCAAGATAGTCCAACTGATGAGCTTCTGCTTCAATATACAGCAAGGAAAAAGAGGTGGTCGAATGAGACAGGAATGAGCTCTTAGCGTGCCCTTACTTCACTGACAGACGGGCATCTTGGCGTTTTCCCCACTACTGGGCCAACTGTGAACCAAGTCTCCATCCATGGACCCGTATCCTGGCTCTCTGCCTACTATTGGGCCTTGGGCCAATGCAGACCCAATCCCCATCCGTGGACTCGTTCCCTGGCATTTCCCCACTAATGGGCCCCTGCGGACCCTCTCTCCATCGGTGGACCCGCATCCTGCCGTTTTTTAAACTATTGGATTGCCCTGTCTCGATCGTTGCACACCTATCCTGATGTTTTCCTGAACTACGGGGCTGTGCTACATCTGTCCGTCATCAGTGCACTCCTTGTAAATCTCGAAAGTAATGGAACAAAGTTAGGAAAATTTCAGAAAGTTTGATCCATTGCCCAACTGGTTTCAGAAAATGTCACGACAGTTTCTGATGACACGTTCTTCATCCTGTATATTTGATTGTACTGCCCTTCTTAAAAACAGACTGATCCTCAAGCTGCATAATCCCCATGGGACCTCAAACAGATGCGCAAAGAGCATTTCCCAAGTGAGGAAACCTAGTGAATCATTTGCTACATCCTCTACGGTATGCACACTTCCTTTTGAAATGGCTATCGCCCACTGTGTCAAATTGAGTGGAGTCAATGACAAAGCTTCAGCAGAGAGGCGACTCTGCTCCGTACATTGCTGCTACGCATCGGCGAATCGTTGTAAACACTGTCTCGCCGGAGGGCTCGAGACCGTAGCTGCTGGTCCCACCGCGAAATCCCGAATGCACCTGACTTCCACTATGTCTATGCACCTATGACAAAACATCGGCCGAATGCCCCGTCAGCTTCGTATCCTCGCGAAGCACAGCCTAGAATTGAGCCTCACGGCGAGCGCATACGATCACGTGCTTGTCCCCCCTACGCCTGCGCTCTAGAAAATTTTGTTGCGCTACCATCATTTATATAAGAGGATATAATTTTGCATGTACACCCTACATAGGCCGGCGGAGGTTATAGGCTACTTTTGACCTAATCTTATCGATTGGTTTGCCGATCACATTGATTTTATCGATTTTTCACAATTTTTGTCTGGATGTCGGTGAGGGCATATCTGTTAAGTCGAACCGCTGAACACGGATATGACAACCATTTCTAACAGCAGTATCGAATTGTTGATTTTAGCGATTTTCTCCATTTTCGCTCGGGGACAGGCATGGACATGTGTACTGTGGTTTCTCACTATGCTGAACACGAACATGATAACCGTTTTGCAGGAAATATTGATTTATCGACTTTATTGATTTTTTGCCATTCCTGCCCCATGGGGGTGAGGACATGTCTACTGGGGTTTTTCAATATGCCGAATATGAATGTGACAGTTTATTAGTAGGAATACATTGATTTAGTCTCATCGAAATAACTTTGCTGACTTTTTGCTTACGGGTCGGTGGAAAAAGGGTCACTTGAGATTTGTTAATGTACTGATCGACAGAATTATGGGTGTTTTTAATGAATTTATCGCCAATAACAATTGTCGTCAGCAGTGTGAAGTAGCCGGGGTAGTGAAAACCCGAAAGAAGCCGGGTATGACTTCTAGTCTGCATATATAAGAGTGAAGGTTTGTATGTATAGTCCTTCTCGAAAAGATAGATGGATTCCGTAGATGCAGAATCGTGGGGGGACCTGAACGATGGACGCGGAGAGAGCATGCTTTAAGTGAGAGGGCCCCGTGGGTCCCGCAGCGATTCTGCGACCGCAACGAAATCAAACCGCACGCGCAATCAGTCTATCTTTTCGACAAGGACTGTATGTGTGTGTGCGTGTGTGTGTGTGTATGTATGTAATAAATAGAAATCGTGGAAGGTGAACCGATCCGGACCAAATTTCGCAAGCAGGTCGAGAAGGGGCCGGCGGAGGTTATAGGCTACTTTGCGTCTGGGATTATCGTTTGATTTATCGATTATATCGATTTTATTGATTCCTCGTTATTTTTGCCGAGGGGTCGGTGGGGACATGTCTTCTGAGATTCCTCAATACGCTGAACACGAATATCACAACCATCCTGCACGACATATCGACTTATCGATTTTATTGATTTTTGGCTCTTCTGCTCAATGGAGCTGTGAAGACATGTCTCCTTAGGTTCTCCAAAACTCTGAATACGTTTGCCATATTGCCCGAAATATTGACTTATTGATTTTATCGATTTTTCCATTTTCGCTCGGGGACAGACAAGGACATATCTACAGGGGTTTCTCAATGCACCGAACGCACATATGACAAGCATTTTGCACGAAATATTGAGATATCCATTTCTTTGATTTTTATAAACGAGAGAGAAGGGTAGATCCCATTAAGATGCAAGGAAGAGGAACCGGACACGGTGGAGATGTAGTACCAAGAAAACTCACTCGGACAGCATTTGAGTAGCAAATAGACTCCAGTGCTTTAGGGTGGATTCCTAGAAGCTTCGGTAGAATAGGATTCGTAGACGCATAACTGAGCCAAGCCAAGTTAGCAAACCTACTTTTGCGTCCTACATCTAACATTACCTAGTCTATAGGATAAGCAGTCGTTCTAAGCATCTTTGGCTGTGTGGTTAATGTTTCGTGAATCCCAATCTAGGACGATTTCGTTTTCCCACTACTGGGCGCCTATGCACTCTTACTGTGACAGCACCAAGTGGAAAGGAAAAATACCTCGAAATTCGGAAATCCACAAAGTTCTGGCCCAGAAATCGCTGATCGCTTCAAAGTGGCTTCATTTTAGAGAACTAGTTCAAACACTTGAATCGGCAGTCAGTGGTCGGATGAAGGATTACTATGCTGAGAAACTTGGTGCGGACGGCCCGCTCTACCATTACCGGCCGGGAAATCACCGGGTCGGAACCCAGCCACCAATGGCACAGTGGGTCAGCCGCTGGTGGGCCTCTGCTCAGCTGGAACTGTTCCAAATCAAGTGGGCGCAGGAGCTGCTGTTGCAAATCGAGTGCTCAGGACAGTTTTGTCCATGATTACCCGCCAATTGGCCGCCAGCGTGACGACCTCCGGCAGCTTTGGTCTTAGGTGGCATAGAGCTTCTCACTAGATAGAAGAGCTACGGATTCGCAGCGTTGGAACCGTAGTGATATAAGGGCAATGCAAATAAGCATAAGAAATGGAAAAAATAGAAAATAGAAGCATACAAATAAGGAATAGGAAAAGATGGACCTTTGCAAAGTCCCTACGTGTTTCCGAAGTGCTAACTTTCTTCTACTATCGAGTGGATTCAAACTGAGCACTGTTTCTGAATGTTTGAGAGTCCGCTGCTTTATCCATGGCACTCAGCCATCCATGCTTCTGATATCGTTTACTCGGCTGATGCCCTCATTCTTTATCACTTTTCTACTATCACCAACCGACCCTAGCGACCTGCCGGCAGGAAGGATGAGTTGCTCGATCTGTAGCAGTATTCATGAACGTCGGCGGGAAGGTTTCAGCTTACCCGCCAGGTGGCCAAGTTTCGCGGGTAAAAAATTTGTATTCATGAAATCGGCGGGTACCTACCCGGCCTACCCGGCGGGTGAACGGGAAGGTTCCCGCTTACCCGACCATCTATCCATAATTCTACCCGACGATGGATTTCCACGACATTTTTTGACAATATCGCACTTCATTGGCGAATCATGGCATAGTAATTCAGAAGAGATTCAGAAGAGTTTTCTCTTTCTTCCCACTTAGCTAATTGAATGCCATGTACGTTTCTCCATTCCGCTGTTATTTGTTCCTACTGTCCTAACAATATTTCTTCTTTTTTGCACATATGTTTATTTGATTGCTCACTACTCTTAATTCATCCAAAAAATGCCACCTACCCTAAAAAAGACCGTGGGCATTACATCACATTAGTGGCCCCAAAATCTTCAATTAAAAAATTCGCCGGAAAGGGGTGTGGGGGAGGGTTGTTCTGGGTGTTGTACACGAATAGCGCATTCATTTTGTACCGTAAGCTGTTTTTGTAGGGTTACTCTAGGATTACAGTAGATACGGTACCCTATTAAATCTTCTTAAATTTGGCGTAGAGGTTTTGTTTTTTAGTGCTTGAAAATATACGTTTCATGATCTTACAGTCCTTATCTAAAAGATAGACGGATTACGCTTGTAGTATAATTCTCGTTCCTGCCACAGAATAGCGGCGAAAACTACTCGGCCCTCTCATTTGTGCATGCTGTCTTCGGATCCAGCGCTCTGGTCCTATCGCGTTTCTGCAATCATGGAATCAATCTATCGTTTTGAGACCGGCTGTACTTTCCTTTTTTTAGCTGGATTTTCTTGGGCTAGGATACGTGGGGGAGGGATTTAGGATTAGTTTCTGAGGGTATTTTTCCATATTGAACCTACTGGGTCATATTGTTCCTCCGGGTCCCTTCGCTTCCGAAAATCAAGCCGTTCTCCCCAAATTTCTAGGTTTGGTTCAGGCAGCCTTCGATATTTGCGATCACATTATGGGAAATTCTGCAAAGCTATGGTGGTCTCGTTCTGCAAGCTAGCAAGGCAATTCAAAAAGAAAACTAGAAAGTGAAGAATGGAGTTAGCGAAGGAGAAAAGAATAGGAGAGCACAAAAGACCTCCATATTTGCCTTGTTGAGAGTGAAAAACAGATCAAGAGCTCGTAATAGAGATTGCTCATATTTTACTAGTAGGAAACCCACATAGAGACTTGTGCTGGTATTCATGAACGCGCGGGAACGGGAAGGGACGTGACGGGTACCCGCTGCAGCTAGTTCCCGACGGGAACCTTCCTAGTCACCCGTACGGGTAATATTTGTATCCATGAACGCCCAGGAAGCGGGAAGACCGGGAAGCATCGAATAAATTCGTAAACACGACCGAGTTCTCAGGATGTAGAGCGCGAAATGAAGGTTTTGGAGCATATTTCGTGAAGAATTTATAGACAAAACGTTGTTTTTCCTCATTTTCCTTCCTAGAAGCGGGTCTCCGTGTGGATCTCTTACTATTATAGTAAAACATGAGGAATCTCTACCTCGCGGATTGGCGCTGCATATCCCACATCAAAGGCCTCGAAATTTTTTTCACCGAAATTTTGTATAGAGGGGTTATTTGAGGTGCTGAACACTAATATCCTATCCATTTTGTATCGTAACCTCATTTTTGTAGGGTCGTAGGGTCACGATGGGTATGTGATAGTCAATTTAGGGAAAAAATCTATTTTGGAGAGAAAACGAAGGGCATGCACAGTAATGTAGATGACCGTAGTCAGCGCATAAAACAACCCCTCTGTGCGAAATTTGAAAGGATTCCACGCGGTGCTGTATCTACAGTAACCCTGCCCTAACCCTGCAAAAAATATGTTTACAAATGTGTACAAAATGGATACGTTATTCGTGTTCAGCACCTCAAATACGCCCCATGCCAATTTTCGGCGAAATTTTTTTGGAGATTTTGGGGCCTCTATTGTGATATAGTGTTTGTTTTTCTTTTCGAATGGATGGCACTTTTTGGGTGATCAACGGTAGTAAGCAATCAAATAATACACATATCCGAAAATAAATGATAAATTTTGTTTGGGTAGTGAAAACAAGTAGGTGCGGAGCGAAGATAGCATTCAATTAACTAAGTGGGAAGCAACACAAAACTCTTCTGAATCATAAGAACGCATTACCATATCAAGATTCGTCAATGAAACGCAACAATATTGAAAATTGTCGTAGAAATCCGTCGACGGGTAAAACTTCCCGAGGCCTAGATGGTCGGGTAAGCGGCCGGTATCTTCCCGGCCTACCCGGCGGGTGGACGGGAAGGTTCCCGCTTACCCGACCATCTAGGCCTCGGGAAGTTCTACCCGTTGATGGATTTCTGCGACATTTTTCAATATTATTGCGTTTCATTGACGAATCTTGACATAGTAATGCGTTCTTAAGATTCAGAAGAGTTTTATGTTGCTTTACACTTAGTTAATTGAATGCTATGTTCACTCCGTACTTATTTGTTTTCACTCCCCAAACAATTTTCTTTTTTATTTTCAGATATGTGTGTTATTTGATTGCTCGCTACCGTTGATCACACAAAAAATGGCATCTATGCGAAAAGAAAAAAAGCACTATTTCAGAATACCTCGAAATCTCCAAAAAAAAATTGTCAAAAATTGGGAGGATGGGGGTGTTTGAGGTGCTGAACACGAATATCGTATCCATTTTGTACCGTAAACACATTTTTTATAGGGCTAGGGCAGGGCTACTGTAGATACATTACTGCGTGGAATCCTCTCAAATTTCAATGGGTTGCGTGAGCCCAAAATGGCATAACTAAAACACGAGTCCAGCGAAGACGCAGAGGGACTAGTCTGAGCTTCATTCCCATGTTGGACCTCAATTGCTGCAGATGAGAAAAGGCTAACAGAGAGCATACTTGTGGAGAGGTCAGCCGTAGTCGTTGAGTTATCCTAAGTACCAAGTGCTATTGAATGAGGGCTGCTAACTGCCTGGGGGACAGACCTTTGAGATAACCAGATCCAAGAACGCAACTGGAATCCCATTCTGGGGCGGTCGCTAAGGCGACTCTTTGATCTGGTACGAACCCCAGGCGTAAGCTTGAATGGATGCTCAGCGGCTCTTATCCCCAGCAGTTTGGGGCCCAGGCTACTTGAGAGTGTGGGAGTAAAGGATTAAAAAGACATCTGGTCGGTTAGGTTTGTCATTGTTTGTATTATTATTGTGCATGCCACCTTCGTTTTCTCTGCAAAATCAATTTTTTTCCTGAATTGTCTATCACATACCCATCGTAGCCCTACCAAAATGAGATAACGGTACAAAATGGATACGATATTGGTGTTTAGCACCTTAAATAACCCCTCTATACAAAGTTTCGGCAAAAAAATTTTTTGAGGCCTATCATGTGGAATATGCAGCGCCAATCCGCGAGGTAGAGATTGCTCATGTTTTACTATAATGGTAAGAGACCCACATGGAGAACCGCTTCTAGGAAGGAAAAATAGGGAAACAACGTTTTGCTATAAATTCCTCACAAAACATGTTCCAAAACTTTCATTTCGCGCTCTACATCCTGAAAACTCGGCCGTGTTTACGAATCTATTCGATGCTTCCCGGTCTTCCCGCTTCCTGGTCGTTCATGAATTCAAATCTTGCCCGTACGGGTGACTAGGAAGGTTCCCGCCGGGAACCAGCTGCAGCGGGTACCCGTCACGCCCCTTCCCGTTCCCGTGCGTTCATGAATACCAGCACTGCTCCTAGAAAGGAAAAGAGGAAAAATACGTTCTTCCGATAAGTTCTCCACAGAGTGTGTTCGAAAATTTCCATTTTGCACCCTACATATCGAGAACGCAGCCGTGTTTACGAACCTAATCAATGCTTCCCGGTCTTCCCGCTGCCTGGTCGTTCATGAATGCAAATTTTACCCGTATGGGTGACTAGGGAGGTTCCCGCCAGGAACCAGCGGCAGCGGGTACCCGTCACGCCCTTTCCCGTTCCCACGTGTTCATGAATACCAGCCCTGGTCGATCGGTGATGGGCTGTCGGCACCTACTGGTCGGTCGGGCCGGCCGGTTCAAGTGTCTGAGTGGATCCAGCACAACTAATGTTATTGATAAGATAGGGCAGCCAGGCAAAATTATCCAAACGAGTAACGCCCACAAGTGGCGCACAACTGAGCTTGTTACATCTAACCTCAATCGGACCTAAGTTCGGCTGCTGAGCTTCACTTCGCCTGTGCGGGTCTTTCATCTGAATGTGAAAAGATTCCAAAAAGGGTTTTGTCTGAAGACTGTTGATTTTACTACTAACAATAAGGCTTAAGGGCAATTTATACTAGATGATCTATATGAAGGGCCAATCGCATCGCTGACGCAGCTCAGAAGCACACATTTACAGCCTTGCGGCTGCCGCACGTTCTTTTCACTAAGGATGCAAATGTTGTGTTGACTGGTCTTCATGGAAAATCCTTCGCAAATGAATGCGTGAATCTCACATACAGTCATTCTCAAAAATACTTGCCTCGCGCTTCACCGCCCATCTGCTAAGCGGCGCCGCATCACCTATGCATTATCTTACGTGGTGTGATGTGGCTAAGCTGACGGGTGTTTCAGCGTGTGGCAAGAATTTTTGAGAAAGACTGTACGCACCCTATTATAAATTATCTTTGTACTCCACACCAACGTCGGCGCTTTGACGAAAATGAATGAAATTATGAAAACCAGACTTCGCCAGTTCAAAATGAATGAAAATGAATCGGCGGTATAAAAGATAGAGATTGTGGAAATGATACGTATCGACTGCCAGGTTACATCGCCATGGATCACTGCCAAACGGAGTTCATCGCCCGTACCCTCGAAGATGTGTCCAAAATTAAGTGGCGACGTGAATGATAGCGATAACGGAAACTATGCCTATCGATCGCCACATCGGTTATCGTCTCTCTCACGTCTGAAGTCTCCTCATTCACTTTATCCATGTGGCGATCAGGGCAATTTATACTAGCTGCGTGCGTCAGTCGCGCATCAGTCGCACGCATCCATTTGCAAGGGAGTTTCGATGAAGACCGGTCAACACGGCATGTACGTCCTCAATGAAAAGAACGCGCGGAAGCCGCGAAGCCGCAAACGCGTGCGTCTGAGTTGCGATTGCTATGCGACTTGGCCCTATTCTTCATCATATAGACGCACGCGCGTCAGTCGTACGCATCCAGTATAAATTGCCCTATCGCCGACGGTCGTGGCGATCGCGACGACAGCCGGCTGTAGTGGCGATCGCCGCGACTGCTGGAGAAGTCTGGCGATAGTCTAAGCGTTACAGGTCCTCATATCTTATACACAATTCGAATTCCGTGCTGGCAAAGTTGCACGGGAACTGTTGGGGCCGAACTGTCGTGGCGGCAGCGCCGATGTGAACTGTTTCATAGGCCTAAGATACCCCTACAACGACTCTAGATTGAACAACTGGTAAGAATATATCGTCTTTCTAAAAATCCTTGCCTCACGATGAATCGCCCGTCAACTTAGCCACGTTGCACCACGTATGATAATGCAAAGGTGATGCGGCGCGTTAAGTAGATGGATGGAGAAGCGTGAGGCATAGATTTTTGACAAGGATAGTATACTATAGACAGGAGGAGCCTCATCATAAAGACGAACCTTTCCCACCGCCGACAACAAATGAATATGGCTTTTCAACCCTGAGATAACAAAAAGTGTACAACTTCTCCACGTTAAGATAAGCAAAATCAAGTGAGTAAGTATCATTTCTACAAAAGATGCTAGTCGAACAAGTGGAGCAATTACCAATGGACTGCTATAGGGTAAGAAACAATCCTGGACCCGTATCCAATTCATTTAAAAGCTGCATTTATAGTCCATCGGAGTCCAATCCGGTCGGATAACAAAAGATACGTGTTGATCCCCGTTATCCGAACAGCGATGCGTATCATTCGTTATTCGACCGGAACGAACTCCGATGCACTTAAAGGCAGTGTCTCACCTCATGTTGGGTGCCGAGATATTCACAGATTCAGGTCCAGCTCGGAGCGCTGATTCCAATGATGTGCTTGATGTCAGAAAACACCTTCAAAAACCCATACTTTTGAGGCAAAATTGGATACAGGAGCGGACGAGTTTTCTTGCTACGTAGCTAGCGAAAGCGGAGCTGAGAAGCTGAGATTGCACATCAAAATGAACTTTTCAGCAGCAGCCATTATCAAACAAACAAACGTTTCCGTGTTGAAAAACCATGCCGCACCGTCAGCAAGCTCTTACTGCGGAATGAACTCTCTCGTCCACTGGCCGAGAATTTCGAAATTCTCGGCCAAAGAAACCCGTAACTTATGGGGTTTTCGACGTTTCTAGGAAAAACAAAGTACATCGTTGTGCTCAGCGGCTCGCATTTTTTCGACTGACGAACTTTGTCCCTGAGGTGAGACACTGCCTTTAAGTGTATAGTCTTTGTCACCACGGAACAAACGTCTGCAGCAGCACGGCCACGGCGGAAGCCGCCGCGCAGCCGCGGCGCAACACCGCCGCGAGGCTGTTGCGGGCGGCGTGGCGGGCATTTTGCCAGCCTTGGCAGCCGGCTGATTTATCGATTACTTCAGTGCGACCGGATTTTCGCTGTTTTTGTTCGTTTTTCTTCAGATTTCTTACATTTTCTTTCTTGTCTCGTTGATTTTTCATCTTTTCCAGGCCAGAAGGAATGAAGAACGATGACAACTTTTACTTTTTGACTTTTTACAGCTCTTTGTGAGATATGTTGTCTATTCATTGTTTTCAAGATTTGACATAGCATTAGAATGCCACTGTTGGTGACCTCTAAAACTTCTTTCTTTTGCATTCGTCGGAATTCAACATAATCGACATGGCTGCACTAGAAATTTTCTGCTTGGAAGTGTTTTATAGGACAACAAATACATTTCTCAGTGCTGTGTTCATTCTTATAGAGAATGCAATTTTTAACGGGTTAGAAGTGAGTAAGACAATCGCTTAGATCTTGCCTTCGGTGGAATGAAGTCGAATGAAAATGGATTGAAATTTCTATGCGTAGTTGTGCTTTGGATCGTGACTTGATACCAGCAAACACGCATAAATAAACATAAATGGGTTGCGTGATAAAGTGATATTAGCTCAGCATCCCTTCTGGCCTGGAATGGATGAAAAATCAACGAGACAGAAAAGAAGATGTGAAAAACTGTAAAAAAAAAAACGAACAAAAACAGAGAAAATCCGGCGGCAAAAGTAATCGATAAATCAGCAGGCTAGCAAGGCTGGCAAAATGCCCGCCACGCCGCCCGCAACAGCCTCGCTTCGGTATTGCGCCGCGGCTGCGCGGCGGCCTACGCCGTGGCCGTGCTGCTGCAGACGTTTGTTCCGTGGTGACAACGACAATAGCTCATTCATGTGTGTGTGTGTGTGTGTGTGTGTGTGTATGTGTGTGTGTGTATGTGTGTGTATGTGTGTATGTGTGTATGTGTGTGTGTGTGTGTGTGTGTGTGTGTGTGTGTGTGTGTGTGTGTGTGTGTGTGTGTGTGTGTGTGTGTGTGTGTGTGTGTGTGTGTGTGTGTAAATATATATATATATGATAAATCAGCAGGCTAGATATATATATATATATATATATATATATATATATATATATATATATACCAGTCTGGCGGTCCGGCTACCGCCGGACTTCCAGACTACTATTGACGCTCGCTTCGCTTGCATACTGCACGTTGAAAGCAAACAC
>JBAJFG010000335.1:0-205696 GCA_037903475.1 Ancylostoma caninum | reverse complement strand
CCGTTGGACCCGACTCCAGCCGTTTCCCCACTTTTGGACGCCGATGCACCCTTATCACACCGTTGGACCCGACTCCCGGCGTTTCCCCACTTTTGGACGCCGATGCACCCTTATCACTCCGTTGGACCCGACTCCAGCCGTTTCCCCACTTTTGGACGCCGATGCACCCTTATCACACCGTTGGACCCGACTCCCGGCGTTTCCCCACTTTTGGACGCCGATGCACCCTTATCACTCCGTTGGACCCGACTCCAGCCGTTTCCCCACTTTTGGACGCCGATGCACCCTTATCACACCGTTGGACCCGACTCCCGGCGTTTCCCCACTTTTGGACGCCGATGCACCCTTATCACTCCGTTGGACCCGACTCCAGCCGTTTCCCCACTTTTGGACGCCGGCGCATCCTTATCACACCGTTGGACCCGACTCCAGCTGTTTCCCCACTTTTGGACGCCGGCGCATCCTTATCACACCGTTGGACCCGACTCCAGCTGTTTCCCCACTTTTGGACGCCGGCGCATCCTTATCACACCGTTGGACCCGACTCCAGCTGTTTCCCCACTTTTGGATGCTGGCGCATCCTTATGACACCTGTTCCTAACCCGACTCCAGCCGTTTCCCCACTTTTGGACGCCGGCGCATCCTTATGACACCGTTGGACCCGACTCCAGCCGTTTCCCCACTTTTGGACGCCGGCGCATCCTTATCACACCGTTGGACCCGACTCCAGCTGTTTCCCCACTTTTGGACGCCGGCGCATCCTTATCACACCGTTGGACCCGACTCCAGGCGTTTCCCCACTTTTGGACGCCGGCGCATCCTTATCACACCGTTGGACCCGACTCCAGCGTTTCCCCACTTTTGGACGCCGGCGCATCCTTATCACACCGTTGGACCCGACTCCAGGCGTTCCCCACTTTTGGACGCCGGCGCATCCTTATCACACCGTTGGACCGACTCCAGCCGTTTCCCCACTTTTGGACGCCGGCGCATCCTTATCACACCGTTGGACCCGACTCCAGGCGTTTCCCCACTTTTGGACGCCGGCGCATCCTTATCACACCGTTGGACCCGACTCCAGCTGTTTCCCCACTTTTGGACGCCGGCGCATCCTTATCACACCGTTGGACCCGACTCCAGCGTTTCCCCACTTTTGGACGCCGGCGCATCCTTATCACACCGTTGGACCCGACTCCAGCTGTTTCCCCACTTTTGGACGCCGGCGCATCCTTATCACACCGTTGGACCCGACTCCAGCTGTCTCCCCACTTTTGGACGCCTGCGCATCCTTATCACACCGTTGGACCCGACTCCAGCCGTTTCCCCACTTTTGGACGCCGGCGCATCCTTATGACACCGTTGGACCCGACTCCAGCGTTTCCCCACTTTTGGACGCCGGCGCATCCTTATCACACCGTTGGACCCGACTCCAGGCGTTTCCCCACTTTTGGACGCCGGCGCATCCTTATCACACCGTTGGACCCGACTCCAGCCGTTTCCCCACTTTTGGACGCCGGCGCATCCTTATGACACCGTTGGACCCGACTCCAGCCGTTTCCCCACTTTTGGACGCCGGCGCATCCTTATCACACCGTTGGACCCGACTCCAGCTGTTTCCCCACTTTTGGACGCCGGCGCATCCTTATCACACCGTTGGACCCGACTCCAGGCGTTTCCCCACTTTTGGACGCCGGCGCATCCTTATCACACCGTTGGACCCGACTCCAGCTGTTTCCCCACTTTTGGACGCCGGCGCATCCTTATCACACCGTTGGACCCGACTCCAGCGTTTCCCCACTTTTGGACGCCGGCGCATCCTTATCACACCGTTGGACCCGACTCCAGCCGTTTCCCCACTTTTGGACGCCGGCGCACCCTTATCACACCGTTGGACCCGACTCCAGCCGTTTCCCCACTTTTGGACGCCGGCGCATCCTTATCACACCGTTGGACCCGACTCCAGCCGTTTCCCCACTTTTGGACGCCGGCGCACCTCTTCTCCAGCGACGGATCCGTTGCACATCGCGAGCCCTTCTGCTCACCCAACTCTCTACCCTACTCCACCACACCATACCCGTTATTAGCCTTTTATAAGATCTCACAATCATCACCAATCACCATCACTGACCAATGGTAGCCCGTGTGCACACGCACGCACAAAGTCACATAAAGTCTGTAATATATATAGAGTATGATATGATATATATATATATATGATATATATATATATATATATATGATAAATCAGCAGGCTAGCAAGGCTGGCAAAATGCCCGCCACGCCGCCCGCAACAGCCTCGCTTCGGTATTGCGCCGCGGCTGCGCGGCGGCCTCCGCCGTGGCCGTGCTGCTGCAGACGTTTGTTCCGTGGTGACAACGACAATAGCTCATTCATGTGTGTATGTGTGTGTGTGTATGTGTGTATGTGTGTGTGTGTGTGTGTGTGTGTGTGTATGTGTGTGTGTGTGTGTGTGTGTGTGTGTGTGTGTGTGTGTGTGTGTGTGTGTGTGTGTGTGTGTGTGTGTGTGTGTGTGTGTGTGTGTGTGTGTGTGTGTGTGTGTGTGTGTGTGTACGAGAACCAGCCATCACGAGAACCAGCCATCAAAAATGGGAAATATCTACACCATCGTGGTCACCGCGTCGAGTTCTTTCCGAAAACGTGGTAAATTTTGAACTTTACCTCAATTGACAGGTGTTTCGGTCCACTTTTCGTCGCTTGGAAGACCCACAGTTGTTTATATCACAATGAAAATGAATGAGTCTTTGTGTTTATTTGTCTGTGCTTATTAAGGAATGACCCTTATTTAACCGATATATTAGCGAAAAATGAAATTGTGAAGTTATTTGGATTACTTTATGGAAAAAGCAAGCCATCCTTGCGATCAGCATCTTTGAGAACCTCAGTAAATGTGCTCTTACTCGTCCCTGAGAAGTAGCGGAAAAGTCAAAAACTTGATTAAAAATCCGATAAAACCAATAACTCGATGTTCCATGCATAGTGGTCGTCATATTTGTGATCAGCGCATAATTTCTGTAGACATGTCCTCATTGACCCCTGAGTGCAAGTTGTGAAAAATCGCTCAAATCAGTAAATCGTTATTGTCATTCAAAACGGTTGTTATAGTTGCGTTTAGCACATTCAAACCGCAGTGGGTATGTCCTTACCGATCCCCGAACGAAAGTTGCGAAAATTTGATAAAATCAATAAGTCGATACCGTCATTGGAAACGGTTGCCATGTTCGTGTTCAGCACACTCGAGAACCCCAGTGGGCATGTCCTCACCAACCCCTGAGCGAAAGTTGTTAAAAATAGATAAAATCAATAAATCGATACCGTCATGCAGAACGGCTGTCATAATCGTGTTCAGCATATTGAAGAATTCCAGTAGACTTGTCCTCATCGACGCCTGGACAAAAATAGTGAAAAATCGATAAAATCGATATAATCGATATACCAGTCGATAATCCCAGGTGTAAGGTAGCTTATGACCTCCGCCGGCCTCCGCTGGGCCTGTTTGCAAAATTTGGTCCAGATCGGTTCATCCTCCGCGATTTCTATAAGGAACATACACACAAACACAAAAACTAATAAACACACAAACACACACAAACTTTCACTTTTACATATACAGATAAGAATGAACAATATACCAGGTGAATCTTTCAGGTGCGGTGGTCATTGAATGTATCCGGTCTTGCAGAAATAAAAGAAGCTGGTCAGCAAGTTAAGGTGATGGATATTATTCAGAGGTGAGCTGTTATTTGTCATTCCGTATACAATTCCAGCAACGTCAACTAATGGAGGAAAAACGCTTATCGGACACTTACCACCCATGCGCTTCAGGCCTCGGTAAAACAGCTTTTAGAAGGCCGTTGCTCCAGCTTTTTTCCCAGGGAGAACAAGTCATCTTCGACCTAAGGTGGCTAATAAGGTGCTCAAATGAGTTAGCGAGCATCTTTCCAACCACATTCGGATGTCTCTTCTCGAGTTCGAAAAAGGCCTGACGATACGCGTACGGGTGGTAATGTCCGTAGACGGTTCCAGTGAATCTACTTCCCAATAAGAACATACCAGCGTGAGCGTCTAACGCCGGACTCTCAGGCTTCTTTTCGTGCTCGCTTCGTTCGCACATTCTCACTGTCAGATAAAATTAGTGCAGGTGGATGAACAGACACTATCCACAGGGAAGCATTCTTCACCGCGGTCCATGGAACCATATGGAACCATTGACTATGGACAGCTCCTTTCCAACAGTTTGTGGCAACGCAATTCGGTTTGCTGCGGTGAACGTATATAGTAAAAATTGACCGAGTAAGTGCAAACTGGGATTGGACGTAAACACAGGTGCACCCTTATCTCACTGTTGGGACCTGTCTCCAGAGGTTCCTCCACTTTTGAACGCGTTACACCCTTATCACGTCGTTGGACCCAACTCCAGACGTTTCCTCGCTTTTGGACGCCGGCGCACCCTTATCACTCCGTTTGACCCGACTTCAGGCGTTTCCCCACTTTTGGACGCCGGCGTACCCTTATCACACCGTTGGACCCGACTCTAGGCGTTTCCCTACTTTTAGACGCCGGCGCACCCTTATCACACCGTTGGACCCGACTCCAGGCGTTTCCCCACTTTTCGACGCCGGCGCACCTTCATCACAGCTCTGATCCCGTCCCCCCCCCCCCGCTCCTTTTCCCCTACCGAGCGCCGACGCACCTCTGACATAGCTCTAGGCCCGTTTCATACATCATCCATGTCATCCCTCGTCCGCCTGGTTTATCCTCTTCGTTATAAAACTGTCCTACCCGTCTCTTTCCTTTTATACGGTCATGTAATCATAGGCCTATCTCACTCATTCCGACCGTGTTGAAAACAACTGTTGGCCATTAACATGTCTGAACATGACAAACGTGGCCCAAAACACCTTTAAATCAAGGTAAAAATCAAAATTTGCAACTTTTTTTGGACACAACTCGATGCGCTGAACACGATGGTGTCGGTAGATTTTTGTCGACAGTGGCTGGTTCTCTTGCACACACACACACACACACACACACACACACACACACACACACACACACACACACACACACACACACACACACACACACACACACACACACACACACACACACACACACACACACACACACACACACACACACACACACACACACACACACACACACACACACACACACACACACACACACACACACACACACACACACACACACACACACACACACACACACACACACACACACACACACACACACACACACACACACACACACACACACACACACACACACACACACACACACACACACACACACACACACACACACACACACACACACACACACACACACACACACACACACACACACACACACACACACACACACACACACACACACACACACACACACACAAAATGCCAATTAATATTAACCACTAGACGGTATGCCCGGCTTCGCTCGGGTGTTCTACTGCCCCGGCTATTTCACACTGATGAGGAAATCTGCTACTACCGCTAAATCCATTGAGAATGAAAAAATCATCGTTTAGGTGATCAGCACGCTGACGGAACTGAATGACCCTCATTTAACCGACATATTGGCAAAAAATGAAATAGTGAAGTTATTTGGATAATAACTATGGAAAAAGCATGCCATATCTGCGATCAGCATCTTTGAGAACCTCAGTAAATGCGCTCCTACTCTTTCCTGAGAAGTAGCAGAAAAAGTCAAAAACTTGATTAAAAATCGGATAAAACCAATAACTCGATGTTCCATGCATAGTGGTCATCATATTTGTGATTAGCGCATAATTCCAGTAGATATGTCCTCATTGACCCCTGAGTAGAAGCTGTCAAAAATCGATGAAATCAATAACTCGATATCGCCATGCAAATTGGCTGTTATAATCGTGTTCAGCATATATTGAAGAACCCTAGTAGACATGTCCTCGTCGACCCCTGGTCAAAAATAGTGAAAAATCGATAAAATCGATATAATCGATAAACCAATCGATAATCCCAGGTGCAAAGTACCCTATAACCTCCGCCGGCTCTCGTTGAGCCTGTATGCAAAATTTGGTCCGATCGGTTCATCCTCCGCGATTTCTATAAGGAACATACACACAAATACACAAACTTTCACTTCTATATATACAGATGATCCGTGGGTATGCGATTCCACTCGTTTCACTACAGGATATCTTTTCCCGGTTGATTTCCACTTGATAACGATCAATGATCTACTCCATCAGCGTTTCGTGTTGTCTCTCGCCAAGACACCGCAATTGCGCCACCTACTGAATGCGTGAAAAAAAACCAGTGGGAATGGTCAGAACGTGTAGAACAGGTCATATTATCGACTTTTACCAAGTGGCCTCCCCCCCCCCAACTCCATTTTACCCTCTCTCGCTAATCGACTACCGCTTCCCCGAGAATTTGGACGAATTACGGGGGAATTTTCTCGAAGACTTAAAGGATACCAAAATTGACCTCCGGACGTTCGTCGATCCTAGAAGGTTCTGTTAGAATTGTACGGTAGTCGGAGAACATCTACCTTATTGCTAGATTTGCGAATCCAGTAGTTCCAAGCCTTTTGGAAAAGGAAGATTTCGAAACGAGTTATGAGGTTCGGAATCAAGGCATGAAAACATTGCATTATTTTTGCACCAACCTAATAGATAAAGCTCATTTCAGTCGCTTCTCTTATCAGGTATAATTAAACCAGTCTGGCCGTCCGGCTAACATCGGACTTCCAGATTTCTACTTATGCTCGCTTCGCTCGCATGCTGCACGTTGAAAGCAAGCACAAGACTGTAAATTGTTTGATAAAATCTGTATCCTCCCACGCAGTTTTATCGCTCTCCTGAGAAGCCCTTGATCCCGTAGGTGGCAGCTTTCACCTATATGAACGAAGTTATGCTCTCCCATATGAGCGAAGAAGAGGCCGTGAACAATTGAGCGTAACCAATCCAGTGCAAGTGTTATCTTGAAATTTATTTATTCATTTATTTGAATACAACGTAAGGTGTGCCATGAAAACATTACATCAAACGATTTAAGAATAACAAAAAAGGCATTATTACATCAAACGATTTAAGAATAACAAAAAAGGCATTACTCTAGAAGTGAAATAACAGGTAAAACTCGTTAATATGTGCGGAAAAAAAATCAATAATGGAAAACTCATGAAATCTCAAAAACGGTGAAATCACCGAGAAGGAAAGTTGCAGCACACAATGCATGTCGATAATAATGCAACTAGGATCCTTCACAAAGAGTAAAATCAGAGGGAGCAAATAAGTGGACTAAGCTTCCACCATTTTTTTACATGGAGATGCTGAGAACAATGGCCAGAATAGAGAACCTGCTGAAGAAGACAGTGATAGTCTTGAAAGGAAGCCCAACCAAGTGAAAGAAAGTGAGGTGTGTGGCGTTAGGGAGACCGCCACTTCTCACGAGATAAGACATGCCGTGGGAAATCCGACACCAGATTTTCGGATGTAAGGTATTCCCTAGCCCTAATAATCTAATGTATTATAGAACACACTTAGAATGGGCTAGGCTGACTTGAAGACTTCCTTAGAATACGGTACCAATGCTCGCAGTGCTATATATCACATGTGATCTATGTATTATGAGAAGATCTGGTGCAATCCAAAAACAAAGGCCGAAAGGAACGGACGCTGATGCTCCGACGGAAAAGTTCACCGAAAGGACCCCATTGCAGAAAAGAAGCAGATAAAACGAAAGAAGCAAACATATCCAAATATACCATGAAGACAGGGAAAAAAACGAAGAAGTAGTAAGAAAATTAGAGAACTCTAAGTCAGTTGATCGTACTGCAAAAACGTTGGTGATGATAGCAAACTGTCAATCATTCAGAATGAAAAACTGAAAGAAAACTAAAAATCAGTGATGCCCAGGACATCAAACAAATCAATATTTCTTAGTCTGTTCCGGAAGATAGAAGTCGAGGGTGAACTCAGAACAGCACAAAGAAGCCGTTGGAGCCATCTTGCACCACGTAAGAAAACGGCATTAAAAATTTTAGAGCTGAATCGATGACTCAATTTTTTATAGTGTAAGACGAACCCACCCGCTCGACCACAATAGGGTCTAAAAGTCCAATATCTACTAGCTTTCAGTTCATACTCCATTCTCAGTACTTTGAAGCAGAAGACTATATCCTTAAATACGCTTCGGTACAAAAGGCTTTCAAGCTCAAAAGTGCGCATCCTTTGATGGTGGGGAGGAACTGAGTGATCATATCGCGACACGGTTCTATATCTGTACAGAAGCATCCTAGTGAAGATATGTTGCACCCTTTCCACTGCTCTTTGATGCTTTCTGGTAGATGGGTTCCAGACTTGCGAACCGTACTCAAGAATGGGTCGTACATATGCTTTATATAACTAGCGCCTCTTCGGGACGCTAGAAAGTGGGGTGGTGCAGCCACTTGGGACATGTGCAAACATTCACACTTGCCAAATCTCTAGAAAATTGATAAAAAAGCAGAACCAATTTTCCAATGGGCCCAAACATGAAGTCCTTCTTATGAGTTGAGTATGAGCATGAGAAGTTCGTTCTCCATTGTATGGCGTATTCGTGCGTATTACTCACTACCGGGCTAACGCAGACGCGTTCTCCATCGGCAGAACTGTATCCTGCCGTTCCCCACACTATTGGACAAGGCGAAACCGTATCCGAGTGTTTTCCAGACTACTTTGCCGCAGCGGGCCCTTCCTCCATCAGAGCGCCCGTATTCTGGCGCCTTCCTCACAGTTAGGGCAAGCCGGATCCGTTCTCCAGGGGCGGGTTCGCATCCTGGCATTCTCAACACTATCGGACTTAAGTGAACCCGTATCCTGACGTTCTCCACACCACTGGGCCACTCTATCGGTGGACCCGTTCTGACGTCCTTCACACAACTGGGTCACGGCCCTTTCTCTATCGGTGGACCCGTTCTGACGTCCTTCACACAACTGGGTCACGGCGGGCCCTTTCTTCATCGGTGGACCCGTATCCTGGTGTCCCCCACAGTGGGCCGTTTCTCCATCGGTGGACCTGTATCTCGGTGTCCCCCGCACCATTGGGCTACAGCGGGCCTTTTCTCCATTGGTGGACCGGTATCCTGGCGTCCCCCACACCACTGGGCCACGGGGGGCCTTTTCTCCATCGGTGGACCCATATCCTGGCGTCCCCACACCACTGGGCCACGGGGGAGGGGCCTTTTCTCCATCGGTGGACCCGTGTTCTGGCGTCCCCCACACCACTGGCTTTCTTTATCGGTGGACCCGCATCCTGGCGTCCCCCGCACCATTGGGCCCTGGCGGGCCTTTTCTCCATCGGTGGACCCGTGTCATGGCGTTTCCCACAGCACTGGGCCACGGCGGGCCCTTTCTCCATCGGTGGACCCCTACCTCGGCGTCCCCCGCATCACTAGGCCACGGCGGACCTTTTCTCCATAGCTGGACCCGTATCCTGGCGTTCCCCACAGCACTGGGCCACGGCGGGCCCTTTCTCCATCGGTGGACCCATATCTTGGCGTTCCCAACAGCACTGGGCCACGGCGGGCCCTTTCTCCATTGGTGGACCCGTATTTCGGCGTCCGCTGCACCATTGGGCCACGGCGGGCCCTTTCTCATCGCTGGACCCGTACCCGTACATAGTTGTTTGGATACACGCCTTCATATTCAGAGGCTTTTACTCTTTGTTAATGCAGAAGCTTTCTCGAAACGAACGGATGTCGTGACTACACAATCGCTGCGAGAATTCAGCAGGGGATGCGACTATAGCATCCATCAGACGAGGCGACCGCGTAGGTCCAGCCTCACCGAAGTTTCCGAGACGCTGTGGCTCTCATAACCCCGGCCCATTTCTCCCTGCAGGTGCACAAAGCGTCGCAACAGTGGAAGGCTGGTTTTCCTGCTGCGTACATTGTGCAGCCTGAAAGCTCGTAAACACTCCCTCACTCCTATGTGGCGAGACCGCCAGCGAAGGTGATGAAACCGCTAACTCGTGCATGCGGGAGAGCCAGCAGTGACGTAATTGCGAGTCCCGAAACGAACGTGGCTGCGTCCATGGAAATCAGCCATTTCGCCCCACAGTCTGCGCCTCAAGATTGCGGTGTCTATGAGTGCCGCCCCGTATCTCTAACCGCTCTAGCCCCCTTACGGCGCTTTGTTTAATAGATAGATTTCACGATCAGGTCAGAATTATTAGAGCAAACGTTGCGGAATATGGTGAAAAGTGCTGCCAGAGCAGTCCTGCTTCTTTGATTTGAGTGTGGAACGAGAGATCTGATTTGAAATTAATACCCAAGTCTTTAATCTGATCACATGTCCTAAGTATAACGTCGTTAAATTTGTATTCATAGCATTGCCTCTGCCCAAGCTGAATACAATTGTTTTAGAAAGAGTTACTGGTATGTCACAATGCTGTGACGATTCCATCAACCGCATTATAGACCTGTGCAGGGCTTCATGGATTTAAGAGTAGTTGGTTGAATTGTACGAAGCATGCACTTTAATGTCGTCTGCATACATTTGGACTTTTAATTCAGGATGTGTACGGAGTTTAGGTGGCAGGTCGTGTGTGTAAACAAGGAAAAGTAAAGGCGAAAGTACACCACCCTGGAGAACACCACTTTGGCAAGGGTAGCGGTTAGAGAAAGAATTTCCGACTTTGCCGCACATATATCTCCGCTTAAGGTAGGAGTGAATCCAAGTAACCAAACTATCGCTAACACCTAGCCCTACGAGTTTGAAAAGAAGATTATCATGATTAACCTTGTCGAACACTTTTGAGAGGTCGAAGTAAAAACATCTGCAGAACGGCCCTCATTAATTACAGAGGACAAGTCAAAAACACAATAAGTAAGTTGAGTTACAGTAGAAGCGCTGGGAATAAACCATGCTATTCAGGCGGTATAAGGTTCGATCTTTCTATATAATGCAATAATTTATCGCGCACAATCCTCTCAAGGACTCTTATAGGAGTGGCATTGATGCTAATAGGTCTAAAACATGATACGCGATCAGCACAGAGCTTTTAGGAGTAGCTGTCACAATCGCTTCTTTCCAGACATTAGGAGCCTCCAATGACATAAAGGAGATGGTAAATATAATAGAAGGAGGTATCGACAGAGCTTTAGAACATTCTTTGTGGTATGCCATCAAAGGGGATGAATGTGGAGGGTTGAAGATGCCTTAGCAAGTCATGAACCTTGGATGGAGTTACAATTATGGGAAAGTAGGGATTTTGAGCTGCAGGAGAAAAAGACTTTGGCCTGGAATGGGATCCTGAAGAGAAAACGCTTGCGAAATAACTAGGAGGAGCCTCAGCTTTTTCATCACCTTGAGTTAAAGGATTCACATTACCACGGAGAACAGAAATTGCTTTGTAACCGCGTAACTTTCGACGAATATATGCGAACAGGGAACGCTTGTCAGGATTTTTCTTTAGTCTTCGTTCTAGGTTGGCGTGGAACTTCTTCAAATGAAGATCCAGCTGATCACACACATTTTTGTAATGAGGATGTGACAGTGGATTTCGATAGCAGACGAAAATTCTACTTTTTTGAGACATAAGGTTGGAAGTGTGTCTGGGATAACGAGTATTGCTATGCGATGGTTGAGTAAAAGGAACATGTTTGCTCAGACCGCTGTAAACAACACGACAAATTTTCCTGTAAGCGTCATCAATGGATAAATACCCTTGGAAAATGTCCCACCAATTGATTGAGAGGAAGAAATGAGAGAGTGCTATGAAACCAGCTCTGCTGAAATTCGGTAACGGAAGTCTTGGGTGAGATTTGAGAGCGGCTGCAGTTGAGAATGATGTGGTGTTGTGATCAGAAGTTGCAAATGGTGCTAGGATGGAGATTTCTTGAATTATTCGTTCAGAGCACAATATAATGTCCAGGACTGACTTTTCACGTGTAGGAGAGTAGATGTTTTGAATCAGGCCACAAGTCTCAAAGAAGTCCAGAAAGTTAGCGGAGATCGAATTGTTCGGAGTGCTTGTAGACCAGGTAATATCAATATGAAGATCACCAAGAAAGGTTTAGGAAGGAGCTCAGGTCCCTAAGAGCAGCAATCAAAAGCACATCGTCGTTTAATATGCTACTGGATAGGCGATAGTAACTAGTACTAAGCGAAAATCAAGAGAACAGGTAGCAGAGATGAAATCAAGACATAGCATGTCGGCTTTTAAATTGAGATTGATGTGACTTTGTAAAAAGAGAGTTTCCCTAGCGATGCAGCAGACGTCCCCTCCTTTTCCTTTCCTATCTGACCTAAACATAAAGTAAGATAGTCCGTCCAGAATCTCAGAATCGGAAATTTTTGGTGGGAGCCAAGTTTCCGTAATGCATACTAGGTCAGGGTCTTGTGATGCAAGTAAAAGCTGCAAATGATAAATTTTGTTGGCAAGACTGCACGCGTTAAAAAGAAAGCACTTCAACTTTTTAGGACCAGGTTGATGGCTGGGGCCGATTACACGTTGTTTGAGTTGTTAAAGTTAGGCAGCTCATGGATTCTTAAGCTCGCTGCGATAGATAACAAATGTGTGCTCGTTGTCCTTTCTGTCACGCTCCTTGCTTTCCTGGCGAAGCGCGACTTTCAGTACCGGCCAAAATTATGTAGCCTTTTGGAGTGTCCTCCTTTTCCCTCATAACTTCGTTTAGAGTAAAGCTTCGAACCTCATATTTTTATGGGTGTTGTAGACACTCACATGTGATAGAAATTGAATGACATCGTACCATTTTGTCAGCTAGTTTCCTCTAGGCAAAATAATTACCACGAAGCTCAAAATCTGGAATTTTGCGGCATCCACAATAGATCACAAAAGAGATTCTGTGGAATGTATTTTCACAAGAATTGGGCTCCTTGTAATAGATTCCACTCATATTCAAATGAAAACCTGTGCTCTCAGGTCATTGATCAAAGGATACGAAGCAAATTTGAGTCCATTTCAGCTGTAAACCAACGTAAGAATTTCTGCCAAATTAGCTCATTCTTCCTTGGTTACAATGTTAATTCGGTCACGATGTATCCATATATCAATATCACAAAAGGTGCTTTCGTTTCTTTCCATGCAAAGCTTTAATCCATCAAAAGCTATGCAGGGAAATTCAAAAGGCTATATAATTTTGGCCGGTACTGTAGTTAGACGTTCCTCCATAGTCATACTCCGGCGCACGAACGCGCCGGAAAACGAGCACGTTCGCAAACGATGCGAATTCGCAAGAACTCTGATCCAGTATGATTTTGATGGAAGTACCACTTTTACGAGCCTTGCGCGATCGTTTACTATCCGTCCCATGCGATACACCTCGACCGGCCTACATTCCACTTGCAGAAGACCTAGAATCGAACCAACTTTGTGATTCAGATCGTTCAGTTCATCCGTGTGCGGAGCATCAAGAGGCGATTCAGGAGGGCCGGAGATCACTAAACTTCTACCTCTTTTCTCTTTCTCAACGAAATCTGAAAAAAAACCTTGTTAATCGTCGTGTCTAGAACATTTACCATTTTTTCAATCTCTGGATCTTTACTGCGGCTAATTATGGTACTTAAAAGTTCGGCATTAGAGAAAGCTCTATAAAGCGCTATAATCAACAGAATTGCGAGAGAGTGCACTTACTACAGGTTCAGAGGAATTTCCTCCAGAACAGTTTCTGAGCATGCTTGTTTTTAGCACGTCGTTCTCTCAGTTGAACCATTGTAGATCGGAAGAGCGTCGATTGATAGGAGAAATCGATTGGAAAATCCGGACAATCCAGAAAAGAAGTAAGAGGCGTAAAACAGCAAAAACTGGGGACAGAAGCAAGAGATCCTTGAGGACGAAAAAGAAAAAAGACAAAGACGCAGCCGTACGATACCAGTGCAGAGCGCGAAACCCAAATGCGAAGTGATTTAGGCTCAACTGGTTGTTGTGGAACTTCACGTGATAAGGGTCCACCGGTGTATATAAACGGAAAGGAAGGAGTGATTCATTCAGACACAAAAGGAATAGGGAGAGAACACGGATACGAAAGGAAACAATGTACATCTAGGTAATTTAGGTAGGAGGGTCCGCCGAAACAGGGTAGGCGTACCCCTCATGTAGAAATAGACCCGCTTAGCGAGTTTCTATCACTTGCGGAAGCCGGCACACCCTCATCACACCGTTGGACCGGACTCCAGGCGTTTTCCCACTTTTGGACGCCGGCGCAATCCTACAGCAACAGTGGACCCGTTGTAGAGCACTTTCTTCGGTCTAGGCCACGCCCTCGAATTTTGTTTCACACTGACAAATATATATATATATATATATACCAGTCTGGCTATATATATATATATATATATATATATATATATATATATATATATATAATAGTTCCAGACTTCTACTGATGCTCGCTTCGCTCGCATACTTCGCATGCGATGCAGAAAATAGGTGGACAGATTTAGTAGATCCTGTATCCTCTCGAGTAAGTCCATCGACTTTTGGAAAGCTCTCGATCGCGTGAGCGGTAGCCTTCCTCCACGTAGGAGAAGTAATTTCTTTTGATTGGCTCTAGTAGCCGTCGTTGACTGGATGTAGCCGGTTCAGTGAAAATGCTCTCGAAATAATCTATCTTTAGCAGGTTGTTGTGGTAACTCAAGTGATAAGGGTCTGCCCATGTATAAAAACAGAGTGAAGGGTGGGGTCGATTCAGATACAAATGGACTGGAATGAGGAGGGGAATACCGATTGAAATAACGTGCACCTAGGTCACATAGGTAGAAGGAATTGCTAGAACGGGTGCCAGGGCACCAATCATGAAGAAATTTACCTCGGCCGTGACGAACTTCCTTTTCTGGACGCGGGCTCGCTTATCACAACTCTGGACCGTCATGCGTTTCCCCACCTTTGGGCGCCGGCGCACCCTTATCACAGTGGTGCACCCATCTCCCCCACTTCTGGACGCCGGCGCACCCTTATCACAGTGGTGGTCCCGTCTCCCCCACTTCTGGGTGCCGGCTCAGCCCTTCTGTATTCACTCCATTGACGGACCCGTTGCACATTGTCCAACGTTCTCCTCGATCTCATCCGTACCCCACTCAACCACACCACACCCATTTCTAGGCTTTTATATGACCTCACAATCACGATCACTGACCAATTGTAGAATTTCGTAACGGTCTGACACACATACATACAGACAGACATGAAAACAGACTAAGCCCGTTATTATAAGTCATGATATATATATGTATATATATATATATATATATATATATATATATACATGCATACATATTAGGTTGTTGCGAAATTAATTGCCGAAGTGGACACACTAATTCAAGGTGTTTTAAATCGGCTCAAACACAATTTTTTCATCGCTTCAGCAACCGTTCAAGTCAGTAGGTCCTCATTGACAATTCTACGAGGATTGCATGCCTCCACTACTAAAACCGAGATCACAAGGGTCCGCAAACTTTTGGAAGGCGATTTCAGCATGCTCCAGATCAGCAATCTGCTGCTGTCGTAAAATGTGAGGTAATGGTATGAGGAATAAGGCTAATGAGTGAGAGCCTTGATGCCTTACTACATCAGTTTTGTCGTGTGAATTTTGGAGAATGAGGCTTTGGAAAAGGGGGAAATCAGTTTTTGTTCGCCACTGCCGACCACATCTATAGCAGATTTGCTGGTATCAACTCGAAATTACAATACCAGGACTCTGATATTAGTGCTTGACTAGGTTGGAGAAGACTGTAGTGGATCACACTCTTACAGCATCACCACACTCCTGACACAACCTCCCCAGTGCGAAGACGTGATTTAGAAAAAGTTGGAGATGGAGGAAGTGTCTACCGAAACGAATTCACGTTTCTTTTTATTGCACAGGAACCGAGCTGCATTAATAGCTTATTAATAGCTCGGTGTAGAAATGGGTAGTTTTTGAGGCGAGAAATTAAGTTAGAAAAGATGACACAGCGGGTAAGACGCTGGTCATCTGTCAGATCGTGGGGTGTTCACTTCCGCACCTTTCTTGTCATGTCGATTGAAGTCAAATGTTTTGAAACTTCATCACTGCCCTCAAAGTCCAAATGGTTGGATCCGGATTAGGTTCCACGACTCTTCTCAACGCTTGATCGTCAGTGAACAACCTGTGGTCACGCCTATGGATGCTTTGGGGATCAAAATCGACGGAAGAAAAATTTGCGACCGAATAGCTCACTGCTCATTTGGAAGGCAATTCGGAGCCAAAACAAATGCAAAATGAGGTTACATTAACGAAAGCATCCGACAAAGAGTTATCGAGTTTGAAGTCATGAACCATAATCACCCGAAAATCACGTCGGCTCATGATTTGTTCGCGACTTCACAAAAACCCTCAGAAAAGAGCTAGCCAGTATATTCAAGCAGCATTCGAAATAGGAGGAAAAGCCCTATCAGGAGGTTACATAAATTGTGCTGAATTTGCTCAAATTGGGCAGAAGAGAAAAGTTCAAGTGAGCATACCCCAAAGCGGCAATTAATTTCGCAACAACCTGATACATACATACATACATACATACATACATACATACATACATACTCAGACATTCGTGGGGATCGACTGCAGGCAGAAAAGGGCACCCAAATCGCGGTGCACCCACCCCCCACATATGGCCGACGTCCCCACACGTGCCCCCAGCAGATGCCCCCCCCCACGTGCCCCCGGCAGACGGCCCCCACGTGCCCCCGGCCGACGTTCCCCCACTTGCCCCCAGCAGACGTCCCCCCACGTACCCCCGGCAGACCGGCAGACATCTCCCCGCTTGCGCCAGCAGACGTCCTCCCACGTGTCCTCAATGCTACCCTGAATGAATGAAAAATCTCGTAGATAATCATACCCGACAGCTCCACAGCCAACGTCTTCGCACACAGACTTAGCCCCGCTAAGCCTGTTGTGACAAGAACCGCAATAGTAGTATTTCTGGTAAGAGTATTCTTACCAGAGCCTAGAGTTAACGATTTAACACCATCAGTGATTTCAACAAATTGTGTAGCAACACCATTAATGAAAAATGAGAGATCCCACTACCAGATAGAGAAACCCACCAAGTGACAGGCTGTTCTACTATCTTGTAAAGTTAGAAGATCGTTGAGATAGGAACTCATTTCACTTCCAATTCCGAAGTAGGTTATAAAACAACAAGGATATATCTGCCTCTGCGTCGCACCTGCAGTCCCATACTTATGTAACCTTGGATGAATTTTGAAAACCATTGATTCGTGCATCAAAACTTTAGTAAAACTAAGTGAGGCACACACTGAGTTGATTGGAAGCTTCAACTCCACCGTCGTAGGGAGCGGCATTGCTGTCCATCTGCATATCTGCTCGTTTTCTCGGACAAGGCACAAGGAGCAAGCTCCTTGTGTGCGGTCCGCGTGGCTTCTTGTTTCAGGTCCTCGTGGAAAATTCCCCCTAAACCCTTGCGTAAGTCTGATGCGCGACTAACGCACTCATATAGTACAGATTATCCTGATTGCTCTATCTATTATGAGAACTCGTGAATACTCACCGCCGCTCCAAGGAAGTTAAGATGAGAGTGAAGGTGAGGGAAAATGAAGCTGTTGATTAATCACATACACACGTGTTGTCATGGTCCCGCCGGACAGCATCACGTCTGGAGAATTCTGGCGGACAGCAGCACGTAGGGAGGGGGGTATGAGCAGCACGTTCTGCTATAGCAGAACGTCGATACACGCTCCTCTAATTCAGAGAATGGGTGGGGCGATGGGGGTTCGATCTGCTGTTCGACACGTATCCACACATACATACATACAAACTTTCACTTTTATATATACAGATGATGCCACTTTTTAACCCATTGATCGCGCGCATTTTTGCGTGTCTGGCTCGTGGGACCAACGCCCCTTTCAAGAGTGCGGCGCACGCGGAGTTCCACACTGTTACGATAAGAGAATCTGTATATATAAAAGTGAAAGTTAGCGTGTTTGCGTGTTTGTATGTATGTTCGGAATAGAAATCGCGGAGGATTGTCCGATCCGAACCAAACTTTGCATGCAAGTCCATCAAGCACCGGCGGAGGTTATAGGCTACTTTGCACCTGTGGTTATCGATTGGTTTATCGATTATATCGATTTGATTGATTTTTCGTCATTTTTGCCCGGGGACTGGCCAGAACATGCCTACTGAGGTTCCTCAATACACTTAACACGAATATGATAACCCTTTTGCGCCAAATTATCGATTTATCAATTTTATTGATTTTTCGGCGTTCTTGCACACGGGTCGGTGAAAACTTGCCTTCTGGGATTTTCCGAAACGCTGAACGTGGATAAGGCAAGCATTTTAGAAGGATTTATTTACCAGTCGAGCAACTTCACCCCATTTTCTGAGGGAAGGGAGAGGGGTGAAGAGGGGTCACTTGAGCCAATCACCAAATAATGAACAAAGGATTTTTTAGTTCAACAAAGATTTTTTGGTTCAACAAGTGTTGGTATCAGCCTCAAATGGCCGGGACAAGTTGAATACTCAAGCGAAGCCGGGTACACCTTCTAGCTGGTAATAAACCAGATCTTTCTGCAAAAATAATCTGAAATCTAATTCTAGAAGATCGACGGTATCATCTGACCAGAAAAGGAGAGAACCTAAAAGCTTTTTGCTTTCATTGAGGCCGAAAGAAGTTTGTAAACGGTGTTTTGAGTGTTGTGAGGGAGTGTCCAGAGACTATACACGTTTCTAAGGCTCTAGCCTGACTAATAAGGAAGCGCAGGATGTAACGAACGTGTTTCTCTTTAGGAAGTGTGGCTTTTGCACTGAGTATTTCCATCCACAACAAAAGAAATGTAAAGCAATCTTCCTCGACTTCAAAATTTCATCCTTTTCATGATGTTTGTCGCAGTAAAGGAGAACTCCCCCTTCAACTGCACTTGTTTGAGACCTTTTTAGGAAGGACTGTAACCATTCCACATGGAAATGTTGCAAAATAGTTCGAAAATAAGGTCCAGTACTTGTCGAAAAGGCGCGGCTCACCGGTGAGCCGCGCGGTCCCACGCGACCGAAAAAGTGCGGCTCACCATGCGGTCGTCAATGGGTTAACAGAGTAAAAAATTGTGGTTTTAAGCGGGTAGTGCCATTCTTTTGATGATAAATTGAAATGATAATTCTTTTGACAACTCATTACGGAGACTACCTCTGGATTTTCCAGAAAAGTGCGTGAGAGTAAGGGTTACTTCTTCAAAAATATGTACTCCAGCACTATCTACCCTCATTCCTTGACTGTACCATTTAAAATGGTGAGGAATCGAGCTCGGGAGCCACCCCTACCTATGCAGTGTCACCACTACGTGGGCTCTGCTGAAAGGCACGCCACTAGGGCTGTGCGTTAGAAAAATCTCGGACTTCGCTAATCCTTTAATTCGTTATGTTAGGCCAAAAATGGCCGTTACGCGTTAATTCGTTATTCCGTTAATTCGTTAGGAGACGGACCTTTCAATATTTCAATAAGTTTCATCAGCCATAACAAGTAGTCGAGCTCTTTGACTGACATTGATGGCAAATAAGCTGTAATTCAACAAAAAAAATGATACAAATGCAAACTTTATTCACTTCTGGTTCTGGAGGTATTCACTGTATGGCAAGACGAAAACATTTAAAAGTGATAATTTCTCCTCAATGCATGCAGAAAAAAAAAACAAATACAAGCAATCGTCAAACGACTGAAAGAAGATAAATGGTAGAGATGCCTTTGGTTAAGAGTTGGGTTATTTGCTTCACAATTTTCGAAATAAATCTTTGGCACTAGGACTGGATGAGAATTCTTAAGATCTTAGGCTTCGTAAGAGAAAGTGAGAGGCTCAAAGGACAAGGCGCATTGGTGTACCTCAGAACCCTAGTATTTATAAGTACAGTCCTTCTCAAAAATACTTGCCTCATGCTTCACCGCCCATTTGCTACGTAGCGCCGCATCACCTATGCATTATCCTACGTGGTGTGACGTGGTTAAGCTGGCGCGTGGTTCAGCGCGAGGCAAGAATTTTTGGGAAAAACTGTATTATGGTGCAAAAAGACCAGTTTTTACAAGTTTCTATAGTCGAGGTCGTTCATAGATCTGACACAACCAACCCTGCTGTTGAGAAGAGAGCCGGTGCGGAAAGGTATTCATATGCCAACATCTTCATATGAAGAAATTTCGAGGTTTTTATATCGTTGCTTTATAATACTCAAACCAAGAATGATGTCTTATGCGCAAGGTATTCGTCTACTTACCAAAATAGTAGCGGACTCATGGAAGTTCTTATTAATTCATCTAATCTCAACAGCTATGCCCACCGCCATGGCAATTTATAAAAGCTGAGGATGAGATGTTCATGGAAGCAGATTGTTCTTCGAATGCCTAACTGCAGATCACATTTGCCACGTCGTGATTATGCGTGTAATCTACTGTATATTACAAGAAATTTGTGTAAACCGAGAGAAGCACTCATTTTGGATACTGTTTGGTCTATTAACGGAATGGATTCTAACCAGGGGTATGCGGAATTTTCCGTTTTCCGTTTTACGCTTTCCGTTTTCCGCTCATTTTTGGCCTTCCGTTTTACGTTTTACGTTTTACGGGTTTCTGGCCCAGAATACGGGAAATCCCGGAAAATTATGGAGAGAGACGGATCGTTATTTTCGGCGTATTTCCCTATCCTGAGGAGGGTTGATGTGTTCTGATGCGCAATGTATGTACATAAGTTCACAGCAATGGCTCCAAAATTGACATCCAAACTCCATTTACGAAATTCGATCGAACTATTTTGTTTGACTTTTTTGCCTCAGCTGCAGCGTAAACGTTTCATCGCGATTTTGCTGGTCTTCACCATTGTTCCAGATATGCCACACAAGTCCCCTGCTCTCATTGAAATTCCTAAAAAAAACACCTTGATTCCACAGAAATGTGGGGTGAACTGGTATGAAATTTGCATGAAACTGTGACGTGCCATAGTAAGAGCATCAAGCAATCTTGCGAAGCAAAGCATGGTGTAAGCTTTGTTCCAACGTCAAAGACACAAGGCTACATCGTAATCCACAATGGCGCCGTTGGCGCCTGATGTCTTGCGCAATGTTTGGGATGGTTGTGTTTCACGTTTCCCACACGCTGTTCTTCTCTTCCTTCCTCCATCGCTAACTTGCCCCAACAGGATCCTGTGTGAATAACATGATCCTCCTCAGGTTCCAAAGTATTAGCTACTATAGTTGCCTTTTTATCTGATTTTTTTCAGAATAGGTCTTCTCTAAAGTGAAGCAAAGAAGTCCCACTTTTCACACCTCACAGTTCCTCTTCTACTTAAACATTGAGAAATATACTTATTGATCTTATAACCCTGATAATCTCTCAGAACTAGGTGAAGGACATATACTCTTCGATCTATCTATACTCTAGACATTTGAAGTAAGCACCACTAATGGTCTTGAAGTTATTTAATTACTTGAAAGAGTCACCACTTGTGCTTATGAAGACCTTTAGTCACAAACCCATGCTTGGGCAAAATTTTCCGTTTTCCGTTTTACGCTTTCCGTTTTCCGCCCATTTTTGGCCTTCCGTTTTCCGTTTTACGGGATTTAAAATTTTACTTCCGCACATCCCTGATTCTATCGGATTTTTTGGGTTTCTCGTTAATTCGTTAATTCGCTACGTTGGGCCAGAAATGGCCGTTACGCGATAATGCGTTAATTCGTTACGTTAATAACGCACAGCCCTGCTCGCCACCACAAATTGTCCCAAAAATCGAATCTGTCCAAAACCAGCCATTTTGATAGAAGACGAATACCCACTCATGAGGTATCAGTGCTCTTCTCGGCCTGTAAAAAGCCTTCGTTCAAATCTTGTGAAAAATCCAGCAGAAATGGTACAGTCCCAACGGAGGATTGAGTACCGCTAAGACAGACAGCAATTTTTCTGGGAAAGCGACCTGTACTCTTTAGCACTTTTTTCTGGAGAGTCCAGAGGTAGTCTCAATATTGAACTGGAGCACTCTCAACATTGAGATTTTCACATCGCACAACAACAAGCCCGTATTTTGAGTAACGATGAAATAAGAATTGACGGATCTGCAGCAGCGCCGATGAAAGGGACCAATGAGCATGGAGAGTAGTCTCGAAATTTTTCTTATGCCTTACTCTTGTTCTCTATTTCTGACGAAATGGTACGCTCATCCTTGCCACGTTGTCAGAAGTCAAGGATTCTCGAATTTGCGAGGAGTTCTCGAAAGCTCGTAACAAGTTGCTGGTAAGAGACTGTAAAGGATTATCACAGAAAATTCTGAGAAATCTCCTATTTCAGACGATTTTCAAGACGATAGACGACCAGTCCACTGCTGTTCTCTACACCTGGCCTGTAGTAAAGTATCATGGCGGTGAGACGAACTCCAAAACTCACCACCACACTTTGGGCGATGATTGCATGACAGCTCACATTCACCGGGTATAGGGTAGCAGATCACCGCCACCCACGTCACGGCTAGAGCACGCATGTGGCAACAGAGGAGATCATCAGTATAAAATATAGTTTTGTAGCCGAACACGAGGTTGTTAGTGAACCTTTTATTGGCCAACGTTTCGGCGGCTTCGTCTTTGTCGGGGCCTGAAAGGGTCAAACTGATCTATTAACGTAGCCCCACAAACGCCGCCTTGGTCAAGCAATCAAGAATCAGGCCATACTACGAAATCACAAAACTAGCAGGAATAGAAGTCGCACCCCTCTAAGTCCTCTAAGAGGAGGTCATCGTCTTGTTAGGAGCTGATCGCCTTCTCATGCTGTAGAAAGAGTGGGTGAAATGAGTAGACGCAGAGTGAGACGGTAAGGGGATGCTAATTCTGCGTCTACTAGCCTTTTCCACTATCTTCACACCTAGAGAAGGCGATCAGCTCCGTACAGGGCGATGATCTCTTCTGTTGCCACATGTGTGCTGTAGCGGTTACGTGGATGGCAATGATCTGCCATCCTATATCCCGTGAATGTGAGCTGGCATGCAATCATCGCCTAAAGTGTGGTGGTGAGTTTTGGAGTTCAACTCACCGCCATGACACTTTACTACGGGACTTGGTTTGGCCCGTGGATCATTTTATTGCGGAGAGTTATAGCCCTGGAAAGAAAAGAAAGCAAATCTGCTTTCTGCACGCTCATTTTCAATAAAGTTAAATCGGTTACTGTACCTGAAAACTGATTTGATTTTAGCAAGAACGTCAATGTGGGAAATCAACAAGTCACAGTGCAAGGACTAGCTCAAACGTTGTCTGGTCTGGTGCCTCTGATCTATTTGGAACCCAAATCTAAGAAGGCCTCGTGAGTTGAAGCTTTGCGGTCTGTCGGATGTTCGTGGATTGAATGGTGCGAACACTATTAACCTGGCGTTTCACTTAATTTGAGTGCGGTGCTAGAAAGAAAAGTCATGCCTGATGTGAGCAAAATCAGCTATGAGACAAATCATTCATGAAGACTACCGCCAGTCATCCTCCTTGCATTTCACGAAACCATTTATATTATAATTCCCTCTATTATCACATGTCGAGAAATTTTACGAATTACAATAGCAGCGGTATCTTCTTTAAAAACCACGCGATTTCGGAGGATTCGCGTTTTTTGCGTCGCCCTCGCATAACTTCGTTCATTGAGGAGTACGAGAAACGAGACATACACCATTTGAATCAACACGACCTCTACTTTCCGAATTCACCAATCTCTCTCGAAAATTTCAAAAATCATAGTCCAGATTCAGCAATTATCCTAATTACGTATCCGTAGGGCACATAGGGTGCGAGATGGTGGGTCATGACAATTAACGTTCTCTTCCCTTGCCACTCACACATTCAGACTAAGGAGTTTGGTGTAGATCTCATTTTCATCCGCTATTACAAAGATATTTAAGTCTAGCAGATCACACCGAGGCAAATGATACCCAACTTGAATGGTGAATGTCTCCTAATTCAATTCCCGTTATTTTAGGTTTTCTATATTTTCTCATATTTATATGAGCTTGTACCTTCGTTTTCAGTGTCATTTATTCGCGAAGATACTACCATTTTGCTGAATTTTCCCGATTTTTGCCGAAAAAGTGGAATACTTTTAATTTCCGACCGAGTATTCAAGCGGAAGAAAAACTGCATAGAATTTCATCAATAGTAGTTGCGCAAAAGAAGGAAAGACACAGATTAGCGTGCACTAGGCACTAGTCAGATGTATAATCAGTAATTGGGACGTTCGAACCCTCTTCTTCCAGGCATACTTGATGACTTCAGATACCCTGTGGCATCCGCACAGCCTCAGGGATTGCCGTCAGCACAGGTCTGAATGAAGTGTTCTAGATCGTGGTACTGCCAGAATCATGAAGAGGTCACTATCCCTAGCTAGGTATATCAGAATATTTTGGCGTTTCCCTATGCAGTCGTTTCATTATGCTTGGATGAAAACAGCTTGCACTGGTTTATCTGAACATATGGTCCTATAAACCTGTGAAATCCTATTAAAACCATCCCTTCCCGTAGTTTTTACTTTTGTTCAAAGTACACCAGTCAATATAGATATTTCGGCGGTACTTTTGTGGTACATAGAAGTGGCCACTTCTGACGTTGAACTAAACGAAAAAAGTTACCATTCAAGTTGGGTATCATTTGCTTCGATATGATATTTGACTTGCTTTGCTAGAGTCAAATATCGTTAAAATAGCGCATGAAAATGAGATCTACACCAAACTCCTTAGTCTGAATGTGTGAGTGGCAACGGAAGAGGACGTTAATTGTCATGACCCACCATCTCGCACCCCATGTGCCCTACGGATGCGTAATTAGGATAATTGCTGAATCTGGACTATGATTTTTGAAATTTTCGAGAGAGATTGGTGAATTGGGAAAGTAGAGGTCGTGCTGATTCAAATGGTGTATGTCTCGTTTCTCGTACTCCTCAATGAACGAAGTTATGCGAGGGCGACGCAAAAAACGCGAATCCTCCGAAATCGCGTGGTTTTTAAAGAAGATACCGCTTGTATTGTATTTTGTGAAATAATCAGTGTGTGTAACGATACGTACAACGTGAACTTGATACGATTCAGCAATTTGAAAAATGAAAAGGCCGTTGAAAATCGTTCTGCGTTTGTATGGGGTAATCGTTTGTATCAGGTATGCACAATTTCTCTGCGCAAATTTTATCAAAATGACTAGCAAGAAAATCGAATGTGGAGGATTCGTATTACTGCCGACTATACAATTCTGCTGCAGTCATATACCTCTTGCCTTGTTATGTTCTTTATTCGTTTCATAAACTTTGATCAAAAGTTTTGGTTGCGAGCTACAAATAGGGTCGTTTCAAACAATGCAATTTTCCGCGGACATGGAGCTGAGAAGATGCCCTGTCTCCTGCAGCGTTAATAAAGGAGGGAAGGAGATGTGCGGATCATTCAGTGTGACCATGTAGCCGGCCGCTGGACAATCGCAACAGTAAGTTGAACACCCTGAATGGCCGCCTACCTGCGAAGATACTGCCGTGGGCACATCTACCGCTCTGGACATTAGGGTTCCGTCGCGCCACCTAACGCCGTTGACAGGGTGTGCGCATGTGGTTCACCGGGGGCGTGTCTATGAAATTCGTACCATTTGCACGGTTCCGTGGCGGGACCCATCTCGGAACACTCGTCCGCGCTGTGGACACACATGAAATACTGCCATCATTTTCTGTGTTTCTCGCGTGTTTCACGGAACTTCATCGTCGTCAATGAGTTCATCGCCTCTAAAAACCCCGATATACCGCCAAATCCTCAACCCAAAAATTTCCGTGAGTGCTGCCTTTAACATTGCTCGTGAAGTATGCTGATTCTTGTGCCCATGAAGAACCGCACGAACTTATTCCCCAACCCAATATATACGTAACAAAAAGTATGTACTATTTTCATTTCAGGAGAATTGAGAATCAGATCTTCACCGCTAACCCAGTGAATGATGATGTGGCGAATGGGCAGTAAGTACTTTTCTGTGAGTCCGAAACAAAAATAAAAGTTGCCTGGCTTGAAAATGTTCGATTAGAATGAAGTCACTTTCGTTCCAGAGTGAGTGGCTTCTGCCTCCTCACTCGGTCGAATCCCAGTATCCCGCTAGATGACGAGGTAAGAGAGAAACTTGAGCACAGATTGGACTGCACTCGACCACTACAATTACGCCATTTTGGTATACCAGGTTCTTGGAGGTACCTTATGCCGAAGAGGCTGCTACTGATGGCTGCTGGTCCTGCCTCATGAATCTGCATCTCTTGGTATACCAGGTTCTTGGAGGTACCTCAAGCCGAACAGGCTGCTACTAATAGCTGCTGGTCCTGCCTCATGAAGCTGCATCTCTATTAGGAGGAGTACCGCCGCTCAAGAGCCAGCCTGACTTTTTTTGAAGCATGGCCCGCAGCTGTCCCATCTACCAGGACCTCGGACAACTCGAGTGCTTCTCCCACACGATCCTGAAATTCTTATTACAACGGCACGCTTCCATTCTTGACAGTTTGCAGTGATAACTTTAGCTTCAATAATACTGCACGGCAATGTTTTCCAATCCGCCCCAAGTTGTCTGACCCAGGTTTCCTTTGGTGCCGCTCGCTGCACTTTCCACCGCGTAGGTCGTTTCCTCTACGAAAGGCTGTGTGATACTCGGGCGGTGTCCATTCTGCAGACATGTCGAAACCTACAGTGGACGTCAATGGCGTTGGCCCATTCGCGGCCTCGAGGAGGACGCCGCGCAGCCGCGCCGCGCGCGCCACAACCGATGTCTTCTGCTGCTGACACGTTATTTCTAGCAACTTTTCTACCCGCTCTAAAGCTTTTCGATAGAATCGAGAAGAAAAGCGACTAGGAATAGCATTCCGGCGGCAAACGACACCGATCCCAGCGCGCGCGGTGCGGTTGCGCGGCGTCCTTTCCGAGGCCGCAGATGGTCCACCGCCATTGCCGTCCACTGTATGTAGTGAGCTCTGGGCCCAGTCGCAGCCATGACGTCAAAAGTGCAAGTCAGATGCAAGCGTTTGCAGCGTAGCGGCTATTTGCGGTTCAGCGCGGGATTTTCATTGAGAATGTCAGACAATTTTTCTTTGTTGAGTAAGCAGTCTTCTACATTATTTCACTGACATTTTGGGAACCTTCAAAAATTTTATACAAGTTGTTAATCTATATCACGAACACATTTTTGCTTTCTATGCGAGGTCTTTAGCAGGACTGGAACATCCAAAGACGGGCAGACCGGCGAAATAATGTCGCGCAATCCGCGGGAAAGCATTGGTTAGGGCTAGGATTCATAAAGCCAAGCAAATCAATTCGAATTAATCATTGAACAAGGAAGGCACGTTAAAATCTATTGTTATCTAAATCCAAATGGAGTGTCTTCGTCAGATCCTCGGAGTAATTATCGCTAGCCGCATCCGAAATGAAGCTATCCGTGACAGTTGTGGATACCAAACGATGGCGTAAGAACAAATCCGAATACGAAGAGTACGTACAATGGACGGCAATGGCGGTGGACCATCTGCGGCCTCGAAAAGGACGCCGCGCAACCGCACCGCGCGCGCTGGGATCGGTGTCGTTTGCCGCCGGAATGCTACTGCTGCTTATAAGTTTTCTTCTTCCCGATTTGGTCTAAAATCCTTGAAATCGGGTATAAAAGCTGCTAGAAATTGCATAACAGCAGCAGAATACACAGATTACGGTGCGCGCGGCGCGCTTGCGCGACGTTCTCCTCGAGGCCGCAGATGGGCCAACGCCATTGACGTCCACTGTAGACGCACGCGCGTCAAACGCATGCATCTATTATAGATTGTCCTAAACCCACAAAATATGCTCTTCATCACAAACCATGATAGCCAATCTCATTTAAACTTTTCTGAGCACTATTCTACGATTTTCAGATGGTGGCTGGGCCGAATCTCTCCGATCAATGCCGGCATACGATTGTCTCGAGATCCTTCACTGGTTATGGGAAGTTACGCCGTCTGTCAGGCCCCAGTACGTCGAACCCATACTTTTCCTGAGTCTTTCCGACAAATACCTCCCAACTAGGAAATGGAGCCATTGAATGCAGGAGAATGGGCAGAGTTCATGCTTGTTGTAAGAAATGTTTCAGGTTGGTATTTTGTTCAAATTAGTTCGAAGTTTTGTTCTCTTTCCAAACTCAGTATTAGGTAGTGTGGATCAGTGGCTGTACGAATGGGAACTCAATCACAAGTACAATCAAAAATTTGGCAAAAAATTCAAGGTTGGTTGTCGTTGGTAGCTACTAGATGAGAGTAATAACTTACGACGAGATCCTCATTTCAGGAGAGGCAAATCGGCAACGATATTATCAGAGGCCCTCCAGCAAGTCCGATTCCTCCTATTGCTTATTTTATAATTAAAAGAACAGAGTGAGTACTGGTTCAGGTTGTAGGCTTGACTATTCGTTCCAGTCCTGGGATAGAGTACCAGCCCTGGGATGCTAGCGCAATGCTTTGTCGAAAGGTTGGCGCTATAGTCCACGTGGTGTGTAGCACCCTACATCGCCATCGTTGGCGAAGACGGCCGCCGATTGCCTATGTTCGCGATGGTGGATCGCCAACATTAGCGACCGACGCGATCGATAGGCAACAGCGACGCAAAGTGCTGCGCTTTACCTGAGGTATAGCTCTGACAGAAGAACATTCTCTCACATATTTTCGTGGAATGACATTCCTGTCTAGATACGGATAGCTATGAGCCAGGGGATATTGCAGAATTATTTTGTAGAATGGATTTTAGAATGAATTTTATAGAGTGGATAGATTGTTTTGGATGCACTGTTTTAATACTTCTTCATAATGGATTCCCATTCATTTTTCAAATCTGTAAATTACTTCGAACATTTCCGCTTGTGAAGCACCTGTCAACAGCGATCCCACTTTTATCAACATCCATCTTACAGTCCTCGTTTTACGACTCACAACAGCGCAGTTACCAGGCACGTGCTTCAAATGGTTGTGTGAAGAAGGATGAGAACAATTAACATTAAATAATGCTCAGGAATCGCATTTATTTTTAGAGAAGGCATGTTTTATCTTGAGTCGGAGCAAGTATTCCCATCCATCGATCTACTGCTTTCGCATTATTACAGTGAGTTCTTCAGTTTCTGCAGGAGAGGGTAATGGTGCTGTTAAGTAAATTTCATTCTTAGGGATCCTGTGTAATTTTTTGTGGTTGTTTCTCTATTTGTTTATTTATCTCATTATTCCTGGACTTTAAGTATTTATTTATTTGTTTATTTGTTCATATTCATATTTGTCATCATATGAACTACGGATGCGCTTTTTCGCGCGGAATAAAAATTAATCCGGACAGTGTTCGCAAAGACGCTATGCAAAGTTTTGGTCAAATGAAATATAATTCGAATATTTATTCGAACGGCCAAGTATTCGAAAATTCGGTGGTCCCCAAAAGCTCTGAAATTTGAACGCTAACGCAAAAAAGCGTTGATGTTGCGAGTAAAATTGTTTCATTGAGAGAAAATGTGCAACATTATGCAGTGGTCAAAATCGTTCTAAGGTAGTCTCGTTATGCACTCGCATACCTATCTCTCCTCTATGATAAAAGCATTACTTCGTTGCTATTCTTAATCCTAGAATAGCAGCATGTATGTTCAACTACTCCAAGTTGCTCATATTCGTCTATTTCTTCGGATTTATATTTGGGTCAGTCTGACCTTCCAAATATCAGCTTTTGCTTGTACTTAACTGGGACTTCCAGATCAATGAAGCGCAAATACAAGATGCGATTCGGAATAATTTATTAGTAACAATTAGCCTTATTCACACCAACCAAAGCATGAAAATGTGGAGAATCACTGTTCTAATGGCAGAGATAATTTGTAAGAAATAACGTCTTTGCGAGATGCGGAGAATTTGCTTGGGGAATGCTTAGTGGGACAATTTTGGGAGCGAATTCCGTTTCAACCGTCGGCACCCGACGAAACATTTGAACGAGGACCAATAGCAGGCAAACAGCGGGCGAGATTACACATGTTGCGAGCCAAACGCGCTATCGGGCGAATCGTGGGCTGAACGGTGAACCATTCGGGCATTGGCCGCTTTTCGCGTCCACCGACCGTCGGCAAAGATCTCCAAAAAGCGGCCTGAACGACTACATATTACGGAATAAAAAAACCAGCTTCGCTCGCATATTTCCATTGTCCTCAGATAAGATTAGTGCAGGTAGATGAACAGACACTATCCACAGACAAGCATTCTTTACCGCGGTTCATGGAGCCATTGACCCACTATGGACAGCTCCTTTCCAACAATTTGTGGTGCCGCATTTCGGTGGAAGTAAATAGTAAAAATTGACCGAGTAAGTACAAGCTGGGATTGGACCTGAACATGGGTGCACCCTTATCTCACCGTTGGAACCTGCCTCCAAAGGTTCCTCCCGTTTTGGACGCCGGCGCACACTTGTCACGCCGTTGGACCCGACTCCAGGCGTTTTCCCACTTTCGGAAACCGGCGCACCCTTATCACACCTTTGGACTCCACGCGTTCCCCCGCTTTTGGACGCCGACGCACCCTTATCACGCCGTTGGACCCGACTCCACGCGTTTCCCCTCTTTCGGACGCCGGCGCACCCCTATCACACCGTTGGACTCCACGCGTTTCCCCGCTTTTGGACGCCGACGCACCCTTATCACGCCGTTGGACCCGACTCCACGCGTTTCCACATTAGACGCCGGCGCACCCTTATCACGCCGTTGGACCCAACCCCACGCGTTTCCCCACTTTTAGACGACGGCGCGCTCTTATCAAACCGTTGGACCCGACTCTGGGTGTTTCCCTACTTTCGGACGCCGGCACACCATTATCACACTGTTGGACCCGACTCCACGCGTTTCCCCGCTTTTGGACGCCGACGCACCCTTATCACGCCGTTGGACCCGACTCCACGCGTTTCCACATTAGACGCCGGCGCATCCTTATCACGCCGTTGGACCCAACTCCACGCGTTTCCCCACTTTTAGACGACGGCGCGCTCTTATCAAACCATTGGACCCGACTCTAGGTGTTTCCCTACTTTCGGACGCCGGCACACCATTATCACACCGTTGGACCCGACTCCACGCGTTTCCCCGCCTTTGGACGCCGACGCACCCTTATCACGCCGTTGGACCCGACTCCACGCGTTTCCACATTAGACGCCGGCGCACCCTTATCACGCCGTTGGACCCAACTCCACGCGTTTCCCCACTTTTAGACGACGGCGCACCCTTATCACGCCGTTGGACCAGACTCCACGCGTTTCCACATTAGACGCCGGCGCACCCTTATCACGCCGTTGGACCCAACTCCACGCGTTTCCCCACTTTTAGACGACGGCGCGCTCTTATCAAACCGTTGGACCCGACTCCAGGTGTTTCCCCACTTTCGGAGGCCGGCGCACCCTTATCACGCCTTTGGACCCGTCTCCAGGCGTTACCCCTATTTTGGACGCCGATGCACCCTTATCACGCCGTTGGACCCGACTCCACGCGTTTCCACATTAGACGCCGGCGCACCCTTATCACGCCGTTGGACCCAACCCCACGCGTTTCCCCACTTTTAGACGACGGCGCGCTCTTATCAAACCGTTGGACCCGACTCTGGGTGTTTCCCTACTTTCGGACGCCGGCACACCATTATCACACTGTTGGACCCGACTCCACGCGTTTCCCCGCTTTTGGACGCCGACGCACCCTTATCACGCCGTTGGACCCGACTCCACGCGTTTCCACATTAGACGCCGGCGCACCCTTATCACGCCGTTGGACCCAACTCCACGCGTTTCCCCACTTTTAGACGACGGCGCGCTCTTATCAAACCATTGGACCCGACTCTAGGTGTTTCCCTACTTTCGGACGCCGGCACACCATTATCACACCGTTGGACCCGACTCCACGCGTTTCCCCGCCTTTGGACGCCGACGCACCCTTATCACGCCGTTGGACCCGACTCCACGCGTTTCCACATTAGACGCCGGCGCACCCTTATCACGCCGTTGGACCCAACTCCACGCGTTTCCCCACTTTTAGACGACGGCGCACCCTTATCACGCCGTTGGACCCGACTCCACGCGTTTCCACATTAGACGCCGGCGCACCCTTATCACGCCGTTGGACCCAACTCCACGCGTTTCCCCACTTTTAGACGACGGCGCGCTCTTATCAAACCGTTGGACCCGACTCCAGGTGTTTCCCCACTTTCGGAGGCCGGCGCACCCTTATCACGCCTTTGGACCCGTCTCCAGGCGTTACCCCTATTTTGGACGCCGACGCACCCTTATCACGCCGTTGGACCCGACTCCACGCGTTTCCACATTAGACGCCGGCGCACCCTTATCACGCCGTTGGACCCAACCCCACGCGTTTCCCCACTTTTAGACGACGGCGCGCTCTTATCAAACCGTTGGACCCGACTCCACGTGTTTCCCTACTTTCGGACGCCGGCGCACCCTTATCACACCGTTGGACCCGACTCCACGCGTTTCCCCGTTTGGACGCCGACGCCGGCGCACCCTTATCACGCCGTTGGACCCGACTCCACGCGTTTCCCCATTAGACGCCGGCGCACCCTTATCACGCCGTTGGACCCCACTCTACGGCGCGTTTCCCCTACTTTCGGACGCCGACACACCATTATCACACCGTTGGACCCGACTCCACGCGTTTCCCCGCCTTTGGACGCCGACGCACCCTTATCACGCCGTTGGACCCGACTCCACGCGTTTCCACATTAGACGCCGGCGCACCCTTATCACGCCGTTGGACCCAACTCCACGCGTTTCCCCACTTTTAGACGACGGCGCACCCTTATCACGCCGTTGGACCCGACTCCACGCGTTTCCACATTAGACGCCGGCGCACCCTTATCACGCCGTTGGACCCAACTCCACGCGTTTCCCCACTTTTAGACGACGGCGCGCTCTTATCAAACCGTTGGACCCGACTCCAGGTGTTTCCCCACTTTCGGAGGCCGGCGCACCCTTATCACGCCTTTGGACCCGTCTCCAGGCGTTACCCCTATTTTGGACGCCGATCAAACCGCTAGCCCACCTCTAAAGTGGCTTTCATACATTTGCCGCGGCGGCAGTCGCCCATGGTTAAGCATAAGCCGGCGACGTCGCGGCGGCTTATGCTTAACCATGGGCGACAACGACAAGAGCTCGTTTACTTTTTTGCCGCGGCGCCGCCCGGCGACGTCGCCCAGCGGCAAGCGGCAAGGAATGGTCGAGGGGGTATTTTGTCGCTGGGCGACGTTTGTCGCGGCTTCCGGTAGATGCCTGTTTTATCGCGTGTACCGCGTCAATTCAACTTTAATTGTTTTTTAAGGTTAGATATTAAAAACTATGTATCATGTATGAAAAGCGCATATCGAGTGCTTACCAAGGATGTGCGTAACAAAAATTTCAATCTTCGTAAATCGTAATTCGTAAATTTTCCAAAACCGCCGTAAATCGTAAATCGTAAATCGTAACTGAGGGTCCGACTACCATTAAAAGAGCCAGATGATTTCAACTCGTTTCACAACAAAGTCATTCTCAAAATGATGAAATGAGGTATGTATCTGCTGCACAACTGAACACTCAACTTCGCCATCTTATCACTAGAATGGTAACATTGTAATGAATGGACAACTTTTTTCTCGATATTTTAAGTGAGCTGTCCAGTTCTGAAGTATTATTTATCGCTGCATTGGAGAAAATTCTCTTCATCCTGGTCGGTATTTCTGAAGCAAACGTGGATCGATGGTTCTATGTGTTTCCGTGCGAACCAAGCCATTCACAACGTGGGGTAGGTGAATTGGTACCGAATGAGTTTGAAAGGTTAAAGCGCTGACTCGGTATTCAGTGCTCCCAGCAAGTCACTCCCTAGGGCGCATGCGCATTCAATACCTTTGCGATTATCAGTAAAGTAACATGCGTGTTGCATCTCTGAAAAAAAAAACTATTCCTTGTATTTTATCAAACTGTTTATAGTCACTTCTAATTGGTTCATGAGAGCTCGACCACGAAGGAAACCTTTTCGCATACGACATCACACCGCTGCTGAAGTCACAAAAACAAGGCAAAACGTTTTGCCGAAGGAAATAGGCTGGGCGGACAGCTTGTCCCACCTACGGAAACAGGAGAACAGAGCTGGGAATGCGGTGTTCCTGTCGCACTTCATTCAGACCTTTGAGCTCCACTGTTTCAACAGATCTTCTCTTGGTACGCGATAATGAAATTGCTACACGCCGCCTTCTCCGAATTATCGAAACTACAAGCAAAACAAACATTTCACTCTTAGCTTTGCTGCAAAATGCAAACACAGAGAAATCATGCACATTTATAGTGTGTTTCACCGGGGAAAATAGTTGTGGAGATATTAGAGAAAGACAGAACGCGAGAAATAGTGCTGCTTTCGGAGAGATATGCGAGAAATGCAGATCATAGGCACAAATACTCAACTATCGTCGCTTTTGGAACGGACTATACCTCCAAGCACAAACGCTATGACGAGATTCGTTTCTTGTAGTTATTTACGAATTTGTTACGAAATTTGGGCCATTTTTCGTAAATCGTAACTCGTAAAAAATCGCCAAAAATGGCCGTAAATCGTAATTCGTAAATCGTAAATCGTAATTACACACATCCCTGGTGCTTACTGGTGTTCGCAACAGTATGAAAGCGCGGCATGCCGCTCGGCGGCAACTTTTGCCGCGCACCCACTTTTGCCGCGGCGGCGGCACCGCCGCGGCGGCAAATGTATGAAAGCCCCTTAACACACTCTATGCTGCAATCCCCATCCTTGTCACTCCTCACCCGTCTGGTTCATCGTCCTCGTTATAAAGGCATACTACCCTTCTCCTTCCTTTTATACGGTCCTGTGATCATAAACCTATCTCATTCATTCCGACCGCAGTGAAAACAACTGCAGGCCATTAACATGTCTGAACATGACAAAAGTGGCCTGAAACACCCCTGAATCAAGGTAAAAATCAAAACTTACCACGTTTTCGTACATAACTTGATGCGCTGAACACAATGGTGTAGGTATTTTCCATTTTTGAGGGCTGGTCCTCGTGTGCACGCACGCACGCACGCACGCACGCACGCACACACACACACACATGAACTGCCAATTAAGAAGAAGTATGATAAGGAACTGGCCCGGTCGGAATGGTTGCTTGGTGGTAATAGGGACGTGATAAAGGATGAAAACAACACTGGGATGGAAGAGATTGGCAGCATGGATGGCCTAGTGGATAAAGAAGCGAACTCTCAATCATTCATAAACAATGGTCAGGTTGCTTCGACTCCGCTCAATAATAGAGGAAAGGTAGCACTACGAAAACAGGGATGGACCTTGCAAACAGCCACCTTTCGTATTTCTGATGAGAATTTGCGTATTTGTGTTGTTTTTATGCTCTGGCGAATCACTGTGGATCCACGATGGCGTCTAACCCGGCGCTCATCCGTGCGAGACTGCGCGCAAGCAGTGACCAAACTACCAGAAGTTGTCACGGTGCAGGCGTCCAATAGACAGGTAATTGTGGAGAACGCTGCCTTGTGCGCTGAATTAGGAGCGGTAGCACCTGATGGTTTGCGGGCTCATGGCGGCCTGAGCGCGTTCAGTACTCGGGCGGATAGGAATGCAAGCCCCGTTTTCAGCGGCCCTACAGGGGCCTGAATGCATGTACTTCTCGGCCAAAAACACTCAAACGCTCGTTCGACCCTGGTCCCCCGTTCCCCCACTCGTTCGGAACGGGATTTGCCCCCGAAATTGTCTGAGATTCCGACCAGGTTGGCCGGAATGAAACATGAAACAAGACAGACTTCTTGGACATTCGGGCGTCTACATTCGAGCACCAAACCCGCCCACTTCTAGTCAATGCAGGCTTATAGCAGGTTCTCGCAAGTGAAGTGACAATAGTTGCTGTAGGTGCGAGTGGAGCAGCAAAAGTTGCAGTAAACGCGCACGGGCAGGATATGCTCACGTTTCCTTGCCCCTTTGCTTTTTTTCCATTACTACGTGGCGACCCGCCCCCCGCGTAGTCCGAGACTTACGGGACTTGTTTGGCCGACTGAGACCCGGTGATCCAATATAACGATTGGTCGGACTAGATTCGTGGGATGTGCTCGCGCACCGGCGAGGTGCGGACGGAAAAGTTGCCTCGTCACAACCGTTCGGTTCGCCGAGCTCTAGTGCAGGAAGGGCGCGCGTTCTGAGAACTCATTTTTGTAGCATTTTCACAGCCAGTGGCAGCAACAGAGTCTGACCTGCCTAGTTCCTGCTTTCCACGTAACAGGATCACGGCAGGCTGAATGGCGCAATAAGCGCAGATGACCGCGGAATAGGCGCGTCAACACAGCTCACTTTTGTGTTTGTGGGGCAGATGTCGTGTAGCGAGAAACGGTGCGGGCTGCGGCCCAAACGCCCGAATGTCTGTGTTGTTTGTCTATTTCTTCGAGCGCTCAGCTAGCATAGTTCCGCTGGTCTGCAGATGGAAATGTGAGATTTGGCCAGTATTTCTAATCTATTACACTACATAGGATGAAAATTATGCAAAGGTGGAATTTCACCTCGTTTTCGATGATGTTGACAGATTGAAGACCAGCTCGGCGCCATAATTCCAGTGATATAAGTGAAATATTCCAACAACAAACCCTGATATGAAGGTCCAACAGATTGTGGTTTGTTCCAAAAGTTATTCTCTGAGCTGTGTGTTACAGCAAATGCACTTCCAATCAACGGCGAGAAAGACGCTTCGAAACAGTCCTTCTCTTTGGTGCTTCGTGGCATCAGCCAATTTGGCACACCATCATATACGTTTCCGAGGCCCGTGTTAGGTAAGAGCATTAACTTCACAGTGAAAAAGATAATTTTGGATTGTCTACTTATCTCAGTTTGTTGAAGGACCCATGAAAAAGCCTGGCTACCTGAAGAAAGATCGCTCTCCTATTCAATTATTCGTTGGAAGTGCGCAGAAATCGTTGAAAGATTTCAGGGCAAGGTTTGTTCCATTATATTTCTCCCCTATACTTGGAGAGAAAGGGGTTCAAGTCTTATAACCTGCTTTCGGGTTCCAACGGAACCACGTGTTGTGCGTACTGCGGCAGAAAACGACCTAATTTACTGTGTTCCAGAATTGCAAAACGAGTGATTTTTGTCGACAATGAGCAGAAAGAAGCGCTCTTCAGAGCCTATCTTTACTATAGTGGGACATACAATTCAGTGACGATTCGCAAACTCCGCCCAAAGTTGTTCAATCAGAAGACATTCAACAAAGACGTGCAGTAAGTACTCCTGAGAGAAGACCGCCAACTTAATGAGATAAGAGAAAGCACTCCACATGAGTTTGCGGAGAGCTTTTCATTTCTTCTCACACTCCAGGAAACTTGCCGATGTGGAACAGAAGAGCAGGGAAAGCCTGTCGTAAGTCTTGCTGTGATTGTTTAACATAGTATTCCCGACCATGTGTACAACCGGTCAAGCACGCTCCATTCGATGTCATATCTTCGTGAAAAGTTCATCTTATTGTTAGCTGATTCTTTTATACTAAAGTACCAACAGATACATAAGTGTTGTATTCGAGCTGCGGGCACAGCAGACATTTTCTCAAAATTCTTCATTAGGTATTTCGAATTGTGACAGTTAAAATAACAATGAACTGTTCAAAAAGAAAACCACAACAGTAGCAATCAGTACACAACAAACACGGAAGGAACTATCAAGAGAATTTTTTTGTTGTTGCAGTTAGTTGTTGCAACGAGTTGCCAATCTCTCCTGAAGCTCACAAAATCAGCAAAATTACCAGGCTAGTACCCCGCGGTTCATTCAGGGTCGGATTTTCAATACATAGAATTACTACCGAAACGATAATCATCATCAGACTTATAATAACGTGCTTACTCTGTCTACATGTCTGTCATTATGTAAGTATGTGTGTTTGTCAGACCGTTACGAAATTCCTCGATTGGTCAGTGATCGTGATTGTGTGGTGATTGCGAGGCTACGATCGAGTGTGGTATGGTGGAGTGGGGTGGAGAGGAGGTCGAGCGGAAGGTTGGATGATGACATCCGTTTAACTGCTGTACCTATACAATACGTCCAACAGTTCAACGGGTGCGCCGGCGCCCAAAAGTGGGGAACCGGGTCCACCACTGTGATAAGGGTGCGCCGGTGCCGAGAAGTGGGGAAGTCGGGTCCACCGCCGTGATAAGGGTGTGATAAGGGTGCGCCGCGCCCAAAAGGGGGGGGGGGCGTGGAAACGGGTCCCATGGTGTGATAAGGGTGCGTCGTAGTCCAAAAGTGCGCGAATGCCTAGAGACAGGTCCAACCGTGTAATAAGGGTGCGCCGGCTTCCGGAAGTTGTAGAGTCGGACCCACTATTGCAGCAGGAGTGCGCCCGCGCCAATTACCAATGAAACACTACAAGACGAGTTCTTCATCATATGAGAGTGGTATCGCATCTCAATAGTAGTAATATCTAACAATGGCACCTGGCAATAGATGAATAATGCGCATTTTTGCCCTTTGTTCAGCCTCACAACCACATCCTGTGTTCACGCTTCTCATTTGTGCCTAACCATTCCTCGCCAACCTCTTGTATATACACAACCAGTCTGGTCGTCCGGCTTTCGCCGGACTTCCAGAGTTCTTCTGATGCTCGCTTCGCTCGCATTAATTCATCTCATATCCACAATAATATAACTTATTGTCCCGTCGAGTTCCCCAATGGAAAACCAACTCAGAATGTAGCATTACATTGCTTTCTCCTGCTGCCTTCACCCTAGGCCAGTGGACCCTACAGACCCTGTACAGAGTGGTAACGTCCCGCCTTGGTGCACAATAAGTTCTCGATTGAAATAGCCAGCTATCAGCCACCGATTTACCGTGGAATGATGAAAGAGAATGATCACCATTTCTTGCACGTTATTGTTGGTAACGTGATATGGGTTACATTGAGTATATAAAAAAGAATGGCTAGGCACAGATGAGAAGGGTGAACACAGGAGTGGTTGTGAGGCTAAACAAAGGGCAAACATGCGCATTATTCATCTACTGCAGGGTGCCATTGCTAAATATTACCACTATTAGGATTTGATACCGCTCTCACTTGACGGAGAACTCGTCTTGTAGTGTTTCATCGGTAATTGGCGCGGGCGCACTCCTGCAGCAACACTGCGTCCGAAGCCGGCGCACCCTTATTACACGGTTGGGCCTGTCTCCAGGCGTTCGCGCACTTTTGGACTACGGCGCACCCTTATCACACGATGGGACCCGTCTCCACGACCCCCCCCCCTTTTTTTTGGGCGCCGGCGCACACTTATCACAGCGGTGGACCTGTCTCCCCCACTTCTGGGCGCCGGCGCACCCTTATCATAGCGGAGGACCCGTCTCCCCCATTTCTGGCCACCGGCGCACCCTTATCACAGCGGTGGACCCGGCTCCCCCACTTTTGGGCGCCAGCGCACCTTTTGAACTGTTGGTCCAACAGTTCCACCCCACTCCACCATACCACACCCGATCCTAGCCTTTTATATGATCTTGCCATCACCACGCAATCACGATCACTGACCAATCGAGGAATTTCGTAACAGTCTGACACACATACATACATACTGACAGACGCGCGAACAGACTAAGCCCGTTATTATAAGTCATGATGTAACCTATATCACTTCACCAACAATAACGTTCAAGAAATGGTAATCATTCTCTTTCATCATTCCACGGTTAATCGGAGGCTGATAGCTGGCTATTTCAACTGAGAACTTACTGTGCACCAAGACGGGACGTTACAACCCTGTACAGGGTCCATTGGCCTAGAGTAAAGGCAGCAGAAGAAAGCAATGTAATGCTACCATTCTGAGTTGGTTTTCCATTGGGGAACTCGATCGGACAATAATTTATATTATTGTCGATATGAGATTAATTAATGCGAGCGAAGCGAGCATTAGGGAAAGTCCGGAAGTCCGGCGTCACCCAGACGGCCAGACTAGCCCTTGTTAAAAAGACAGCGTTTTTCATGGAATATGAAAATTGTTACCTTGTGGGACAACGTGCTCGACCGGTCGAGCATGGGGCCCATTTGCGTGAAAGCGCGCACGTCCCACGCGGTGCTACGTTCAGAATCGGCTCTGGACTATGAAGAGCTTTGCCATATTGTGCAGCCCGAGCGCTACGGTCATTGCTACAAATCAAGCACGGAACGGTGTTTTGACTGTTCACATTCATAGTCCACTTCCCTCGGTGAAGCATAACTGCTGAAAGGAACTTTCTAAAATCGACGCTAACTCTGCAATACAACTCTATTGTTTTTTTTTCTTCTGGTCAAAATTTGCAATTGAGGAAGCAAGACACAAGTGTGAACAAGATTAGAAATGGCTACGAGTTCCTTTCGCACATCGTTGGATTTGGTAATGACCCGGAAGAGGTTCAGTTGCTCTTTTTGAACCAATTTCCCTCAGAATACGCAATAAATATGGCCGTGCGTGCATGTTCCAGAAATTTGGGAACTGGATCGCCTACGAGTATGTCACTGGCACTCCTCTTGATCGATTTTTGCAGCGCCGAAAATACATGAACGAATTCATGTTGTTAAGGGAGAAATCGGAGATCCTTTATCAAGTGAGCTTAAGAGCTCTTAACCTTCATGATGTCCCGTCAATTTACAAATAGTTTAGGTGAGCGCTGGCATGCGATTCCTTGAACTGAATGGCTTATGCCATCGTCACCTGCGAGGGTCGAATATCATTGTTCACGAGGAGGGTTCGCACACGTACGCAGTGAAAATTACCGACTACATGGTTACTTATCACTTTTTAGACGAGGTATGATCCCTGGTGAGAAAGTGAGGAGGTAAGGTCGCGTCGGATGCACTTTGCCAACACAACCTGCACCAGATGGGCTGAGTGAGACAAAACAGTGTTGTGTAAAGTACAAAGTACAGAATCAGAAGTGAGAGCTGCAGTTTCGTCATAAGGCTGAAGGATGTTTTTCAGGAAGCTGTGGAATTGATCAACATGTCGGACTTGGATTGGCCATGGTGGGCCCCGGAATGCGTGCTTTATAGGTGTTTCGACATCGTCAGCGACGTTTGGGCTTTTGGATGTGTTATATTTGAGGTATACGAGTGAACAGGGATAGTGCCGATCGTTGGGCGAGTCCAGAGTTAAGGCACATCTCATGATTGATCTTTGGGAATACTTTCTCTTGACTCTAAATTCACGACATTTAATTACACGTGCTTGAGCTAACCTCAAATTTCGTGATGGGACTTCTGCTCGAGCTGAGTTCAAAAATCTCGCCGATGCCAACAGCCCCCGGCTCCTTTGGTGACAGCTGTCACTTGACCAACAGTTGAGGTTCTGACAAAAACTGCGAATAACATCTACTACTTTCGTTAGAATGGGCTCAGAACGTCGCCTGAGGCAAATGTTCGTGAATATCTAATAGGATAGCGAGAGAGCACGCCGTTTGAAGAAATAAGCAGACGTTTGCAACTATATTTCTACTTCCTGTGTGTAGCAGATACAATGCTTCTTTCAGATCAATCACGATGGTTTGGGTCCGTATGCCTTTCAGAAGCGCCGTCCTCAGTCCCACCACGAGTCAGTAATTTTCCCTCTCGCTAACAATTACGGCATGGGCTGAAACGGGGGACCACGGAACCTCAGTAAGTGCGACAAATTGCTGTTTAGCAGAACAAGGAAGTCGGGTTCTCACAAGCCGCACATGTGCAGCCTTTAGCTTCTGCAGTAATGTGTGTTAGGGGTTGTCGAAGCAGTTCAATTGTGGGAGAGAAGAAATCCATATCTTACGAACGAGAACATCGCACCCGAAGTTGTTAAACACGACTGACATTAGTAGCGAGAGAGCAGGTCTGATATCAAGTTGGCCATTTACTTGATTATTTCACTTTATTTATTTAACAACTGAACGCTTGCGCACTCTTCCTACGGCGGAGCCAAGTAGTGGGAAAAGAAGAATCTCGAAATTTGGAAATCCTTTGCAGAGATATAAGTGATCGCTTCGAGAAGGTTTCATTCCGGAGAACATGTTCAACCACTCAAGTCGGCAGACAGTGAACGGATGAAGGATTACTATGAATCCAGCATAACAAATGTGAATGATAAGAGGGCAGCCAAGCACGGTTGTCCAAACGGCTTATCTCTCCATCTCCCCCACTTCTGGGCGCCGGCGCACCCTTATCACAGTGGTGGACCCGTCTCCCCCACTTCTGAGCGCCGGCGCACCCTTATCATAGGAGTAGACCCGTCTCCCCCACCTTTGGGCGCCGGCGGAGCTTTACCACAGTGTTGGATCCGTCCCCCCACTTTTGGGCGCCGGCGCACCCTTATCACAATGGTGGACCCATCTCCCCACTTCTGGGCGCCGGCGCACCCTTATTACAGTGGTGGATCCGTCTCCCCCACTTCTGCGCGCCGGCGCACCCTTATCACGGTGGTGGATCCGTGATAACCCACTTCTGGGCGCCGGCGCACCCTTATCACAGTGGTGGACCCGTCTCCCCCACTTCTGGGCGCCGGCGCACCCTTATCATAGGAGTAGACCCGTCTCCCCAATTTTGGGCGCCGGCGGGGCTTCACCACAGCGTTGGATCCGTCCCCCCAATTTTGGGCGCCGGCGCACCCTTATCACAGGGTGGACCCGTCCCCCCCCCCACTTTTGGCCGCCGGCGTAGCCCTTCTGTATTGACTCCATTGACGGACCCGTTGCACATTGTCCAACGTTCTCCTCGATCTCATCCCTACGCCACTCAACCATACCACACCCATTCCTAGGCGATCACTGACCTATTGTAGAATTTCGTAACGGTCTGACACACATACATACAGACAGACATGAAAACAGACTAAGCCCATTATTATAAGTCATGATATTCTGTTCTTCTTGAACACTCTATGTGCACCAAAAGGAAACTGTGAGCAACTAAACCTGATAAGCTACACTTACAGTTCATCGGAGTCCAATCAAGTCGGATAATAAATGGTACGTATCGATCGTCGGATAGCGAAGATCAATACGCATCTTTTGTTATCAGACTCCGATGCACTATAAATGGATCGGACTCCGATGCGCTATAAATGTAGCCATAGTATTTTCAGGAGAGATTAAAAAAATATTAAGCAAAGCAATATTAACAATCATCATGAGTTATAATAAAGCGCTTAGTCTGTGTGTCACGTGTGGGTCAGTGTGTAATGAAATTCTGTGATTGGTCAGTGATGATGATTGCGAGGTCACCATGGTGATAGAGACGGGTATGGTGAGGTTCAAAGAATGAAGAGAAGTTCTAACGGATGGGGAAGTGGAGAGCGAAGCGGACGGATTCACCGCGGTTTGGAGGGAACGCCGGACTCACAAAGTGAAGGAACCCCGCGAGGTGGGTCTAACGGTGTGATAAGGGTGCGCCGGCGCCGAAAAGTGGGTAAACGCCTGGGGACGGATCCAACGGTGCGATAAAGGTGCGCCGGCGCCGAAAAGTGGGTAAACGCCTGGGGACGGGTCCAACGATGCGATAAGAGTGCGCCGGCATCCAAAAGTGGGTAAACGCTTGAGGACGGATACAACAGTGCGATAAGGGTTGCGCAGGTTTCCAAAAGCGGAGAAACACCTAGATTCGGGTTCAACGGTGTGATAAGGATGCGCCGGCGTTCAGAAGTGGGAAAAAGCGTGAAAATGTAACAACTGACGGAGAAGTGGTGCGCAGGGGTTCACTACAGAGAAAAAGGCATGAGTAGGATCCATCCTTGGGTAAAATGGATTTGGGGGGGGGGCACTTGGTATTAGTCGATAATATGACCTGTCTTACACGTTCTAACTTGTTTGCATTTGAGGTAACTATTGTACGTTAGGAGAAATAACAAGTCAGAACGTTCTGGAAGTGTCAGCTAACAAGTCTGAATGTGCAAGACAGGTCATATTATCGACTTATACAAGTGCCCCCCAAGTGAGTAGTGCACAATCCGGGGGATTTCCTCCACTCCACATCCACTTCCGCGTTTTTCTCCTCTCATTTGTTTGTAAACACACCGGCCCTCCTCTTTTATATGTTCAAACTGGCTCTTATCATTTGACCAGTTATAACAAACAAAGAATGATTAACCATCTCCTATAGTTATTTGAGGTTGAATCGGTTTATACAGTTACAAATAGCTATTTCAGTTGAGCGAAATATAAAATTGTACTGAGAAACGTGGTGAATCTTTTTGATGAATCTAGTTTTACATGAGGTAAGGCAATGGAAAGGATGTGTAGGAACGTATTATAGCAAAAATGATGCATGGCTGTGACTCTATTAGAATGAAAAAGGGATAGAGTCATGCGAGCGAAGCGAGCATTATGAAAAGTCTGAAAGTCCAGAATCAGCCGGACGGCCTGACTGGTACAACAGAAAACGCACAAATTACAAAGCTAACAATGCAATGTTTCTGAACTCTTTCTAAAATAGCTCCACAGAAACATCAGCGACAGAAATTCAATCTTCCCACGCTTGTGAAAGCATTGACCAAGTAAAACTTAGTACGTTGCTGTACAGTGTGTTGGAAAAATCTGATTTCAACGTAAGCGTAACAACTACGAAACACTAACGAAAGAGGCGTCACTTCCAAGTACATAGACAAGTGTGGGGAACCAGCACGAGCTTTCGTAGGTCGGAACGAAAACGAAGCCTCCTTTTGAAAAACCCAAATCTTACGAAGTTCCCCTTGGATACTGATACATTAGGGACATCCCAAATTAACGCGTTTCACACGTCCGGAGAGAGCTACGTCTCCGTAGACAGCATTTTATACTGAGTGCGTGGGCCAGCCGCACGCCAGATGCGCGCATTTAGTAGTGGCAGTAAAGGGGAAGACGTCACTGGACGGATCCACACCTGCAAACGTGGTGCAGCTCTTATACTGGGGAACAATCGCACAAACGCGAGGCTATCATCGACGAATCGATGATCCCTATTGTACTTGCAGACATCACTCATGGTAGACCTCCAGTGGAGGGGGGCGGGACTGCCCCGTCTTGTGTAGAAGGTGATATGCATTATGCAGAATGATGCCGTTAGCCGTACGAGGGCCTCATTACTCACTTTACTCTTCGCACTCACTCTCTATGTACAGTAAGATAAATATGTTTCGATGAACCACCATTTCTGTTGTACACTCGGACCATACAAAGTCCAAAAGTCTCAGCGCCCACAACATTTGGTGCATCGGCTAAAATAAAACCATTCTTCCCGCGTCAGAAAGCTACAACTCTGAAGTCTGGAGAAGACACTAGCTTACACCAGAGCAACCAAATCTCCCGTGCCAAAGCATACCAACATTGGGGCCAGGAGTAACAGCAGCTCACACCACAGCAGGAAACAATTTACATCAGCTCTCTTACTTGGCGTATGCTGATGACATTGTCCTACTCGCTCACAACTATGAAGATTTTAAAAGCATGACAGAAATGCTACACCTAGCTGCCGCTAAAGTGGGGCTTCAAATCAACTTCATGAAAACGAAATGGATGAGGCTGAGTAACACAGTAACAGAAGTACACACGGAAGCACTGTCCATATCCATAGCAATAAATGGGAGGATGATTGAACAATTTGACCATTCCATTTATTCTCATTCTCAAAGTCGTTCCCATGAAATCCTGCTGATGAGATCCGCTATCGTATACAAGCAGCACGCCCATCTTTCTTCAAGTATAGACTGTTCTCGAGACAGCCTCGAGTGGAAATGAGACTGAAGAGGAGACTGGTAAACAACTGTATTCTGCCCAGTCTTTTATATGGTTGTGAAGTATGGGTTTGGAATAAAGAAGTTGCATTGAGCCTCAGAGCAGCACAGAGACATTTGGAAAGATCTATTCTCCGAGTGAAGCTCTTGCACAAGATCAATTCCAAAGTTCTACGGAGAAGAACAGGATTCAAGGACTGGGTTACAACAGCGTTACAGAGAAAGTGGAATTACGCCGCTCGTCTCGTAAGAAGATCACCAGAGAGTAAATGGGCTCGAGCCGCAACTGACTGGATACCAGTGGAGGCGCAAGGGGGGGTCGCCCTCTCGAGAATGGGTCGGCAAATTTTTGAAATTACTTTGCAGTACATATAAAAATCTTGTATTAGTTTTTTTATTTGTTTATTTTTAATATAATTTTTATTAATTATTTATTATTATAATCAATATTTTTATTACTTTAATTTTCCGTCTGGGTCCCCAAAACGGCGGAGACCCCACTTCTTTCCCACGCCCCCCTCCCGCCCACTTTCTGCGTCCGCCACTGCTGGATACCACACGGAAAAAGGTCTGTCGGTAGCCCTAGGATAAGGTGGCCAGACGACTTCGCCCGATTAGCTGGAGTAAGGACCAAAGATGTGGCTGGAAGATGGATAGATCTGTTCAATAGTGCCGGTTCTTCTTCAAGATTCCTCGCACGAAAAACTAGGAACACATTGCTTCTGCCTGTGCGATAAAGAATAAATAATTGTAATTGTAATAAGTTTGGATCTTTTTTGAAATCTCTCAGTACCCCCTTGTTCTTATTTCACTGAACATTTCAATTCAATCAGTGCAGTTACGGCAATACTGGAGTCCTTCGAATCCCCCAGATAGTAGGAACCTATAAATGATCTGCTCCAGTCGAACTTTTTCTAGTTCGATCGCCGCTATCCTCGCAAGCCTTTCTTCGTCCTCGCTCTATCAAAATGTTGCGTTTCTCCAGATCAAAGAAAACCGAACTATTTCTGGAGCTTTGCCCCGGACCCCATACCAAGACCCCTTTGATTTTCCCCTTTTTACGATGCCCAGCTTGCCCCCGGGAGAGCCGTGCTGTGGAGAGCCTGACTGGCAGACATTCTGATGTTAGGTATTCCCTCCTCTGACAATGAAACGTGAAGTTATCATAGTTTTGCTGTGAGATCCACGACACACCAATACAAGCAATCAGTTCACGTTGGAAGTTAATGATTTGTAGAAACAATGCAGGATGTAAACACAAGGTGTAGAGTAGGCGTCGATGGAAAAGCGTTCCTCGCTTCGTGCTGCGCGTGCCGGAAATCGATATTGTCTGCCGCCGTAGTGCTACCTTTACGCGTGCAGGGAACTCCAAACGGACGAAGACGGGGGGAAGGGGGGGGGGGTTAGGGGACGCGGCGCCGCTCTCGGGCAGAGACACGGGCGCTCTGCATGTTGGCTCTGGGTTCTCTGCTATCGCGTATCCACCTCCTACTGTAGACACAAGCGATAAGTTAGCAATAGTTGTACCGGTGTTCTCAACCAAATGAGGGTGCACATGTAAATCGAGGATTGATTGAATTGAAGTTGCAAGTTCCACTTTTGACGTGTACTATCATGTGGGACGAGGTTTTTTTGGGATGCGTGCGTAAGCCCCATGCTCAACCGGTTGATTACGTAACTAATGCAAGTGGCAGGGTTTTTTCTTCTCACGCAAAATGCTAGTACTCTTCATATTAATCGTCTTTACAATTGCGATTGTCAGAAAATCTTTTCGTGTTAGCTGCATCTTCATTTCTCAATAAGTTTTTTTAGCGTTTCTCAAGCTCTCAGTAGTAATTGTTAGAAACATCTACTAAAAGCGTTTGTTACAATATCTGCTTTGCCTATTATGTGTGTAGTAATCTTGCATATTTGTTAGTTGGGTACTATAAAAGAGGTTGCTTGCTAGTTACTGATGTCTCATTGAAAATCACGTTGAGAAGATCGTGCACAGCCTGTTGAGCACGCGGGTCTTCCACAACAAATCACGCTTACCAACTGCTTGAGACCAATGTCACGAAATTCTTCGGTTAGTGGGGGGGGGGAAGGAGAGGGGCAGAAAATATGCTACTTGATTCTGCTTTTTCAGTTTACAAGCAATTTTTGAGAAAGGAGAACAGATGGATATAATTCGAGAGGATGACACAGAAACATTCCTTGATGAACTACTATACATGTGCATTCGGTACAACCCAGATGTGAGTTCACGATAGGATAACATAATTAAATTTAAAAAAATTGATTAATATAATTAACATGGACTTGGGATGAGTGTTATGAAGTCAAATCTCGAAGAACATATAGTCTGTCCGAAACGACGAGTCCGCCCACGCACGCGGGAATCGAGAAGCTGCCACGTTTGCCAGCGCTCCACGTCTTCATCCCTGATCTGCACATCACGTTTCATCGTTATCTTCATGGTATTGACCAATGATTTGGCTGTGATGTGGACGACGTGGCAGCCAACACCATCCGTCCCAGCCGCGCCGCCTGTCGATCCCCGTGTGCGTGGGCGGACTCGTCGTTTCGGACAGACTATAGGCGCTATTTATGGTTGATGCGCATCAAATTTAACGCGGCGATACACAATGCAGAACGAAGAGGAGAACAGAATTCTTGGCAGGATACGAATGTTCTTGGTTTTGCCGTCGCGACGTCCGCGGAACAAACTACGTTCTGATCTTCGCCGCACCGAGATATCGCGAAAACTTCGTGAAATTTCAGGCCGACGCGTCAAATTTGACGCGCATCAACCATAAATAGCGCCATAGTCCAACATACAACCGGTGAAGGGATCGTACAACGAGTACCGTCTAAGTTGGAATTCCCGTGCATTGAATGTGACAAGAATTCAAACTCAACTTTAGGAGTGACAGTAGCCAAAGGTTTAGCTGACAGACATGTCATTCTGCACATTAACATTCAGATGATTGGTGTCTTCTCTCAATTTGGGTCCATTTACGTATACAACAACGAAGATTTTTTCTAGGCCCGTCCAACCTTCAACCACTTGTTCCATTTCTTCCGTGAACTTTTGTTCGATTTTGCCGAAGGTCCCGACGTGGCCATCAACAAATACATCAAGAAAGCTCCAAAAAAGTTCGAGCACCCGCCAAGATGCTCATTAATTCCCGAGGTAATTTTTAAAATTATCGGGTAACGGCTTATGTTCCCTATATATATCCAATTCATATAATTTTCCTTTACAATCTATCCATACAATCCTGTCGCACTACAGGAGATGTCCTTACAAATGAGCGCAAAGCAAGTTCATCTCTCTCGTTAAAGGTCGTTTTGTGTTCGAAGTTTTTGAAACAATGTCCTATTCTACGTCGCTCAGACCTTGCATGTCTCCATTATTACCTTCATCCCACTCTTATGATGGCCCTCATTCCGAAACTGTAGCCAAGTGCAAATAGAAATATGGAACACTACCCATTCAGTACATTTTCTTTTCATTATTATGCTAAGTGTTGGGAAAGTTCCTTGGCATGTCCTCGCGTATCCTCTCGTACTTGCTTGGACGATAGTGATAGGTTGTGGCTGATATTATTGCACAGACATTTATCTCATATTAAAACGTTCCACCCAACGCAATATTCTTTGTTTATGTTATTGTTTACGAACAGGAACAAGTGAAAACCTACTACGACAAAATCCCAAAAAGTTTTGGATAAGCACAAAATTTCGAATGACACGACTTATTTTCTCGACAACCTATACATCTCTCTAATAGTCTTCATCCGTAAAACCAAACTTCGAAACTATTATGATATCGAAACAGTCTATACAATTCAGAAAGGGTTGGTTTGGCGGCTACATCTCCCTTCGCCAGAAAGTGGGAAACAATCAGCTACACAGGGTCACAAGTCACTCTGGTTCTGAAGGCTGGCGTTCAGCCGTCCTTGCCTTCAAAATTCGGGTGAAGATAGGCTGCTGAAGCAAAGTACCGAATTGAAGGACAGACTGGTGTTGTATTAGCTCGACTTCGTATGCTAGTAAAGAGTGTGCTAAGACGAAACAAATTTATTTATTTAGATAAATGATAAGTGATAAAAGGCTGCCCATAAACACGAGCTTGACCTGATATAAATAAATAAATGGTAATTATATTCCAGGATGCCAAGTTCTTGAAGAAGGAAGCCTAGATGAAGCTACCTATGTATGTCACAGTTACTAGAAATCTTGATCAAACCAAACGTCAGAAATATTAAGAATCACGAGCAAATCAAACAAGGTACTAATGAAACCCAAGGAAATTCGGGGTCTTATAGTTGTTAGAGTAAAAATTTCAATGACATTTCGCAAACTCAGCACAGCAGCCATTGACGCAACCATAAATCACACACGAAATCAGGGTCACCGCTGATGTAAGCCCAAGGAACAATGGCTTCAATTTAAAGAGCGCAACACGATTGATCCTCAAGCAATCCAAGAAAAACACTTTTATTAAGTTTCAAAATGTAATAAACAACTGCAACTGTTGGTATCAGTAAAACTAAAACGACTAGTACCAGCTGCACAACCAATTTCAGCCCATTCTCTCAAATAAAATTACGAATGTGCTGTACGTAATATTGAACCGAATTGAAAGATATTCAACTCTAGACAGATAAATATAAATGTGGGCCTAAAGATGAGACGATTTCCATGAAAGCATAGAATCGCCGTATAGACAAGATAGCACGGCAAGATTGGCCATTAACTTATGGATACAGATATCACCGAAACTTAAAGGGACCATAAAAAAGGAGAGTTTGATAGGCCAGAAAATGAAAATACTGGAGACAGCTTAAATGAAACATGTGTGTAACCTATAACCGGAACAAAAACCATCAAGATAGGAATCGAAATAGTCGTGTGCTTTATAGATATGTGTGCGATTGAAGAAAAAGTATTCCGAAAAATCTGTGAAAATAGCTTCGTAGACATGCAACGAGGAAGTGTAAGAGCTCTTAAGTAGGATTACAGTGGTCCTCATTTGAAGAATATGATCAGCAACCAGGGCAAAGCGAGAACTCTTCAGCAAAATCCGGGAAGTTTAGCGAGGTACGCAACGATGAGAACGTAGGAGCAGCACCTCAAGCACTTGGACCCACTCCTTAGCGAACAAAATACTTGTTGTACTTGTCCAAGATAACATGACGGGCTGGCTCATAGTATGAATGCCGAACGTGTGACAACCACGCTGTGTTCTCAATCCAATCTGATGACTCGCTACGCTGAAAAATACTAAATGAATGAGACTGAGCAAAATGATTTGATAGATGATATACATAATGGTTGTTGAAGAAAAACTGAAAAAAAAAACTGGACACATCAGACTCGTAGTACTCAAACGTGTCGAGGCCTAGTCCAATTAAAAAAATGCTTGTGGTATAAATAACTATTGTCCTGTTACAATTTTCGGGCAGAATTGAGGGCAACTAGAAAAACCACATTCAATTGTAACCATGTACCAACAAAGAAGAACACTTCCTGGGAATAACTAAAAAGTTGATTTATACTAGACGCATGCGTTTGACGCGCCTGTGTTTATATGGTGAATGATAGGGTCAACCGCACCATCGCTAACGCAGCTCACACAGCTCATACGCATGCTCCGCGCCTTCTTTTCACTTAGGAAGTGCATGCCGCGTTGACCGGTCTCCATGGAAAATCCTCAAATGGATGTGTGCGTCTGGACTAGTATAAATTGCATTAATTAAACCCATTACATCGCCAAAGTTCTTTATCGGCACTAAACCATCATTCGAAATTAATTATATACCTAGTTTTGCAGATGACAAGTGGGAATACTAGCTATTGTCCAAGGTTGCATGTTTTAGGGATTGCTCCTATATATTCGCCTGGTCACCGTCAAAATTGGTTCCCTGGCGGCAGTGGCGGAAGCAGGGGGCGCCCCCGCCTCCCGAGAATGGGTCGCCCGATTTTCGAATTTACTTTACATGCTTTACAATGCAAATAAAAGTCTTGTGTTAGTTTGTTTTCAATTGTTTATTATTATATATTATTATTATTATTATTAATTATTTACTATTATAATTAATATTTTTGTTGATTTTATTTTCCATCTAGGTACCCAGAACGGCGGAGACCCCACTTTTTACGCACGCCCCCTCCCGCCCACTTTCTGCGTCCGCCAGTGCCTGGCGGCCATATCACTTTATCACTACGTACCACTGACACGAGCTGGTACAAGAAAGGTTGTGTAGCGCGGCAGGACGACGGCAGCTTCATCTATCCAGGGTATGAAGCTTTTCCCAGTCCAAGAAAAAAACAATTCCATTCAACATCGAATGAAAGCACTCCCGCTTCGCTGCGCTTTAACATGGACACATGTGCCACATCACGGAAGAAAAGTACCGTCCTTACATTTCAGGCGAAGGTTTCTCTCCAAAGTGATGTATAGGGAACTCCAAACGGCCGGGCGCAAGGCGTGGGACCGCAGCGCTGCTCTCTTAGGTAGAGACACAGACGTTCTGCATGTGGCCTCAGGTTCTTTGCTTCCACCAGCAACAGACAATCCGAGCGCCACGTCGCGCCGCGGTCCCGCCTCTTGCACATGGCCGTTTGGTTTCCATACTATATAGCCAGCCAGGGTGACCCTACTTTCGCATGAACTGACCTGCGGGCGAATCCTGAAATATCGATCGATTCCGCTTTTCACCTTCATTTTCAAGCAGTTGCATCCTCTTCACTTGATACTTAATTCCAACGTGAATTCCAACGTGATTCCGACCGGTTCAGAAAAACCGATGCTTCTTGCTGACAAGAGCAGACCGTCATTCATCACAATGTCATAAAACTATCATGACATCAAATTACATTTACTGTTCAACCCAGCCCTAACTTACCCATTTTGCTACGTTGATTTTTAAGTCTATGCTATTCCCATTAAAGACTGTGGCAAGAGCATCACTCTGTGTCCACAGCTGTGAGATGGGCACTTTGGCGCCGGCTATGTGGTGGGAAAGCGCGAAAAAAAATACAGTGCTAGCCATGGAAGAAGAATGACCGTCGCATAGAGGGAAAGTGTTATCCGACAGCAAAACCGGAACGGAAAGAAGTCTGAATATCCGGAGCTAGCCGGTCGATCGGTATGGTTTTTGTTATTAGTAAAACCCTCATGTGTAACAAGCAACCCCTATACACATGAAGATGGTATGGAAACAAATTATGACCAATGTGTAGAAAAATATACGACCATTATAAGTAAACAATCAAGTAAATAAATGGGTAGATGAGATGGCGGGAGAACAAAAATAGAAATTTCGAAAACTAACCTCAAAAACAGCTATTGACAACGCCAGTAGCAATAGCAATATTAGAAAAGTGGAGAAAAATATGTTCGCACATCGAGCTGCGACGGAACGGTGAGTCACTTCATACTCTTGTTGCAATGATCCATTTTTGGAAATATTCGATGTCTAAAGCTGTTCGAAGTTCTCGAAAAAGCAAAATTCCTACATCAGTGGGGTAAAACGCACCGTTCCATTGACGGATTTCTCCTCTGCGTTAGACGGTTGTGGACTTGACATAGATAGAACGTCAGGTTTGTCTCCTACTGTGCTTGCTTCAAGAGACTCTTCTGGCTCGGGCTAAAGAATTGTAGATAATGCCATTAGAAAATAGGTGTACTGCAGAACACAATACATCACGGTCAATGCGAACAGGCAACTAGCAGAAGATTAATGCTTCAAAGCAGTACTGCTCTACAACACAATACACTGTTGCTAGACTAGGGGAATGAACATATAGAGAAATGTACGCGGATGTCTAAAGGTACAAGGGGCGAGAATAAAGGGGCTTTTGCGGTGAGCAATAGCAATATTTTTCCTAAGCTATGCTACAACAGAACAAATACGTCGTACCGAAGCCGCTGGGCTGCGCTCGTACTTGACCAAACGAACGGTGAACGAAGTCTGAAACGAGTAGCAAAGACTAAGATGGAAGCAAACTGATCAAAACACGACCATTTTCCGCAAATACTGCACAAAAAAAACCTGCTTGCGGTCAAAGGTGTGCGCTGGATTTATTGAAAAGTTAGCGGGCAAGTAAATCATGAACAACTAGCAAATTGATGCTGATATATTTTCAAATCTGAAGAAGCGAACAAAAAAACAAAGAATCATCATGCTGGTAAACACAGAGGAAACATGCACGTCTCGAGTTGCGATGCAGCGTTCTTTCGAGGACATTAACAGAAAGCAATGTCTACAGTGATGATGGGTTATGAAGAAACCATGATTTGGGGGATTTGGAGGCAGTGTGTCACCTCAGGGATCGTGCTTACCTCATATACGAGCCGCTGAGCGCAAAGATACGCCTCAGAACTCACGGAAACGTCGGAAACTCCATAAGTTACGGGATTCTTTGGTCGAGAATTTCGAAATCCTCGGCCAGTGGACGAGAGGCTCCATCCGCAGCAGAAGGTTTTTGAGGGTACACCATGATTTTCCAACACATCAGTACTTGTTCAGACCATAATACCTACTGCTGAGAGGTCCACTTCAACGTGCAAGGTTTGTGGCGACTTATTTGGCGGATGGTGGCGCCTTAGACTCCTGGACTAATAGTGTCCGAATGGGCAGTGAATGCGGTGGTTCAGTGGATGATATATTTATTATTGACTGTACAGGAGATAGAGCGCTAAGTGAGAAGTGAGTAAGGAGTGCCTGGTGGGGCTCACAGCATCATTCTGACTAGCGAGTATCATCTAGCGGGGCACAACACGGGTTAGTCCCGCCCCTCCACATGAGGTACGATATGAACGGTGAGCATGGATACAATGGGGATCATCGATTCGTCGATGATAACTATTAACTTTTCGTTCGCTTTCCCTAGCCTTCAGAAGAGTTTGCATCCCGCAAGTGGACATCAGGCACAACCGTATCCCCGGCGCCGGCGCATCTAATTTTCTGGACTTGGGGGGCGATATTTTCTGGAAAGACGCGTTCTGATTGTTTCGAACTGTTAAATACATGCACTGTGATCGATATCCAATTGTTAGAGTTGCAGTAGGGAGTGAGGTGCAATTCGAGACTGTGCCAACTGGGAATCTCTGGAAGTTGGCAATCATAATCATATCTTTTTTCCTTCGAGGCCTGCGTGCATGCTGTATATTTTGTCAAAGTTTGCACAGCCCTCGGAAACTCTTGGAATCTTTGAAATCCCTAGACTTATTGAGTTCAAGACCTTATGAAATATAATTTGAAAGACGTTACGAACTATTAAAAAGCCACATTGCAGAAAAGTTTAGAAATACGTTGGATAGATTTGCTACATCATTCCTTGCCGTGAACAATCTAGTGATACGTTATTATATTTCCGGCTTGTATTGCACTCTAAGAAGACGATAGAAATAAGCTCACAACTTTTCCAATGTTTTCAGATCTTGTAGTGGGACCAAAAGTGACTTACTTACTGTGGTTAGAGGTAATTCTACCACGTAAACAAAATAAGTAGGAGCGCAGAAGTGGTGGGAAGAAGACCTAATTGCATTTTTCTTGTCATTTTGTATGCAGCTATAAGATCGTTCACCACTAATAATGCAGAAAAGCTCATTTTTCCATCGCTTATGTTTATTTTCGTGAAATTTTCCTCCGCTGCATGTTTCAAGACGAAATAATGGTCTACCTTGGACATTTTCCTAGTGAAGGATCAAATGCGCGCTCCATGATCACCACTTATTCATTTGTGCTGTAGATAACTGTTCATGTTTTCATTTCATTACGAAAGAACACCCAAAATACCTGACAACTTAATAGTAGGTATTATATCAACTCATCGAAGCGTTATTACAAAGTGAGAGAGTAGAAAATGTTGGCCAACAGTTACCATAGAACATAAAGGAAACATGCAATTATGAGGTTTTGTATGCAGCGCAGCTAAACAGGATATTAAGAAGCACACTTCTTCTGTTTGGAACCGAAAGAGAGCCCTTTTTCTCATCGAGTGATCCCTACAAACCATGAGGATTTCAGTGAGACGTACCAAAGGCGGCAATGTGAGCGTCAATGAGAAGATATCGTGCTCCAATTCAGGTAGATTAGATGCGCAGGCGCTGAGGCTACGGTGGTGCCTGATATCCACTTGCGGGACCCACCATCACTTACGGTGGCGTCGTTGGGGGAACGTTCACGGATCGCAAAAGGGTGCAGAAAGTCGCACTTTTTGTTTGGAAAAGGAAGAAATACATGGAAGGCGCAGTTGTGGATTAAATTCTACATACAAAACAGCGTTAGGAGACATGAAACTCAGAAGTCGTCGGCGAACACCGGTTGCGAAAAACTGTTAAGAATATAGACATGAGAATGCCTGAAATCTCTGCTTTGGCCTGGACTATCAGCGTCAACTTAAAAAAAGTAAGTAGTAAGTTGTCAAACGGAATAACACTGCGACGTTACACTGGGCGGTGGTGGAGCGATAGAAATGCAGCCAAGAATAATTGAGAAATCTCCTCAAACGTAAAAACCAAGATATCTTCTTTATATGGGAGAAATGAAAGTTGCGCAGTTGTCAGCTGAACTCAGAATGAAATTCTGAGCAGAATGATATATAATTCTTGGTAGTTTCCTTCACTCCCGATGGAGAATCCAGGGTGAGACAGATGCCCCGTCCGTCTCACCCTCGCGTCGAGCGCCCTCTCATATTGCGCGCTCTCTAGCTAACCCCCCTGAGCTACATGGGGCATTTGTCTCAGGCAGGCTTTTTCAGCCCAGCATGAAAGAAAGTACCAAGTATTATATACGATTCTACTCAGAATCGCACGGGCTTGGCAGCTGACAACTGCGCAACACCTGATTTTTCGAACTAAAAGAGATATTTAGCGAAAAAGCGACTTCAAACATGGCCTGTTTTCAGGGCCAGTTTCAGACAAAGGCACTTGCTTTTATGACCACTGTATGCGCAAGGCTGTTGGCAATTTGATGGACAACCGCGCTACTCACCATTTTCCAAGAATTACCGAGAAATTTCAGAGGAAGCAAATCCCCCGTCCAGATTTTAAAAAATTGATTTCTTCGTGGATTCCTGGTAGAAAATGTCGATCTTGGTGTCATTTTGTAGAGAATTTCATGAAAAAGACTACTGGCAACTGCGGAACACACAGTTTTATGAGATTACCGAAATACTTAGCGAAAATCAAGCTGAGACGCTACCACCGTTGAGCTGAGTGTGGCTCCCAGCACGAAAGCAGGGCACCAGTGCAAATCTCTGACATGCCAGCTGTCTGACATGTTAGGGAGAGAATGTAGAGATTGTGAGCATATTTAACACTCCGCCTCTGAACATGTGATCTTTTTCCCTTCTTCAGCAATACTAGAGCTGCTCTAGTGCGAACCATCTCAAAAAAGGGCTTCATTATCTCGCATTCTGTACACTTCACTCGTTTCACCTTCCTCAACTTCATCGAAGTGGTTGGTGAACAACCTTCCGTTTTGTGACCCAGACAACCTTCACTTTTCTGACCCCTGTCTCACCAGTATCGTACCTATGAATGCAGGTTCTTCTCTAGTTTTCTAGCGAGGAAACTCGTCCGCTCCCATATCAAATTTTGCATTAAAACGTTCGCGACAGAGCCGATTTCGAGCTTAAAGCCCAGTGGAACATGCGCGCTTTCCGGTGCATGGGTCCCCTGCGCGACTGGTCGAGCTCGTGGTCTCAAGTGGTAGCAATTTCTCCGTCCCATGTGAAACTTCAACTTTTTTAATGAGAACTGTCGTTTCTGTCGTACTTCTTGATAGTTCCTCCTATGTTTGTAGCATGTTGATTAGATACTGCCCGTTGCTGTTTCAGCTGTCACAGTTTGAAAAACCTACAGGGTGGGCCAAAAATACGGTAACAATTCTCGTTTCTCCTCGAAAGAAAATTGTTTTGCCATAAAGTTAAATTCAGTTGAGAGTTCTTTCGCAATGTTTTACCGAACACTGATCCAGCCCACAAGTCAGGTTTGATGCAGAACTCAGCTTTCATCGAGTGACCACCCATTTGCTAGGTTCTAAATCAGTAGGGTTAGTAGACTTTGGGGATACCCGAGACCAGGGTTTGTTAATGACCTCTTCTGAATTTGGAAAGGTGCACTCACTTTATAAAAATGTTGGATGACCTGAACCCCAACCACTTGCGCGCCACGGTCAGCGACTTCACTCAGCATCTTGAATTCTGATCCGGAGCTGACAGGAGATATCTCGAGGTGAAAGGTTTCCTTCTGTTAAAAATAACCTAGTCAACATAAATGCTACGACTATGTTTCAAATTACATATAAGTTCTTTTTCGGGGTACATGTTACCGTATTTATGGCCCACCCTGTAATGAAAAGTTGATGAAAACCACTGCGCTGCCCATTGCTTGAATAGAATGCTTACATGTCTGTTTGTACAGGGGACGTCAATCACGGGTGCGTTGCACTAGGCGACAACGGGAGGCGTGTCTCGGACGAGATCTGCAAAACTCTGTCATCTCTGCACTCTGCAGGGTGGCAGTAAGCGCTCGCTCGGATGGCTCTCGCACCTCTCTCGCACCTTTAATTACTGGTACATTGGAGCATTCTAGGTCGACGTCAGGAATGTTAAGGTTAAACGCTCGTATATCGATCATCTCCTTGCGCAATTTTTTAGCAAAAGAAGAAAGGGGGGAAAATGCTGGTCAGGGAACTGGATACAGTGTTCAAGTGGGTAATTAAGGAAAAGCCAATATGGAGAATAATCGTCTACCCACAAGGTTATTTGCTTTTCCTCTCTTTTCGAACCCGTGAGGGAATAGCTCTATTATGTGTGTAGCGTTTCTATCGATGTTAGCCTAAAACAGAATTGGTAACAACACGCGTTTTATTTCTGAAAGAGCATTTTCTGCCTTGAAATCTGATACGGGATAGTGCATAATGCATACAGAGTGTGTATTAGAGTTTTGACCGAATCGAATAAAATTCGAATATTTATTCGAATGTTCAAATATTCGAAAATTCGGAGGTTCCGAAAAATTCGAAAGTTCGAATATTCGAAAATTCGGTGGTCTCAAAAAATTCGAAAATTCGAATATTCGAAAATTCGATGGCCCTGCAATATTCGAAAGTTCGAATATTCGAAAATTCGAGGGTCCGGGATTATTCGAAAATTCGAATATTCGAAAATTTTAGGCCGAAAATTCGAATATTTGCAATTGTTTTGCTTCGCAACTGTTATTTCAGTTCCATTTTCTCGATGAAGAACCATTCCCATTGAAACTCCAGTCCAATTTCTCATTTCAATCTCAGTTTTCCCAAAAACCTGCTCATATCTTTGCACACATTCGAAAGTCACCAACTGCATTTGAAAGCTTTGAATTTGCATCCTACGAGGTATACGACATTGGCGACGATGATCTCTCTTTCTCTCTAGACACTTGAGAAACCAGCAGTTTCAACTAAACTTCCACTTATTCAAGCCTTTCCTCCAGAACTATGTAAGCGAACTGCAAACAACAATAATAACTTTTACACAGCATTCCTCCTTATATTTAGCTGATTTCCGACTACTGCTTCGTTGAAACTCTTTCTAAGTGCATAACCGTCAGTAATGGAATTCGAAGCTCACACAAAATCTTGAGATCCTCTTATTAACCTTTCTGCCCAAACATACTCCGACTTCTTGTTATAGAAGTTCTGTTGGTTTTGACATTCAACGTACAAGAATGCAATTGGACCCGATAAACAGAAGTAATAATGAGGAACGGGATAACACGCAGTGTTTTTTTATGTCGCTGACGCTTTTTTGTTGATAGCTGGAAACTCATTCATGAGCAAGGTAACTGAACCACTGTACCCAACATTATTTTTCCGCGTCAAAACCTCTACCTCTACATTCACTACCATGGCTCGTTTTGTTAAACTACAACACAGAGATGTTAAAGCGAAAGCCTTCTCACGTTCGAAGGGTTTCATCCACTTTACGATCCTTTAATGATGGTTACAGACCTCAAGTGAGATAAGCGTTCTTAAGCTTAGGAATTTCAACCAGTTGCATTTCTAAAACGGATGAGGGACCAACTCCACAGCAGCACAAGCTTCCACTCATGAGAAGGTTGTGAGAAATTCCAAAACGGCAGATGAAACTTACTACCCGAAAAGTTTCATGCCCGTTGTGATTGGCAAACATATCGCCTTGTTCGCCTACATGCATGGGTACAAAATGTTTTTACCAAATGGAATGTTATTCGAATAAATATTCGAACATTCGAATATTCGAAAGTTCGAACATTCGAAAATTCGGGGGTCCCAAAAAATTCGAAAATTCGAATATTCGAGAATTCGATGGCTCCGCAATATTCGAAAGTTCGAATATTCGAAAATTCGAGGGTCCGGGTTTATTCGAAAATTCGATGGTTCGCAAAAATCCGGAAATTCGAATATTCGAAAATTCGGGGGTTCCCAGAAGTTCGAAAATTCGAATATTCGAATATTCGAAAAATATTTTCGAATGTAAAACTCTAGTGTGTATGTTGTATGTTTTGCCACTCTGCTAAATGCGTACGTAAAGTGACTTTTTGAAAATTCCGTGAAATGTGGATAACTGAACCAAAATTGATGTTGCCAATAGAGTTATTCATGCTTGCGCGTCAAAGTTTACGCGTCGATACACAGTGCAAAGGAGGGAGGTACAAGAGAAATCCTGGCAGGTCAGCAATGCTCCTAGTTTTGCCGTTGCGACTGCCGCGCGAACAAACCGCGTCTCCATTTTCGCCGCTTTGGGTCGGCGCGAAAACTTTGTGAAGTTTTGTAGAGGCGCGTAAACTTTTACGCGCCGCAAGCATGAATAACTTTAATCAATCCATCGGTCGTATTCATTTCCTAGTTTGGATGAGAGGTCCTGCATATGATCACTATATAGCTCAGACTTGACACAATTAGAATGCTCTTTGTTCCTATCGATGACACATTTTTTTGGAAGAGAAAAAAGCTTCAAAACATTAAGAAAGCCAAAATTTGTGTGGGCCCGCTATTCCGACACAATGCGTACCGAAAAGAGCATCTGCTCCTCGAATGGAGAATGGAGAAGGACCATCGAATGAGGAAAAGAGTACCTCTTTAACTAAGCTGCTGATTTTATTTTACTTTTGTAGAGGTTTGGTTCATCGAAACGGTCACTTATATTTTCTAAACTTTTCATAAAACCAAAGTTTGGACTTAATTCTGGAATTTCTTCGTAGAGATAAGTGATGAAATATTCGCACAGTCATCTGCATGATTGCCAAATTTAATGTTGACTTATTTTCCTCTGCTCCTCACATAATTGAGTTATTTCTACTACTCTTTAATAACACTACTCTGGCAAGGTAGCCATAGAAGTAGTAGGAATACGCTAACTTCGTTATTCTCAGTACAACCTGGTCGATGGTGGCAACATCTGGGGAACTATCACATTCCCAGGGCGAGGTTGGTATGCATCGACGCTGGAGCTGGCAGGATGCCAGCAATGCCTATGTCTATGCTGCTGCCGTCGAGGTATCTCGTACGGGAGCGCCCCCCATTGTCGCCTAGTGCTTGCCGCCCGTCAATCACGACCAGTATTACCGCAGAATGGCGCGCCGCACCACCCATGCGTCGCGGCGGGCTGGCTGAGTGTTGCGGCTGGTGGATGGATTTTCAGCTTTTCTCTAGTTTCTGCAACAATTTCACTCATTTGTCGGCCTTCTTGATAAATGTTTGAGATAGAGTGGCGCCGATTCAGTTCTAATATCTGAGCTTGAGGAAGATATCGTCTTGCAGTTTGTTTCCTATGAAGAGGCTTTTTCTCATTGCTTATTAGGAAGCTGTTGTATCCCGTAATTTGCGATTATCACTGTGGTTGATGACTAGCTTTCTCCTATTCACAATGATTTTTAGGTCAATCGTGTGAAGACATTGCATCGTGCGTTCTTTATCGAAGTTACTGACGTCAGGTAGAAGTTTTTGCTGAAGCACCTGTGAAAGTCCAACTCAACCCAGGAACATCCTAAGAAGAGTGCGATTACCCACAGCGCCACTCTATCTCAAACAGTTACCAAAAAGACTCACAAATGAGTGAAATTGTTGCAGAAACTAAAGAAAAGCTGAAAATCTCCCCAACATCCACCAGCAGCACCACCCAGCCAGCCCGCCGCGCCGCGTGGGTGGTGCGGCGCGCCATTCCGTGGGAATGCTGATCGTGGTTGACGTTCCCTGTACATCACTAAAAGGAATTAGCCAGCACGAATGTTTCACTAAGAGAATGACATCAAAATGAGCATGCTCGACCGCTCATGCACGCGGTCTTTCAAGTATATCGCTGGAATCAGCGGGTCGAGTAGAACCGGATTCTGTTGATATCCCGATACTCATCACGAGGTAACACACTGCCTTTAATGAGAAAGACGAGGCACGGTGAGATCTTATGTATTTTAAATGGTAAGGAAGTTCAGTTCGATGCAAGGATTTCTTTTCACAACTTATCTTAGCCAAAATTCTCCTCACGCTTTCACCAGGAGCAGTATCCTAGAAACTATCTGTCACTTCAGATGAAAACCTTCGTACTCTAGAGAAGGCTCCGACTGTGTGATCTTGGCGAAATTGCTAGTGAAGCGAAGTGAAAGTTAATATTCATAGAATACGACATTGGTAACAGGCTTTAGAGTCCTTAGTAACGGAGAAAGTTGGCGAATGTGAGTAATGGTTCATGTATCCTTGAATTTGACGTCTACTTCCTTCCCTGTTGTTAATTTCCTTCAGCTGGAGGGAATAAAATGAAAAAAAGAGCGCAAGAGAAGCTGGTTTGCATTGCTCCCGCAGAGAAGGTATGTAATGTCCTCCGAAGGGACCTATCACTGAAATTTTAGGATGGATGAAGCATCTTTTCTTGAATTCTTTCACTCAGGTTGATTAGCCTAAAGGAGACCTGTTACAGGTATAGGCAAACTGGTGACCTCACAGCTGCAACTTTCGTTTTCTTTTTTTTTTCGAGACAAAGGCTAAAACAGGCGAGATTTTAGTCATGTATAAATACGTTCGGAATATACTTGTTCGAAAAATTTAACAAATTATTCCTTCAGAAAAGATTTATCGGAACCGCTATCCTCCAGACCAGGAACGCTTCGCTCCACATCGCTATCCTCCAGAACAGGAACGCTTCGCTCCACAACTCTGTTTTTTTTTTCTTGTGGTTGTTAATGAACGTTAATGAATTTTTTTCTTGTGGTTGTTAATGAACGTTACACGTTAAGCCCTGATAACATGCACAGAAGGAACTGGACTGAATATGTGATATGTGACGTGATGGTAACACTTACGACGTTCTCATTTCGGTTTTTCGTGCTACTCTGCGTTGTTGTTGCAGTAGTAGGCACTTGATCGCTTGCAACTTCACCGGCTACTGAGGACGTCGTTGGAACTGACTGTGCGTTTGACGGAGACGCACTTAGATCGACATGCAAGGGTGAGGAGTTGAGTGCGGACATAGTTCTTATTTCTGAAGGAATATATTTCAAAACGCGTTCGCTAGATGAACAGTTGCTCACCAAAGCGTTTACTCACCAGTTGCTAACTCCTCGGAAGGCTTCTGTTCCACTTTGACTTCGTTATTATTGTTATGATTAAGCTTCAGATTCGGCATGGTTTGATATTTATTCAACCATGGTTGTTCCCCGCGTGGCTCTTGACGAGGAAGTTCGAATCGCACGAAAGCTGGTCTGTATTACTGATGTTATGGTAAAATCGATATCTCTCATACAAGAAACCATGTGTAACGATGGTACATTAACGCTAAAGACCCACCCATTTGCGGTGAGTTCACTGTCCGAGGCGATGTCGGTGCTTTCGATTTCACGCAGAACTCGACGAGATGGGTAGCGGAACGTAGATCCACGGGAGAGTAGTGGGATCCGTGGTCTGAAACACCAAGGTAGACAAACGAGACGTGTGCTGAAATGTTATGAAAAAGTGCACCCAAAGATGTAGAGGATGCTGGTGTACATAACTACTCCTTTCCACACACACGGATAGCTTGGCACATTTAAAATATATTGCTATTGTTATTACAAGAACATCTGGATAAACGTATCATAGTTTTAGAAGTTACTAGCTGCCGTACCCGGCTTCGCTCGGGTGTTTTACTACCTTGGCTACATCACACTGCTGATGCTAATTACTATCACCGATAAATTCATTAACACATTGAAATCTCCATAATTTTGGAGATCAGCATGTTAGCGAAGCCCGAGTGACCCTTCCCCATCGACTTTTGGGCGAAAAGTAAGCAAAGCTATTTCGGTGATGTTGAATCGATGCATTCGAACAAAATGGTTGTCATATTCGTATTCAGCGTATTGAGAAACCCCAGAAGACATGTCTTTGTCCGTCCCCGAGCGAAGATGGAAAAATCGATAAAATCAATAAATCAATATTTCGTGCAAAATGATTGTCATATTCGTATTCAGCGTAATTAGGAACCCCAGAAGACATGTCCCCACCGACCCCTGGGCAAAAATAACGAAAAAACAATAAAGTCGATATAATCGATAAATCAATCGATAGTCCCAGGTGCAAAGTAGCCTATAACCTCCGCCGGCCCGCGTAGGACATGTATGCAAAATTTGATCCGGATCGGTTCACCCTCCGCGATTTCTATTCATTGCATACATACACATACATATACACATACACATACACTTTGACTTTTATATGTACAGATAGTCATTGTTTGGCTTACTGCCTTAACACAAATAAAGCATAACAAAAAAAAGCATTCCCGCCTAATTTTCAAAAACCATTCCGTAAGCATAACACTAATGTTCAAGGCGTGCCGGTCCTCTGGACGACTCCTAATCAAGCTCTTGCAAGCAAACCCACTTTGAAAACTTCGGCTTGATCATCAGGGCACTTTGCTCATTGAAGAATGCCTGCTGACTCAGAATGTGGTTCCAGAGATGTTTCGCGAACGTGCCTGATGGACATTGGTATTTCAGTACGAGTCGAGATTTGCGCTCCTGATAAAAGGAAGATTTACAGGGTTCAAGAGCGGTTACAACGAACAAGTTGTCCGAGTAAGTCTCGGTAATTCCTATCAGAAAATAGGTGGAACAGCACTGTCAATTTACCTTCGTTTTATTGTTTGAAGCATCATCGACACAACCGTTGCAGCTCGGTGGCACATATGCCTCCATAGGATAGATGTACACCTCTTTACCAACGTAATCAACCTTCGATAGGTACGACCTGGAAATACTGCATACAAGGCAAAAATTTTCTCATGAAGAAACTCGCCATCCACTTCATTCAAATCAATCAATCAATCAATCAATCAATCAATCAACTTGAGGAGATGACCCCAACGAAACACGGAAATAAATATTAAATTCAATGTACAACTCACCAAGGAATATGATGCACCTTTTGATTTGTATGGTAGATCAAAATTCCTTTATGCGACACGCCTAGATAAACAGCATGCGAAGTATCCTTTGGATCCTGAAAACAAGTCCGGTGAGTAGGGATACGAGCATAACAAGTCCTCATGAAATAACAAAAAGCATCATTCTTCTTATCCTACCTTAACCGTATATGGGTCAAACCCGTATGTATCGAGCCGACTGGCTTTTTCGAGGAACTCCAACTCAGCCGCCGACGTCGATTTTCCGCTGAAAGCTCGCGTATGAACCAGTGAAGCAATTCGCGCCTTATCTGAGCATGGCTCCTCTAATCACAAAAGAAATGCTCGAAGCTAACCTCGATAATCGAAATGAAACTTATCTATCTGGTTCGGATCCTAATCCCACGAGGTGCCACAGCATGTAAACCATTTTTGTCAAATACAAAAAAAGGAGAATTTTATCCACACCACTGTAGGATTTACCTATGTTCCCACTGGCCTGGTAGCCGAATTAATAACGCGGTATACTACCGGGTAACTATCAAGGTTTTGTATACTACCGGGTAACTATTTTCAACTTCCATTTCCGTGTTATGGTTTTTTAACCTGACCTGAGCTGAGTTCGTGATACGTTAAGCACATAAACCAATGATTGTTAGCACGATTGGTTATTTTATAGACTACGTAATCTCAAAAGACGGAGACGTTAAACTTGGTTCATTAACGTTTCGCTCGCATAATCCGCATACGATGCAGAAAAAAAGGTGGACAGATTTAGTGAATCCTGTATCCTCTCGAGTAAGTCCATCGACTTTTGAAAAGCCCTCGATCGCGTGAGCGGTAGCGTTTCTCCCCGTGGGAGAAGTAATTTCTTTTGATTGGCCCTAGGGGCCGTTGTTTATTGGACGTAGCCGATTCAGTGGAAATGCTCTCTTGAAATAATCTATCTTTAACAGGTTGTTGTGGCAACTCAAGTGATAAGGGTCTGCCCATGTATAAAAACATAGTGAAGGTTGGGATCGATTCAGATACAAATGGACTGGAATGAGGAGGGGAATACGGATTGGAATAACGTGCACCTAGGTCACATAGGTAGAGTGAACAGCCGGAACGGGTGTCAGGGCACCATTCATGAAGAAATTTACCTAGGCCGTGACGAACTTCCTTTTCTGGACGCGGGCGCCCTGATCACAACGCTGGACCGTCATGCGTTTCCCCGCCTTTGGGCGCCGGCGCACCCTTATCATAGTGGTGGCCCCATCTCCCCCACTTCTAGACGACGGCGCACCCTTATCACAGTGGTGGACCCGTCGCCCCCACTTTTGAGTGCCGGCGGGGTCTTATCACAGCGATGGACCCGACTCTAGGCGTTTCTCCACCTTTGGGCGCCGGCGCACCCTTATCACACCGTTGGACCCAACTCCCCCACTTTCGGACGCCGGCGCACCCTCATCACAGGGTAGACCCGTCCCACCCCACTTTTGGCCGCCGGCGCAGCCCTTCTGTATTGACTCCATTGATGGACCCGTTGCACACTGTCCAACCTTCTCCTCGATCTCATACCAACCCCACTCAACCATACCACACCCATTCCTAGGCTTTTATATGATCTCAAAATCATGATCACTGACCAATTGTAGAATTTCGTAACGGTCTGACACACATACATACAGACAGACATGAAAACAGACTAAGCCCGATATTATAAGACATGATAATAAGAGTTAACCTCCAAACCGTTAAAGAGCTACGCAGCTTCGCAGAAAATCACTGTCATCCGCAAAGCGCGGCGAAGCTGAAGCTTTGTTGAGTTTACCTAGCCCGGAGGTAACGTGACACACGGGTCCGAGTCAGAGCGCCGCGAAGCGGTAAAAGGCAAATTCTCGCAGAATTTCAATTTTCTAAAACTCCATATGCTTTTGGGAGCTCGATGGGAAAGTTTTCAAATTTTCGGGTCTCCGAAGGGAAATTTCCCATCTAACTCACGCAAGCAGGAGCAATTATTGAGGTGCGATAATGGGGATGAAGAATCAATGCTTGGAGCTCTATTACGTGAAAGTAGTGAAATTTGGGTAAAAGGCAAATTCTCTTCATGGGAGTTGAAGAAGTGAAAATCTCGCAATTTGAACAGATGGTGAAAATGGAGTAAATCTGTTTGGCAAGTCACTGAGAAGCAATTTGTAGATATCACGAAAACTTTTCTTCTATGAGTTTTAGTTGAGGATATCTCCCATTTGAGTACAAAATCTGGCTCCATGAAGTCTGCGCGTTTTCCCGCAATTTGGATGGGAAATCTATGGGAAATTCGCCAAATTTCCCATCGATTTCCGATCAAGCTCCCAAAAAATATGAAGGTCTAGAAAATTGAAACTCTGGCAAAATACAACTGATCGTCCTCTATGGACACATAGAAGAGCATTTGCTAATTTTGAGTCAGAGAACCTCAGTACGAGGTCTAAGTAACCCTAGTTTTCCACATACTGGCGTCCCCTGCAGGCGAATTCTCGCATGTGTTATCGATCGATTCGGCTTCCCTCACTTCATTTTCAAACCTTTAAATACTCTCTACTCCACAATGAATCTTGAAGCGGTTCCAACCCGTGCAAAAACTTCTAGGAGGCGCCGGGAATCGAACCCGTGGCCGCACAGACGCCAACGCTGAAACCGATTCCTCGCATGCGCTGTCAACCAGTCCTGTTTAGACATGTAATGAGATGATCGTTCCTGCTGGCAGTCTGGTCCGATCGGATAAGGAAGGATGCAATCGACCTCAAGGTTGTTTTAGCTCTAATTTTGAGTTTTTAATGTGTTTCTTTTGTGTCTTCTTCCTTGAAACCGTTCAGTGTTTCAGTGTACAGAGAAAACATGCGGGAGCAGAAGGGTGGGGGGGGGGAGGGGGGAGGATCGTGAAAAGGTGGTGGTTGGACGAGGGAATAGGGGGGGGGACAAGATTATGGAAAGCAGCCACGGCCGCGCCGGTACCGTAACCTGACCTGTGTTAGGCGTCAATTATATCGCTGCGCGCTGACTGCACACGTTGCGCGAGCCTTTACGGCATCGTTTGAAGTATTGCAGAGTCCTCCCAAATCTTACACAGAGGGATTCACTGAGGTGACGATCTTGGAAATTGCATCCTTTTGTGCCTTGATCTCGTTTTCGTGCGACTACTGTACGAAACCGAGAGAAATGTTGATTTCGGAACAATGATGTTAGTGACTGCGATCAACACCTGAGAATAAGTTTCTGTGCTAAGTGGTTCATAAGTTTTTGGCCCCCATATACAGAGTATACCAAAATAATGTTCACACTTCGCTTTATCAACTCCAATATAAATAGCAGTGAGCAGCAAATTTTTCAAAGTGATACACTCCTGGTCTCAAAATACTGTTTGCATTATTAAGCCATTCAAGATCGAGTTTGCATTTGGTGTGATCACAGTTGATGCTTGTCGATAAGTCCTATCCTACGGCGTTACGGCCTGTACCCGTCTTACTGGTTGCGGGTTTCCCGACTTACTGGTTGCGGGATTTTGCTGCTGTATTCGCAGTCCGGTGGTTCAGTTTTATTGCCTGCTTGTATTCACATGACAATTGTAAACGGACCTGGGTTACATTCGTACCGTGCTTTTATGCAGTACGGTATCATATCACAATAACCCAGATGAGCTGCAGGGCGCATCTGTGTAAACAAGAAACAACATGGAGCAGTGACTGATATGGTATAACGGCAGCGTAATGTGAAATCTATGCACTATGCGTTATGCGGAGCATAACACAGCCAATGCATTGATGCTAACGGCGTTGCGGCGGTCAGTTGAATAAGTTCAACCCTGAACCCTCCAAATGTTGCCGAAAACGTCCCTGTTTTGTGTTGGAGTTATCAAAGTTTATACAGTGTCACCATTATTTTTGCACACTGCAAGGTGGTAGTTCTCGTGTAAACTGATGTAGGATCAAGCTCCCGATTTGCTCTCGAAGCCGGTTGCATATGACATTCAACACGATTCGGATAGGTATGTACATTAGAAGAGTTTGCTCCCAGAGCATGTTTTTGTTCGCACACTGCTCTAGAGGTCAAACTTGCTTCATGACCACGTTCTGAGCCTTGACGAAGCGTCACTTGGTGCCTCGCAGCAACATACCGACTTTCTCGGAATGATGTGCATATGATATTCAGCGTAACTTAAATGCTGCGAACGACAAAAATCTAAAGAAATTCGCCATGACGATACCTTTCCTCAAAAACTTGCTGACATTTTTGAAGGGCGACGAGAAGTGAGATCTCGGCGTAACCGTTAAATTCTTCTAATGTTCACCTCTCCGAGAAAAATCACCCTCAAAGTCGACAGTGATGCTCCATGCCGCGCTGAAGCGCTCGAAGGAATGGTGGTGTACAAATATCGAGAATAGTGCTTTTCATTCCAACTGTGAACGTGTGCAACTGAAGCATCTAATATGGAGAGGATTCGCTCGGATATTTCGAGCGTGTTGTGTACCCGTCTGTCTCCGGGCACACAAACTGTTAGCTTCCCTCTAGGGTCTCTTTTTTGCGACCCTCAACCTCAACCCTCCTCCTTCGAGGGTAACTCCACCCAGTATTTCTGTACCTCACACCAGATCAGTAATATTTCATTAGTAGAGAATACAGTAGGGGCGGTTGTGGCTTCGGCTGACTCCTGATTGCACACACTAGGGCTCTAAACCACGGACTTATATACAGCTCTGTTCCCCGCCATCGCCTTAACGTTCAATCAATCTAGGCGGGAGATCTCCACGCCACCTAGGGAGATCATCGGTCCCCTGCCTGCCGATAACAGAGTTCCTCCTGGCGACAAGCCATCAGCCACAACAGAGCGGTTTTGGGTATCCTTCTTGGAAATCTCAGTGAATTTTTGATAATCCTCCCCATCGTTCTTTTTTTTCAATTTTTGATAATCCTTCGCACAGGAGAAGATTCAAGAAATATCCAATTTCAGACGCTGATAACACTTGTGTAGCAACTTCATTTAGCATGACAGTGTCATAATTGCACCGAATTCGACATTCCCTCCGTTGCTAGTAGCTGTACAAAAACCAGATCACGGTACAAAACGGATGCTATTTTCGAGATCGGCACCTTGAAGAACTTCCCGGACTAAAATTTGGGAGGATTCCACAATACTTTAGACGATGGCATAAAGGCTCACGCAAAGTGTGCAGCCAGCGCACAGCAATATTATTGACACCTAACACAGGTCAGGTTACGGTGCCGGCGCGGCCGTGGCTGCCTTCCATAATCTTGTGGGGGGGGGGGGGAGGGGGTCGTATTGAGGGTCGGTTTTTCCTATCGTCATGCTTGACCCTGGTTATAGGCTATTGTTCGGCCCAGAATATCGATTGGCTCATCGATTATATTGGTTTTATTGATTTTTCGCTCTTCTTGACCACGGACTATCGAGAACATGCCTACTGGGATATCTCAATACGCTGAACACGAATATGATAACCCTTTTGCGCCAAATTATCGATTTATTAATTTTATTGATTTTTCTCCATGCCCATCGGGTGGTAAAGACACGTCTATTGGGGTATCTCAATACGCTGAACACGAATATGATAACCATTTTGCGCCAAATTATCAAATTATTGATTTTATTGATTTTTCGGCATTCCTGCACATGGGTTGGTGAAAACGTGCCTTCTGGGATTTTCAGAAACGCTGAACGTGGGTAGGGCAAGCATTTTAGACGAAGTTATTCACCAGTCAAGCAACTTTACCCCATTTTTTGAGGGAAGGGGAGAGGGGTGAAGAAGGGTCACTTGAGCTGATCACCAAATGATGAACATTTCAAAAGGATTTTTTGGTTCAACAAGTATTGACACCAGGTTCAAATTGCCGGGAGAAATTGAACACCCGAGCGAAGCCGGTTACGGAGCTAGTTACTAATGAAGTCAAAACCGATCACAAATGGTGAAAAAAAAGCACACAACGTAATAGTTTGAGCTATCTCTTGTAACCGGTTTACAGAACTAACCGTAATGACTTGTGAATCTCAGCGATCTTCTCCTCTAGCCGAGGAGTCTGCTTAAGGAGAAGTTTATATTGCGAAACGTAATCCCCGCAATGTACTTGCTCGTTGTAGTCCCCCAGTTGAGCTGAAAGGTCTAGGTTCCTTTGCAGGTTATTTTCAGATCACAATCCTTTCCTACCCTGTAGAATGAGGGCAGCTAGTTCAGCTGACTGGTTCTGAGGGCAGTAAAGACGCCCGTGTAGTAAGTCACGTTGCAACTGCATGAACAGCTGGTACCTGCAAAAACAATGATTGACGCAGACGTTGTTGATCAATATTTTTTCCTGATGACGCTCCAATTTTCAGAAATTCGAATAGCATTTACAACCGGTTGTCCTCAACAACTGACATCAATATGGACGCGACGGCAAAGAACCAAACAGAGCGGCTCTCTGGTCAAAACATTGCAAATGCACTATCTGGAAAGAAAACAGGACAAAGTACGGTAGTCAGCAGGGTTTGAAATAACTGAAAACAAATGTATGGTAAACGGGCTAAGCAACTGAATGACCTGGTCGCTAAAGAGCCAATCTGCGCGACATGGATATGAGTTCACAGTCCGCTTATGAAAAGTGGAATGCCACACAAAAAAAAGTTCCAATCAAGAATCATAATCTCAGTGACGTATCAGCGAGAGAATTTCATGGCCGGAAACCCTGGAGTCAAGACTGCCGAATGCTACAACTGGTATTCTTCGCATATTCGACTAGACAGTAGATGAAAAGAAGATGAAGTTTATAAACAGATTGTGAGCGAGATTTGTAGCTGAAATTGGTAGTGTTCTAAACCAATGAATCGAACACGTCTTACGCTAACTTAAGACAGCCGCAAATTTGGCAAACGCTCAACATCTCACGAATTAGAGCCGTGGTGCAGGCTCACTTCTTTTGTGCTTGAATTTTTCCGCGATTTCTACTCCTTGTCTATTTGGACTCAACTCTGCGTACACACAAAATATGGTGGGAGAACTGAGAAAATGTTCCAGGCTCTCTTGGGAATTGCCATTAAAAAAATCACATAACCTCATGGCTGGATTCAAAAATGAGTTTTTACACCAGATTACAATTGATATGTTGTTATAGCACTTTCCTTCCTCTGTCAGAGCATAGACGCGCTTCTGGAACTACCCACCTGGAACTCGATAAATCTGACGTTAAGCAAAAAAAGCTCAATGCTAAATTCTGATCAAATCCCATTCAACACGCACATAAATTTTGAATACATCTCGTCCTCTTCAGCTGCATCAGAACTGCAATTCTGAGAGAAATCCTCCGCTGTAACACGAAAGAACCGAAAAACAGGTGATCCTCTCTACGATTTGGAGATGTCACCCCCACCCCCCTTCCCTGCCCATTCTTTTCCCTTAAAAGTGGTGTCCCCCAGGATGCTCTGCCAAACAGTGAAAGTGGGTGGGGTCAAATTTTTAGAGTATTACGTCCACGAGAAGAATGCGAAACAGTCTTCACCTGGATCTTTCAACGAATAATGAAAAAAGTGGGATTGGACCCTCCAATCTTCATGACCCATTGTTTGTACAAATGATTAAACGACTGCACGAGTCTTTACAATCGCCTGCACATTCTTATCAGCAACAAAAGAGTACAGCTATCATAAATATGTTCAACGCCCCTTCACCATTTATTTCCTCGCATACTTACATACATTCAAAACCTCTACGAATCCCAAACACGTTAAATTCCAGGCGCATCCCTCAACCTTTGAAGCGCTCGCAGACTTTTGCCGCCGCACGGCGGCGCCACTGCGGCAAACGTGGTTGCGCGGCAAATGTTGCCGTCCGCCAAGAAAATACCGCACTATCATTCCTTGCCGCGATCCTGAGGGGACTGCCTACGCTGCAAAAGTCCGCAAGCCCCTCAAAAATTTTTACACCACAACCACCTACTGCTAGTATATTTATGCCCATACCCAGCGTGCAATATAACCTGAGGCAGTGTTTGATAGAAGATGTGGAAGTAGCTCGGGGAAATCCTACATTTAGAACAGGAATAACAGGTCAACTCCCTTTCTTCCTACAGATTTTCCGACAACATACTAAAAGAACAATGAACAACACTAACTATCCCAAAGATTAGTTATAGCCGCATAAAAACGCAAAATAACCACCATATTAATTGATATGCACAGCGATGGCGCATAGCGCGTATACTAACAAAACATGGAGTTCGTGAAACGCTGTTACAACACTAGCGACAGAGCCTCATTCCACATTCCTACAGGTTTTTCTCGTTCATTTAGCAGGGGATGCGGAGCGCGATGGAACAAAACGTGTTTATCAACAGCTCACAACTTACACAAAGTTCATATCATGGAATCTCTGAGTGAATATGCGAAAAGATTGCTTTTGTGAGTTATGGCTTACTCCACTTAAGAGTTTTTCAGAACACTTAAGAGTTTTTTAGAACTCTGCTACAAGCTTGACTTTGCTTGAGGTCAAGCACACTGGGGCAAATCCCACATCAAGCAACAGCAAGTTCATACAGGAACTCAAAATAGGACAGGAAATTGGGTAAACTTCAAATCTGCCTCTTTGTCAGAGCCTGGTACCTCTCTTAGGTACGCGAGAAAGTGATTGTGAACAGAAACTCAGACTCGTGTAGGCATTTCACATACATCGATGAAAATGCGTTTTTCGCGGATTCGAGAAGCACGCGGCGGGAACGTGCCGCGCGCACTGGGTCGTCGCCGTAAGGAGAAATCATTGGATCTTTGAGACAGTTTTTTAAAATCCTATTTGTTGTGAACTATTGAGAGAAATAACTAATTGTCAGGAAACCCCTGAGATTTCTGATGTGGTATCATCAAAGCGACGATTCCAGCACAGGAGACTGCTTCTTGAGTCCACAAGAAACGCACTCCCATCGACGTCCACCGTATGTTTGCAATTCAAAACAAACGCACAGCACTATATAGTTTTCTCGATAAAGCAAACACGCTCATAAATTATTATTGGGAAAAGTGTCTTTCCGTAGTGGTCCCCTGTTTTTACTGAATGGGGATTCACTGCCCGAATGTTCAAGCCATGTTTATTCACCCATTTATATTCACGAATATATATTTGCACAACTTACCACCATCACAATGCCCCATTGCAGAAAATAAGTGAAAGAGAAAACAGAGTCATATTCCAACAAAAAAAAAGTTTGCCCCGAATGGGATAGAAAAGTGAGGTGTCATCACATACAGTCAATAGGAAACAGCTGCACAAAACTACATGATGCTGGCTCGTCTCGCTCGACTCTGAGCAAAAATTTCAGGCAATTCTCTTGGAACAGAAAGGTGCCAATGAATAACAACAATTCATTTTGCTATTTCCTACGCGGTATCATAATCTCGCCTACCGTTACACCCTCCCAGGTGCCCCCCCCCCACCTTGATCATCACCATACACTTGACGCTGGACCGACGTTTCAAATCAGATTGAATGCTTGGTTCAGTTGAGCACATCCGTAATTCCCGCAAAAGTTGTTTCAGGAGTTCCTAGTTTCCTCAACACGCTAAAAAGTCGGCATTCTCGAAACACGAGAAATTCGGCCTTCATATATAGTAAGATAATAAATCAATGGGTCGCCTCCAACATATAGTGCAGCTGCTCTCAACGCTGCCCCGAACAGTGTGAAAAGTAGACATGCATGAACATAGTTCGGCAACGGGTGAGAAAATTATTAATGCAAAGACCACCCTCTTTTCAACGCAAGGATGAGCGGAATTCCGATTCGAAATCCGGAATTTCTTGAAGTCCGTCAGTCACAGTCTGAAAGCTTCTAATTCACCGTTTTCCGTGGAAACGGCAGCAAGTGAGTTATGCCAGGTCTCATATGTTGTCTTTGTCTTCCCAGATTCTGCACATTTTCGACATCCACCTGCGAATTCCAGCTTTACACAACACTTCCATTCATCCTGTTTCATAACCTAACAACAGAACACAATTTGAACATGTTCTCTCATGTAGAGAGCTAAAAACTGTGCCCATGAAGAATTACAATAGGGCAAAACTTGTTTCCACTACAACTGCTGCCTTTGAAAAGACTCGGGCATAAAAACCATTCGCTGAATAATTCAAATCGACAGTTCGTGTCAGAGCAGCCGCCATCTCCCAAGGTCAACGAAGCTCACCCGAAGTAGGATGGGGTAGGAATACAAACGTTGACAAACACAAAAGAAAAGTTAAGAGGGCAGTCATTAGATGTCTCACTATTATTTAAACAACTGTGAAAGAAGTTAGTGATCCATCAACCTCACCTTCAATTTTAAAAGTTGCACATCTGGCTTGAGACTGATACTACAGGGTGGCCGAAAATTACCCGTGCACCTATTTATTGATGCTAAAACTTCACTGTGGATCATCTTTTCTTCAAACTTTAAGGGAAGTTTGCAGAACCTTTGCTGATTGATAATTATCGAACAGTTTTCGGATTTTTCTCTATCAGCGAGGATATACGCGCTCTGAATCTGAAATACGCCATAGCCCGATTCTCGCTTACAAAACTAGCACTCTATTTTGTGTCATTGCTATGGCATGACAGAACCTTTCGATCCCAAATTTTTGAAGTGAACAGAAGAGGTCCTGATTTACAACGGTAAGCAAACTGTGAAGTTTGATGTGTACGAAAACGATGTGGGTTAGGGCGATTTCCTAGATGAAAAAGTTCGGCAAGATTGTGCTTGGAAGGGCTGTACTCTAGCGAGCCAGCACGTGGAAATCTAAGTCACAGCTAGTGCATTGCCCTCATAAGGGCTACTTGATATCTGAATTGTGTTCGCCAGAACTCAGTCCTTGTCTAAAATATCATTCAGTTTTAGGTAGGTGCGCGGGTGATTTTCGGCCACCCTGTATATGCGCTTGTTCCCATTACACTAATCCCCATCAGGGATGTGCGGAAGTAAAATTTCACATCCCGTAAAACGTAAAACGGAAGGCCAAAAATGGGCGGAAAACGGAAAGCGTAAAACGGAAAACGGAAAATTTTGCCCAAGCATAGGTTAAGTGGTGACTGTTTCAAGTAATTAAGTAACCTCAAGCCCACTGATGGTACGTACTTCACACGCCTAGAATATAGTTAGATCGAGGAGTATTTATCCTTCACCTAGTTACGAGAGATCACCAGAGTTATATAATCGACAAGCATCTTTATCACTGAATGTTTAAGTATACGAGAAGCTGTGAAGTGTCAAAAGTGCGACTTCTTTGCTTTACTTTGGAGCAGACCTATTCTGCAAAAATTCAGACAAAAAGGTAACTATGGTAATTAATACGTCTGGGATCCGGGAAGGATCACTTTATCCACAACGGATCCTCTTGGGGCGAGTCAGCGATGGAGGAAGGAGGAGAAGAACAGCGTGGGGGTAACGTGAAACACAAGCAGCCCCAACATTGCGAAAGACATCAGGCGCCAGCGGCGCCAATGTAGAGCTGGAGATCATTGTCACATTAAAACAGTGACAATTACGGTGTAGCCTTATGCTTTTGCCAAATTGAAAGGAAGCCTACCTCATGCGTTGATTCGCAAGAATGCTTAATGCTCTCACCATGGCAGGTCACAGATTCATGGAAGTTTTGTATGAGTCCACTCCTCACTTCTGTGGAACCTTTCTTCTTTTTTTGAGAATTTCGAGGAGAGCAGGGCCCTTGTATGACATATTTGGAACTAAGATAAAGACCAGCAAAACCGCGACGGGACATTTACCTTGCAGCTGAGACAAAAAAGAAACAAGATAGTTCGAACTTCGTAGCGTTAGGCGTCAATTTTTGCTTCATTGTTGTCAACTCATGTACACTACGCAAAACACGAGAATCCTCTTCATGATAGGGAAGTACGCCGAAAACAACGATCCCTCTCTCTTCATTATTTTCCGGGAATTTCCGTTTTCCGGGCCAAGAACCCGTGAAACGTTAAACGTAAAACGGAGGGCCAAAAATGGGCGGAAAACGGAAAGCGTGAAACGGAAAACGGAAAATTCCGCAAACTCCTGATCAGGGATGTGCGGAAGTAAATTTTAAATCCCGTAAAACGTAAAACGGAAAACGGAAGGCCAAAAATGGGCGGAAAACGGAAAGCGTAAAACGGAAAACGGAAAAATTTGCCCAACCATAGGTATGTGACCAAAAGTTCTCCTCAACACTGGATTTCCTAAGTATCTTCCTGAAGAGCATAAGTGGTGACTCTTCCAAGTGATGACGTAACTTCAAGTCTACTGGTAGTATTTACTTCAAACGCCTAGCATACAGGGAGATCGAGGAGTATCTTTCCTTCACCTAGTTACGGGAGACTACCAAAATTGTTCAATCAATTAGCATATTTCTCACTGAACTTACTTACTAAGACGAGAAACTGTAAAGTGTGAAAAGTGCGACTTCTTCGCTTTACTTTAGAGCAGACCTATTCTGCAAAAATTCAGAGAAAAAGGTAACTACGGTAGCTAATAATTACAAATTTGCAATCTGGGTAGGGTCATGTCATTCACAGAGGATCCCCTTGGAGCACGTTAGCGAGGGAGGAAGGAGGAGAAGAACAGTATGTGGCGAATGTGAAACACAAGCACCCTAAATATCACGCAAAACATCAGGCGCCAACGGCGCCAGTGTGGAGCTGAGGATCATCGTCTGACTAAAACAGTGACAATTGTGATGTAGCCTTATGCTTTTGTTAACTTGAAAGAAAGCCTACATCATGCGTTGAATTCTTGATGCTCTTACCATGGCACGTTACAGTTTCATGGAAAATTTGTATAAGTTCACCCCACTTTTCAGTGGAACCTTGTTTTTTTTTTCTTTTGAGAATTTTGAGGAGAGCAGGACACTTGTACGGCATATTTGGAACAATGATGATGATCAGCGAAATCGCGACGGTAGATGGCTGTTGGACGTCAATTTTGTAGCCATTGTTGTGAACTCATATACATTGCGCAACCCTCTTCAGTTTAAGGAAATACCCCGGAAACAAATGCCTCGTCTCCCTCTATAATTTTCCGGGATTTTCCGTTTCCCGGGCTGAAAACCCGTAAAACGTAAAACGTAAAACGGAAGGCCAAAAAATGGGCGGAAAACGGAAAGCGTAAAACTGAAAACGGAAAATTCCGCACACCCCTGCTCCTGATCCCCACCCTCAATCATAGAAACCATGTCTGGCCTGGTCCTCGATGTGATCCGATATTACTGCACCACCAACAGGCAAACTAGTTTTCTCACAATAAAGAGGCCTATATTGACAAGCCAGCGCTGAAGTAGAAATGCATAAAGAACACACACTAATTTGCTCTATTCACATTATTTGCCCGTACTCAAGCTTTCTTTAACCACAGCTTAACCCTGCGCATACGATAGTATTAAGTTGGTGCATAATTATCGATAATCACATTAATAATATATTTTTCTGTTCACGTCCTCATATTGAAATTTGCACTTTGGAACATCCCACAGCACTCACTTGGTGAAAGAGCACTTACTTGACATTATCCATATTCGGCACAATGCTCTACATCTTCGAGAAGGTAGCTCTACACCTTCGATAAAGTAAGGAACGTGAAGTGGTCATTCCGTGATCTTGACGAGGTCAACGTGGGATAATAAATCGGCTACAAAGTCGACTCTGCTTGAACAAGTTGGATCGACCTCTTCCTAACGTGTTAGCAATGCATGCATCACAAGCATACACATTCGAATTCGCTGGTTGTTTCTCCTCGACCCGGCGAAATCGCGGAAGAGATGCTTTCTTCCTCAAGTAACTTGAGTCAAGTTGTACAGCATAGAATAACGAACACGAATGCGGCCAACTAAATGCTCTCTTCTCGAATGAATGCTGTAGATTATTTCTATGATGAGAAAGCATTTTTATTTCTATGAAGAGAAGGCTTTTTCAACGCTATTTCCAGTGAGGGAAAAATTGGCAGATAAAAAGAAACGCTCGTCAACTATGCACCAATCTTAATAATATCAAATGTAGTGACGGTCAAAATCAATGAATTCTGATTTTTTGCGAGATTAATGTATGATTGGTCAGAAGTAAGCGCAGATGAAATTAATGCAGCGGCTATGGGAAGAGAATGTAGTGTTTAGTAAGAAGAAGCAGAAGAAGAAAAGGAAAGCGGGTTAAAAATTAAAGGAAAACGCAAGAAAGCAGGGAAAACTGCTAGGGAAAAACTAATGCCCTCCAAATTTGAGAACCCTCCAGCTTGCTCTGCCTCCTACATTAAAAACTTTACACAACAGAATAGAATGACAACTGGCAGGAAAAGCAAAACAAGTGCGATGTAAAGCCAACCTGCTGACATCTTCCCTGAGATGTGATGGCTCCGCCGGATAGTAACGAAAACGAAGACGAAGAGCAAGCGAATCGGCTGCAAATGAAGTCGAATAGATCGTTGAATTTATTCAAGGTCCTCATACTTGAAAAGAAAAATTTTAAAAAAACCTACACTTAAATTGCTTGGCAATATGAGAGACTGGTCGTGACAAATCGACCCAGTACTGCAAACTCAAGATCAGAGACGAAAATGCAGAAAAAGGAACACAAAAACACAAAAAGTCAATGAAGAAACAAGCCACATACGCGGTGTTTGTTGTGGTCTTGGTAGCGGAGTCCTAAATAGTCCTTTTCACGAATGTTTTTCAACTCACAAATGTAATCCAAGATTGACTGCGCAGGTTGCGATCTCTGAAATGTACGCAATCAACCTAACACTTTGAAAAAAAGATTATGTTTGCAAAAACTGACAAATACTGAAGCGACCTCCAAATTCCGACACTATTCCACATGCGCGTCTCCAGAAACTTCGAGATAATTTTAATCGCTTAAACTCTGCCGCAGAGGTTTATTTGATGCTATACATGAAAGTCGTATCCATCCATTTTTTGCTGTAACTCCCATTTTTGTAGAGCTACCGTAGATAGGCGGTAAAATCCTTACGGGTAATCGGCGGAAAATTTCCGAGCGCGCCCGGAATGCGGCGCGTGCGCGGTGCGGCCCTGTTGCGGCAGCGGTCTCCAGTCGTTCGTCAGATTCTTGGCCCACGTGAGTGTTATTCTCTCATTTTTTTTTCTTCAACTGAAGTTTATCTGGAGCTGTGAGGCCTGTGGCTGACCGATATTGACCAGACGGCCCCGCACGCCTAATATTTTGCACGTTTTCCCCATGTATGCCCCAAATGCTTGTTTTTATTGTTTTTATGAAGCATGCGGGGCAGTCCGGTCGACATCGGTCAGCCACAGGCCTCACACCTTCAGATAAACTTCAATCAAAGAAAAAAATGAAGGAAAAAACATTCACCTGGGCCAAAAATCTGACGAACGACGGGGGACCGCTGCCACAAAAGGGCCGCGCCGCGCACGCGCCCCATTCTGGGCGCGCTTGAAAATTTTCCGCCGATTGCGCATAAGGACTTTAGATGCGGCATCTCACAGAATCCTCCCAAATTTTGCAAAGGGAGGTAAACGCTTCAGACGCTTACGTTGCAGAGAACTCAAAAAATTGGTGTGAGCCGACACTTGTTTCACCCTAAATTTCGACTCAAAATCAGCAGAAGTTCACATCTGGATGAAATTAGCTTATATTCATAAGAAGCGCCATTTGAGTCAAACTCTAAGATGAGCCGGGTACATCCTTTTACCGTACATACAGTGAGCGCAGAATATGCGGATTCAAGCGTGTACTGCAGCGGTGAGATATGGCGTTGAAATGTTCCTCTTACGCTACCACGATGGCTAATCGTAGCCATTTTATATTTTTCATGGTATTGGACTGTTTCGCATCACTGCAGCTGCCATCCAGGGTGCGGCGCGGTCGCGCTGGTGTACACGCTCAAGTTTGTATTCCCTCGAGCTTCACTGTACAGTCCTTCTCAAAAATACCTGCCTTACGCTTCACCGCCCATCTGCTAAGCCGCGCCGCATCACCTATGTATTATCATACGTGGTGTGACGTGGCTAAGCTAACGGGCGGTTCAGCGTGAGGCAAGAATTTCTGAGAAAGACTGTATACATGCAGGATTTTAAGAGGACTTCGGTGTGCTGTATGAGCGCCGATGTTAGTGCGTTTACGAGGGGTGGGTGACTATTCATACGAAAAGTAATTAACGAGGTCGCCTCGCATCTTGCTCACACCTTGTTAAGGGACAGCTGACTTAACTCTAATAATCGACTTGAGTCGATATTTCTATCTTGATGACTGAATGAGTAACTAGCCAGTTCATTCGCATCCTGACTAGTACATGTTAGACGTAAAAGTTGCCTTGTTTTCGCCACAATAACTCGTGCACTCATTTTCAGGTGATCAAAGTTTGATGACGGGCAAAGTACTCTTTTTGATGCATGGTGCTTGTCCACACACTTTTGTAATTTTTGAAACAATTTCTTGGTCCTTCTTTTGGTATCTTCTAGTGGCATTACCACTTTTTGTTTCACCTCTTCCAAACCGGCAAAATGTCTCTATTTTTCCCTTGCCTGAGAATTAAGGAATGAAAAGTGAAAAGGGAAGTTGAGGTAAAGAAATTTCCATGGAATGCTAGATTGTACATGGAGAACGAAGAAATCTACTCATTCCATAGCAGAAACGGTTTCCAAATTAGGTGCAAGAGCGCTCGTAGGTTGCTAATTGATACTGACTGACTGATAAGTTGTTCAGGAAGTCAATATTTAGGAGGATGCTGAAGTATTGGTTAGTCGCATCCAGTGAGCGATCAGGAAAGTTCGGAATTATTGAATACATAAGAAGAAAGTTGATAGCACCTAACGAGGTATGAGCGAGGTGCGAGACGACCTCGTTAATTGCTTTCGTATGAAAGGTCCCCTATCGTTTAGGAGGATTCAGGAAGTAAGGGGCACGAATGCGCCGATCGCTTGGAATCGCTGCCATATTGGCGAATCACATCGTTTTCTTGATAGTTTTTTTTAATCCTAAAAACTGACTAAACATAAAGAGAACCATAGGATTTGCTATTACGATGACGGCGCGGTCACGCCGCGTGCTTCCAGAACGCAGCGCCATCGATGCCACGGTATGTACAGTCCTTGTCGAAAAGATAGACGGATTTCGTGCCTGCAGTAACGCGGTGGGACCTGGACGACGGATACGGAAAAAGCATGCTCCAAGTGAGAGGGTCCAGTAGGTCCCGCCGCAATTCTGAAGCCGCAACGCTATGAAACCGCACGCCAATCCGTCTATCTTTCCGACAAGGACTGTACCGCTCAGACATTCATATCGGCCAGGTGCTCACCAGCATACCCTCTCAGCCGGAAATGCTGAGATTTTGCTTGATTTTGGAGTTTTCAGGGCCCTAAAACTTACATCCAGTGGCGAAATAGCGAGGAATAAAAAACCTCGCGAAATCGGGGTTCTCTCTTTCTGGCGTGTTGTCACGCTCCACTGACAGTCGTCGAGTCCCCCTACACAGGCCTGGTCACACGCGGTTGTGAGTGTGACGGACCTTTGCTATCTGACGCTTCGTCGCTACTAAAGCATGAGCGGCAACGAGGCTGGGTTCACAATTGCGATTAGGACTTCTCCACAGGTAAGTTATGATTTCTTGTGTTCATTTAATATTTATGAAGCACTGCCAGTGTGCGTCACAACTAGGACTTTAGGGCGGTATTTATGGTTGATGCGCGTCAAATTTGACGCGTTGGCCTGAAATTTCACGAAGTATTCGCGATGTCTCGATGCGGCGAAGATAGAAACGCAGTTTTGTTCGCGCGGCCATCGCGACGGCAAAAACCAGGAACATTTGCTGCCTAGCAAGAATTCTCTTCTGCTCTCCATTCTGCATTGTATATCACTGCGTCAAATTTGACGCGCATCAACCATAAATAATCGAACTCGAGAATTTCGACGGTTGCTGCCTTTAAAGGCAGCACTCATGGAAATTTGCGGGTCGGAGGTTTCGCGGCATATCGGGGTTTTTAGGGACAATGAACTCATTGACAACGATGAAGTAGTGTGAACCACGCAAAAAAAAACACAGAAAAGGGTGATGATATTTCATGTGCGTCCATAGCGCGGACGAGTATTCCGTAATGGATCCCGCAACGAAATCCTGCAAATGCTACGAATTCCATACAACAACCCTGCGCTGAACCACATGCGTACATCCAGTCGATAGCGCTACCTCCTCAGACAATCGCGGCGTCGAACAGCTGATAGGACCCCCATCGTCCGCCTTCTTTTTGAGTTGGGGAAGCAGATATCAACGTTCTGCTTGAGACGTGCTGCCGTTGAATTATTCCATGTTGAATTGAGGAAAATTCGCCATCTTAATGTACGGCGCACGTCAGCTGGATGGAGTGAGGAAGGTCATCGGCGCAGGTCTGAAAGCTGGAGTGGGATTTGGGTGTGTAAAATACCTAGAACACGAAATGTTTGCTCTTCCATGAGCAATGTTTTTGCTACGAAGCCACGGCGGTGCTACTGCCTGGGCTGTCCCCGAGGATAGAACGTCGAACATCCAGCGATCTTCGCGCTTATTCCAGCAGATTTCGCTTAATTTCCGGGCGCAACTCGCGCAAAATCGAGCGTATTCCGCTCATTTTCTGGAGATCTACGTGCATTTTTCGAGTGAAATGGGGAAATATTTCGGCAAAAAATAAGCGAAATCGGCTCGAAAATACACGTAATCCGCTCAGATTTTGCCATCTGAACAAGTGTGAAGAGGAGGCATACCTTTGTTGGATAGGGGATAGCCGCGAGCGCAGTTGGGGGGAGGGGGGGGGGGGGGGCGTCTGCGAAATCGCCAGCATTGGCGATCGGCGGCCGCCAATGTGGGCGACCGGCCTCAGTGCAAATCGATTATGAGCGGTCACCAACATTGGCGGTCGCCGCCACCGGCGACGCAAGGTGCTATACTCCTCGAGGAGTATAGCGGCTACCTGAAAAGGAGTCAGTTCACTTCATTTATTCACACTACACATTATATTGCCAATTATACTCCAATATTTTACAAGTTCTTGATTCAACATTCAGAGTGAAGCGGAAAGCCACTGCATAGGGTTGAACATAAACGGTACGGTTGAACGACAGCTTTGCCTCTGTTTGATACATCATATCGTTTTTTTTTGAAGTTGTTCATTAAAATATGAGAAAAAAAAGCAGCAAATCGATGCCCATCTAAGATTACCTCTCTGCTCTCCCTTCCTCACACTAAACTTAAATTGATTTCACGTGGTCATGTCTGAGAAGCATAAGTTAGGGGTACAGGTATAGCGCAGGGTGATGAAGGCCATGACATGACAAATTCAATGGAATCAAAGGACTTTTCGTTTGAAATGTGTACTAGGTTCGGAACAGTACTAGACAAATCATACGGTTGAATTCCATTTCCCACGTAACCTGTACATTTTTACATCTTCTTATATGGTAATCCTGAGCTTGTTGATAGGGGAAATAAGCAAAAGCAATAACTTTTAATGCTCTAATCTTCGTTCATGGAAATAACAAGAGGCTTCTGTTTTGTCTCATGTGAGATTTCGGCAGTCGTTGGAGAGTCCTTTCTTTAGTGGTAATAGCATTGTAAGCATTGTTGTCAGAAGCAGAATGTGAAAGCGGATGTGCTCAACCGTAGGCAGTGCCTATCCGCTTCACTTTAAATGTAATCTTCCACTTTCAAAGAAAAGCAGTTGGGCAAATAACACCAGCAATGAATCAAGAACTTGTAAAATATCGGGGTATAATTGATAAGATAATATGTAGTGTGAATAAATGAAGTGAGCTGACTCCTTCTCAGGTCTTTTCAGCAGCAGTCGTAGACCGTTAGCGCGAATAAATGCAAATCCACGAAAACGATCCCGAAACAAGAAGGTTCACATTAGCGATTGCAAAGCGCGCCTAGGTCGACATCAGCAGTTAACGGTGCCGCCGGCCGATTACACAGCGTACTGTATGCGATGGTTAATTTGATGACCCTCTTACGGATAATGGCTTCTCCCCCACACTTTTCCGGTTGTTTTTAAATTCCTGTTGGTCGATATTTCCTTCCTTGAAAAACAGACAATTTTGTAAAATGGGTCGCGTACGCAATCGCTGCATTAGAGCCCGCCGACCTTACTAAGTGTCCTAGTTCTCAAACATAGCCAAAACAAATTTCTTCCGCCTTATACAAATTAAAATAATAAAAAAAGGATTACAATGTATAAACTAAAATTTTCGGTCAATTTATTACTTTTCGTTAATAAATCAGTGGGCAAACTTACTAGAATATGATATGACAAATGCCTCTGTTTTTCTTGAAGGAAGTGTCTCATCGATCAATTTTCTTGGTAAAACCGGCAGCTGCTATTCTGTGCAACTGGCACGGTTCCCAGTGCGGGTCCCATCGGAGACCAATGCGTTCCTACGGCACATCTGTGCTATTTATCGATCCGACCATCTCATACTCCATTGGAAAGCATGTGGAAGCTCCGCATGAATGAAAGAATTCAATGCTGGGGTTCGAAACGGTTCCGAAAATGAGCTGCATATCTGGTAGCGCGCAGACATACAGACTCGCATATCGATTGCCGAAAATAATTGTGCATTGTGCATTCGGACAGATGTCAGATAGGATGAGAGCAGCTGAGTTGGCCTCCTGCTTTGGATGCGATTAGCTGAACTAGTAATTGTACAGTCCGTAGAACCAGTAAATGCCTTGTTTTCAGTCTGACACAAATGTCAGGAATCAATTGCGCGTTGCGTTTATTTGCACTAACGCGGCAACAAGGCTCAATTCGCATGGAAATCCAACCACTGTGCTAGGCTGACGCTTCCCTGTTGAAATCAGATTAACATCTCAATAAGGTAGGAAGTGGTGGGAAGCGAGGATCCCGTTCTCAGAATCAGAAAAAAGAACTGGGAGGAATATTGAAGGGGAAATAGTCCACGCAGTGAAGTTAAGGTCCTTTCAAACACCATCCACTATAGAAATCAGATAGTTTGAAATGTGTAAAGGCGGCGCAAACTAAGGACACTTCAATACACATGGCTTCTGTTGTCGACAAAGCAAATTCTGTTTGAGAAATTAATTATGGAATCGTAGCGAGAATGAGGAAAACGAAAAACGAGAAGAGTGCCTCTAATACTCTTCTTTTACGAAGGAAAAAAAAAACTGATCAAGAGGCTTAAAGGCAAGGAAAAAACGAACAAAAATGAGAACTAACTCCCATTGCTATATTGCTCTACTGATCATCTCTCATTGTTAGCTCCCCTTATGTTGGCAGAGCACCCTACAGTACAGCACCCTAACCTACCATAAATAAATTTGCGACACTTCAGAATGGTCAACAGACTTCAAACAAAAAAAAAACAAAAATACATTGTGAAAGATGTGATTTGAACGAAAAGGGCAGAGAATACTCATCGAACCGCGAAGATCGGACACAACATGTCCACCAACACCCTTTGCAACAACAAAACAATGAATCCCAAGAAGAAGGTGTAAAAATACTATTTTGAATCAAGTGAATGCTTTTTTTCCTGAGCGGAAAGGAGGTAGAAAGCACAGCTTCAGGAAAGGTACGCGAACTTATTCTTGCACCCAGTAGTTTTGACACGAACCTCAAGTGGCTGCCACATCCACACTTTCTAGCGTCCCGTAGGGGCGCTAGTCCCATATATGACGGAGAACGTAACAATACAAAGTACAGGAACCGCAGTAACACTGGAAAAAAATACCTTGAACTCATTGGACACTGTGTCAGCGTCGTTGAGAAGTTGCACGGTAACTTTGACTTCTTTCGGCGAGATGAAACTCGACCGGGCCGACAGCCGTCCCAGGAACGAGGACGAGGATGAGTTGTGAGGCATGTTCGGAGCTGTGGAACCGTTGACGACAGACTACCCGTCAATGTCCGTCGACTCTCGTAGAGTCTCGTAGCACGACGACCTCACGCCAGCTGGAAGCACCCGCGATGGACGGGCGCCGATAGCCCCGCCCGCCTCTTGGCAACCAACCAACCACCGACACGCCACCCTCGCTTCAGGCAGTTCTACGCGGGACCAGGGCTAGTACGTGACGCGAGTCGATTGTTCAACCACTGAAAGTCCCAGCGGCTCGTAATCGTCTAGTGCGATATTGGAGCAAAAGGGGGGGGGGGATGCATCCCGCAAGGCGAAATTCGAGGGCGCTGATGGACTACTTCAAGCTCCGCCCAATGACTCTGATAATCGCAACGAGAGAGTCCTAGCAGCATGTACATACTACTGGCGGACGGCAATAAGCGACCGGGAAAAGAACGCATTCAGATTCCATCTTATGTTGAGATAGCCGAAGAATCGCTTCACATTCCAGAGCATCAGAGTCCTTGGGCAAAACTCGCAGAAATCGGTCCATTTCGCCCGTGGTTGATGCCCCAAACAGGGCCTAATATGGGCTTGACATGGGAGTAGAATTAGAAACGAAGCGCTTTGAAGGATTGTGTATGTCAAAATCTCTGAAACCCCCCCCCCCCCCCCTGCTGGAAGGAGGGCGTTTGGGTCTTATCAAGAAAAAAAAGGCCGTGGCTGACGATGCCTCATGGATGTGCAGGTGCAACGCAGCTTCCCGTGACAGCCACGCATAAGGAAGGGACTGACTACTAAGCGTTTGCAGCACACTTCTGCAACGGAGTCAAGGTGATGATGATGAAAAGTCGACAACCATACACCCCCTTTCGCACAGAAATTTCAAATGGAATTAGAAATGAGAACGAAAATGTGGAAACTAGAAGAACACTAAAAATCAGCCAAAGAGCTACGGAAAGGAATTTTGGACAAAAACAAGAAAAACAGACAAGTTGAGATTTCTTAAGAGCAGGTATAGTCTGTCCGAAACGACGAGTCCGCCCGCGCACGCGGGGATCGAGAGGCGGCGCGGTGGAGCGGATGCTGTTGGCTGCCACGTCGTCCACATCACAGCCAAATCATTGGCGAATACCATGAAGATAGCGATGAGACGTGATACGCAGATTAGAGATGATGACATGGAGTGCTGGCAAACGTGGCCGCCTCTGGATCTCGCGTGCGTGGACGAACTCGTCGATTCGGACAGACTATACACTGGGACGTCAATGGCGGTGGCCCATCCACGGCCTTGAGAAGGACGCAACGCGATTGCGCTGCGCACGCCGGGATCAGTGTAGTCTGTTGCCGGGATGCTATTTCTGGTCTCTTCCTCCCCAATTTGGTCAAAAACCCTAAAAATCGGATGGAAAGCTGCTAGATATAGCATAACAGGAGCAGAAAACATCGTCCGCGACGCACACGGGGCGGTAGTATGCCTGCACATTTAAAAAAAAATTTCGAACATTCGAATAATCGAATATATTCGAAAACTGACTTTTTCGAATATTCGGATTTCGAATAAATGGTCGAATGATTTATTCGAACAAATTACTTGAATGAAAGTCCTAGATTGGAACTTTAATAGACTTAAAACTCTAGCAATCTAGAACACATTTTGCCCCCCCCCCCCCCTTAAAATTTATTGTTGTTAAAAAAAACCTGCGAGAAACCTTTGAACAATCCTGCCGAATTAGTTCAAGAAACAAAATTTCAAGTGACTCCAACTAATCCGCACAAACCTAATCGAAAAGTGAATCAAAAGTCGAACAAAAGAAAAACAGCATCAACAAAGCGAAAACAAGGTATAGTCTATCCGAAACGACGAGTCCGCCCACGCACGCGGGGATCGAGAGGCGGCGCGGCTGGAACGCATGCTGTTGGCTGTCACGTCGTCCACGTCTCAGCCAAATCATTGGTCGGTACCGTCAAGATAACGATGAAACGTGATGCGCAGATCAGGGATGAAGACGTGGAGCGCTGGCAAATGTGGCAGCTTCTCGATCCCGGCGTGCGTGGGCGGACTCGTCGTTTCGGAAATACTATATAAGGTGCGTTTTTTTTCAGTTGCAGCTTTCTCCACCTATAGTGTGCGGCGATAGCGGTGGGTTTTTCGCGAAATCCGGAAGAGCGCGGCTGACTGCGAAAAACGCTCGCGCTAGGATGCTTGCCGTGACACCAAACTGTAGAGTTTTCTTGATACATATTTAACATCAAATATGATTAAAAAATATGAGTGTTATAGCGGATTCTTTTCAAACAATTTGCTTAAGTTTCAAAGACTATGGTATGCAGTATTGCGTCTATGAAAGACATCACTATTGGCGCTCGACTCTCCCAGCATTCAGTCGAAGCTCGAAAGACCACTAAAACCCCTCAGATGGCTTATGCTATGTAAGGAACACGAGTTGTGCTTGAAACGATCATCGGTGGTCCCATACTTCAAAGAAGCATATTTTACAGACGCCAACCATCACTATTAGCCAAATTTATTCCGTGAAGGCGTGAGAATTGCTTGAGAGAAATTGCGTGATCTAGATAGACATCGCGCTTCTCAAACGTGCTAAAAAAACGAGTAATTCAGCTGAAAAATTCCCTGAAAAATCCATTCATATTGGTTTGAAAGTCCTGATAACGACTGAGAACGTTTGGCCCTACTTTGTCAACACCATCAAAGCTGCACCCCAAGAGCTCAGTTGATGATGCTCCTCCACGTTTACATTCTACCGAACTTAGGGGTTTTCCCGGCATTGGATGCGAAAACTGCAAATGAAAAAAAACACACTCAATAGTCCGCTTTCGTTTTGTTGCGCACTAATTTTCTTTCTATTTTTCAATATTCAATCACTTTTTGATTAGGTTTGCGTGGATTAGTTGAAATCACTTAAAATTTCGTTTCCTCAACTCAGCACTCACGAAAGTTCTCATTTCTGAATGGAGTTTCTTACCGTGCAGACTGCCGCTGGACAATCACAATAGTATGTAAGTTGAACACAGAGGACAGCCGCCAACCTGCGAAGATACTGCCGCGGACACATCTACGACCTGGACAGAAGGTGTCGCTGCGCCAGCTAACGCAGTTGATCAGATGTGCTCATGTGGTTTAGCGCAGTGAGCGAAGTGGAATGCGTACCATTTCCAGGGTCTCATGGTGGGACTAATCACAGAACAGTAGTCCGCGCTTTGGACGCATAAGAAATATCGCCACCATCTTCTGCGTTTCCCGCTTGTTTGCACCACTTCATCACTGTCGATGAGTTCCCCATCCTTAGAAACCCCTATATACTGCAAAATCTCTAAAATAGAAACTTCCGTGAGTGCTACCTTTGAACTAATTCGCTAGGATTGCCCGAAGGTTTTTTTGCTGGTTCTTTACGACAATAAATTCGAAAGGGGTCGCAAAATGTGTTCTAGATTGCTAGAGTTTTGAATCTACTGAAGTTCCAATTTGGGACCTTCATTCGAATAATTTATTCGAAAAAATTATTCGAATAATTATTCGAAATTCGAATATTCGAAAAAACCAATTTTCGAATATATTCGAAAATTCGAGTATTCGAAATTTTCATTTTCGAATATATTCGAAATTCGAATGTTCGAAAAAGTCAGTTTTCGAATATATTCGATTATTCCAATATTCGAAATTTTTTCGGAAATGTGCAGGTATACTGGAAAGATAGAAATGCGCAAGAGCACTTCAACGAGTGCTTGGACTTCAACCCCAGACGTTATAGCAGCAGCAGAAGTAGCTACCGCGTCACGAAAGATATCGATATGCGTTATCTACACAGTCAAGGGTTCGATCCCCTCTGAGGCTACAGTTTTTGCAAAAGCTTAAAGTATGCGCGGTGGTCGAATATCGCTCTGAAAGCGTGGAATCAGACTTACTCAAGCAATTTACTTCTAAATTATCATGAAAAACATCGATATACACCATCTACATAGTCAAGGGTCCAATCCCCTCCGAGGCTAAAATTTTTGTACGATGTTCAAAATCTCCAGGGTGTACATATCTCAACTCAAAGTTTAACCTCAAAATTTCCATTTTTCAAGCCTACATAAAAGTTTCAGTCGGAATGCTTTTAAACGTTTATTCATCGTTACTGGTAAGAAGAAGTGGTCCAAATGCTCAGTAGTCACCCCCTTCTTCGTGATTGTACGTGGCTGTCAACAGAAGCCCCGTAGCACTTGCATATGCTACGCCCCTTTTCCGACGGGACCCAAACGCTACGGCTCCCCTTCATCATCTAGCACGACGCGGTGAAACTCTGGAACCCACTTGAGGAGTTTTTACATTTTCGACGTGCCTCGCCGCACTTAATGGGTAAGCGGTTTTCGGTCGGAGTTTTGCCGTCCGAGTCGCGCCATGTGATGAAGGATAGGGGGCGGCAACGCTGAGCGAGCTCTCGTGTGTGTGTGTGTGTGTGTGTGTGTGTGTGTGTGTGTGTGTGTGTGTGTGTGTGTGTGTGTGTGTGTGTGTGTGTGTGTGTGTGTGTGTGTGTGTGTGTGTGTGTTACGAATAGAAATCACAGAGGATTAGTCGATCGGGACCAAATTTATCAGGAAAACCTCAAGTAAACATGCTGGATATCTTGGAAATGTTGAATGTTCAAGTATTTGAACATTGTTCCTCAATTAATTGGGAGATGTGTATTTGGTTTATCCTGACATCCTACTTTTTAAAATATGTAGCCGAATGTTTTGAATGAAAGGTGGTTCAAATATTCATATACTTATTTATACATTATTAGATTCGCTCTGCACTTTATAGATCATTTATTGCAATTTGCCCTTTATTTGCAGTGGTGTAGAAAACGAAAATTGCAGAGACATGTTACATTTTCTTCATTTTCCTTTCCAGAGCGATAGCTTTCATCTTTACTTAGCACGGTCGGTAATAATTACGTGTATAATATTCTCACCTTAGAAATACCTACTTCATTCATCTATTGTACTTCATTCGAATGTGCAAATGCTCCGAATAAATAACTAATACAGGATCATGCGTACAATTATATCCGATTTAGCCATAGTCTCAACACTTTCAACGCATTTATTAATAGCATTGAAAATGGGAATGTGCGAATAAAATTCAATCGAACAAGTTCATTGGAAAGCCTGCGGTCATCTATGTAGTCATCGTCTTCTCGTGCCGTCTTCAAAAAAGATACCACCATCAAGTGCGCAATATTTGGGGCATATGCCTTTTTCGCCAGCAGCTCCAGCGTTTCCAGGCGGTCCCGGTGGCCCTGGATTTCCATCTGGACCCGGTGCTCCAGCTGTTCCTGGTGGCCCAGGTGGTCCTGCTGGTCCAGGTCCGTGGTTATCGCCCGCCTTCCCGTCTGGTCCAGGTGGTCCTGGAGGACCTGGTGGTCCGGGTGGTCCTGCTTCCGAAGGAAAGCCGGCCGAATTCTCTCCAGGTGGTCCTGGTGGTCCAGCTTCTCCGGGAACCCCATCCTTCCCTGGTGGACCAGGTGGACCAGGCGGTCCCGTTGGTCCTGGAGGTCCAGGCGGTGAAGGAGTCCCTGGCTCTCCTGGTGGTCCATCTGGTCCTGGCGGTCCATTCGGACCAGGGGGTCCCGGTGGCCCGTCAGGGCAAGGTTTGCATGGAGGAGGTGTGATTGGTTCACATGGTGCTCGTGGTGGTTTGCCAGGCATTCCTGGCATGCCAGGCACTCCCGGTTTCCCAGGTCTTCCCGGTTTGCCGGGGTTTCCGGCTGGTCCCGGAGGACCCGGACTGCATTGTACATTACCTCCGCCGCTACCAGTTCCACCGTCAGGTCCAATACCACCTCCAGCAGTACCTGGCAGTAAGCAAACATTGGGATTATCACGGGCGATCAACAAAAGGTACCTGCTTCAGCGTATGCTTGTCGACGATAATGTTGCGCTGCTCTAACAGTTCTATTGTGAATATTCATCCCGCTAAGTTCGTTGACTTCTTCAGCAATTTCCCGAAGAGAAAACTGAAAAACGGTTGGAATTATTCTCAAGAATTGCTGTGGTTAGGAACGACTAATGCATTGGATATATTAGGTCGTCAAGTATGAAATGTCTGATTTTATGAGCGATCAATTTGACAGTCTCTATCTTCGAAGATTTACTAGATCTGTTCTCATCTTTATTTCCATTATGAAGGCACATCCTCTTCCTTTCAGAATCACTTCCTGGTTTTTTGATCAGTTTTCGAATTTTTGTTTGAAAGCATTTTTTGTAGAACTACTCAAAGATGGAAAATCGTGTCGTTTTGGAACATAGGTTCCATTTTCAGCCATTAGAGCTGAGAAAGCTGGGAACATCAGGGCAGTGTTAGGGGACATCTGGCTAGTAAATGCACTGAACAGCGTTTGCTTGGGGAGTTCCGCTCAGGTGACATGAAGCTCCAAAGTGAGCCTTACGATGGACCTGGATATCGATGAGCTGGAAGCCGTAGCCGAAGCGGATAGGAGTCAAATTAGGTCAGCGTAAGCAGCAAGGTGTGACCTTTATAATCCAATAATACTTAGGTACTCAAAGCAATATGACCATTAAAAGTGGTTCGGTAAACGAATTTTTCCCAGTTTGACCCTCAAAAATGGGTGCCAATTTTTGACCATTTTTCACAAATCCACGCTGCTCAAGCCAGAGGAGCAGAGGTGAGGACCCACCTGCCACTCACTGTACTGGGCAAACCTTGCTCTATATGACCACAACTCCTTTCAGGGATTAGCTCACTTCTTGCTGGAGAAAATGTTCAATTTTCAACATGATGTTGGAAACGCTCTTCCCCACTTGATCGCCCATAGCTTTCCATGCTTCTAAGCCGTTGGCGCAACCAAGCCATATTTAAGACGGCAAGGCTGTGGGGATAGTATACGAGTATATTCAGTTATCTTATAGTCCATCTTGCTTTAGAAACAAAACTCGAAATATTCTAATCCAAAATCAGACATTTCATACTTGACGACCTAATAATTCGATTTGTTCGAAATTCTAAAATTTGATTTCGAATAAGTCTATGGTTCGGATGTTTGGAAATACCATCCTTAAGGAATGATAAGGAGGCATTTAAGTTTATCTCTTTTTTGAACATTTGAATTCAAGAATAGGTAGCAACTTTCAATTTTCACCTTTATTCACATATTCTGATCCACTTTTCGCCATCCACTCCCGCAGAAGTTGTTCCCAATGCGGTTAGAATAGGTCGGTGCTTGTAAAGTTGTATAAAAGAAGAGAAACGGGTAGGATCTTGTTAGATGTGTGACATAATTCACAGCTACAACCGGTCCAAATTCACTTCGGGATGCCCCAATAATGACATTCGTAATGTCGAATTTCTGGTAAAGCTCGTGTCAGATAAATGTACGCCTGGGATTATTCCCATAAATACGAAAACCTGACAGATTTTTACCAAAAAGGAATTTTCCCATGTTATCATTGATTTTGAAACCTGACGCAGATACGTAGCACAGTCAGAGGGCAAACCTGGTTCAGGCTCATCGATCAGAAGATGAAGCCACTGGAGGTGCAATATGTGGTACGTGGTGGAACGATCTGTGGTGGGGTTCATGATCCTACGATCTCTGGTACGGAGGCGCGTGGAGGTGTTCATTACTCACTCCATGTTGGCCGAGATTACCTTAGTACTACAATTATGATTGACTATAATGGGCGAATTACGTCACTCTTGTTCGATTTCGGAACTTCCGTCGGGTCACCCGCGGAAGTTCCGAGCAAGCTCCGCGGAAGTCACGAAGGTTTGTCTGGGATGCATGAGTATGCTGCATCCGCCATTGTACCGGATTTGGGGAGCGTCGAGAGGGTCCACTGCCACCTGAGTGATCCGGCGCCGAGAACTGTAGAAATCCTGTGATGCGGGCCAACTTCCACATGTGGAGTGCACCGCGCCTGGAATTGAGAGCGTCCAAGTGCGACGGCCTTTTACCGGTTGATGTTTGCACCGACACCTAGGAGTGTAGAAGTTCTAGTGAACGGGTTGGCTGCCGCTTAAGAGGTGTACCGAGAATTTAGGAACTTGTCACATCATTGTGAAGCGAGCAAGGCGGGCACCAAAAGAAGGCTGAACGTCCTGCATAAGCAGGACGTTCATGTTGTTTCTACTTCTTAATTGGCAATTCGAGTGTGCGTGCGTGTGCACAGCTGTGTGGTGGCGGAATGCACCCTCACCCAGTTATAAAAAGGATGGTGTCCTATGCGAAGACTGCGACTTCAACGGCATCCTCCTATCTCAACATCGTTCTTGAGATTTTTCAAGTGAAAAGAAGCACTAGGGCTGTTGATCCCAAAGCTATACGTGATTACCTGCAAGACTACAGAGGAACTCGTTTTCTTGGGGAGCCCCTGGGCGGAGCAAGCGGTGGGTCCAAAGCAATCCCTAGATAATTTACTCCCGGTTATGCATCTTCTAAGGGAATTCGTACTCCCGACGAGATTTCCTCATCCACATCCTAACAGGATAGAAAATGCGCTCTGTGCTGACGAGCAAAAGAGTACATGATGCGAAAACCTTGTAAACCCGCCTTGGCTCCACCCAAAAGAATAACGATTCTGGGGCGGACGATGACTTTAAGAGAAGCTTGACCATGAGCCGTTGGTCGTTCGTTAAACCTCGTTAATTTTTGGACAGAAGCAGAATTAGTTTTTTTTAGGAAATATTTTCCTGTTTGGAACAGAAGCATTTGATCCAGATGAACAGCGCTTCTAGTTAACATACTAGTTTAGATTTGTGTCGAGCAGATTGGGAAATTCCACATCAAATGTCTTCGTATTTTTGAGACGATTTCACGAGTTGCAAAAATTTCATGCAAATAGGAGACTGGATATGCACCAATATCTACGATTATTTATGAACCACTTAAGGTAAGGTAAATTTTACAGGTGCTCACAAGAACAATCCGGTGTGGAATTGACAGGGGATACACTGAAGTTACTTTTCCGAATCCGGTCGTTACCACCTAATTGAGTTCCTAAAGTTGGAAGGACTCGTCACTAGGTTAGTGCAGAACCAAGCGCAGCTTTTTTTTCTCATCCAAATTGTTAGCCATTTGAAATGGCAGCCTTGCTTTCTCATTTTTCGCAAGGAAACCTTCTCGAAGTTGAAGATCATAATTAGAGGATATGAGTGTGGATACTAAACGATTTTTACTAGGCGAACACTTCATAACGATCCAGCGAGAAATGGACCTGTGAAGCTCCATTTTAATTTCAGGAAAGTTAGCATGAAAGGCACTTGACAAAGGAAAAACACGACAAAAACATTTTTGATCAAAATGCTGATGTCTCTCAAAATCATGTTTACGAAGGAAAGACGTCTTTTATACATGTGAACACCTTGGAAAAATAATGGCTGCTCGAAAATACCAGACTAGGGGCATCTGTAATTAAGGTCTTCGATCTACTGTCATTTTTACGATTTTCCTACGAGTGCCGACTCATGAAAAGTTGTCAAAACCCGTTAAATTTCCTGAATCTCCTCTAGTAATGGAATTTGTTCTTAGCACCTGTCCAACGTAAGCAGATGAGCACAGGTAAATCAAATTTAGGTCTGGACGCAACGCTACTTAAATTGCCACTTCGAGTTTGTCTTCGAGGCCGTCTTGAGCACTTTCTCTGTAAAACGAGTCAGGGGTGTGCTCGTAGCACGACAAGCTTTTTGTTGCCGATTGCAACTACTGCGTTACTCAATACACACCAAGACATCTCCTCTTCCGATCATATCCATAATATACATATGAACTGTAATTGGTAGGACTTCAGCGAAAAAAAAAGAGTACAAAAGCTCTCCAAAATGCTACCAGGACACGGTTTAGACCAGCGACGACGAATGAGATTATGGGGGGGGGGGAGGTAGTGTTTGTCATACTATTTACGACCAAGCAGCTTTCACGCAGTGGTTGTATTTGAACGATTAAGACTTGTACAAGACTGGGTAGATGTTTCTTGTTCCTATCAGCAAGACTCATTAGTTCAGTTATGATCTGATTCAGAAAACTCACGATTTGCGAAATTTTTCTTAGTTTCTGTTACGCACATTCCTGGTTCAGACCTTCCAGATGGGGCACGAAATCTCTTGGAAAGAGACGTTCTTTCATTTCTGTTGTGCTTAATGTCGATGAGTGTCATCACCACCGTTACCTTTAGTCGCTCAATGATCTCATCGCTTTAATGAGCTGCTCATAGGTCAGGTAGTACAAATCACTCACCCTGCAGTAATTTGCTTCCTTATTCAGTCGGATCTTGGAACTCTCGGCAAAGTGGTAAATCATCGGCAGAGTGACACATATTGAAAATACAGAGGCCACCGAGAATACCACCGCACTGTACGCTACCAATCGGTAAGCCTGCAAACAAGAGACCCGATGAACTAAAGTGAAACTATGCCGTTATAAGAGAGAGAAGCACACACCTTTAATTTGATGTCGACGACATCCATAATGGCAATACGAGGAGTAATAAAACTTCCGGTGCTTATATAGAATGTGGAAGTACAGAGATGTCTATAAGCGATAAAAAAAACTCGTTTAGTTTGAACAGATACAAGCCCAGATTAACTGCAATAGTTAGCCATCTGCTGGAGGACGGCTAATTCCAAGTGGGGCAGCTGTGATGTTATCTACATATAAACCAACTAAGTAATCAAACCAACCGACCTTTTGCAGAAAACATCCGAAGGAGGGTTTGAGAGTCTGCCTTTCTAAATACATAGAATGAATTGGTGTGGTAAAATGGGCACGCCTTTTCCTGAAAGCTCCATTCCCTCTTACAACGGCAATGAGTTGAATAGGACTTCGCATATTCAAAATGCGCCAGTTTCTATCAGATTACAAGATTTATTGCATTTTACGGGATGTGTGAAAAAATATAGTAGCAAAGAAGAGGCAGGCAATAAAAGGGTTGAAAAGCAGTTCGAGACAATGTCATATGATTTATTTCAACTGTCTCCTATTGATTAGAAAGCAAGGCAAGATCCACAAATATCCTCCATCTGCTGTGGATCAGACCATAAGACTTATACGCGTTTCATAAGTATAGACGCACCCCAGAAAACACTGGTACACAGTTCCACGTGACTTTTTGGGGGAAACCACAAGTGCCAATCGAATAAGCGTGCCGAAAAACCCTTGTTTCCGTCGTTTCTCCCAAAGCTATGGAAAAATATAGGTAGATCCAGCACCTCCCCCTCCTAGGGACCGTTTCATAAGTATAGACGCACTTTCAGAAATCGATAATTTCGCAGAAGGAACTTCCTTGCGACAGCAGATTTGTAGCTGATAGGTCTCCGTAATTCCCAAGCAACTCAGAAAACATGGGTTGGCATAGATTTACCCACCCCTTCCAGCAAATGGCAATCAAAACGGCTCTTAGTACAGATAATAGCATTTTTCAGATTTGTTGTGCCGGAAGATATTCGGTTCCGGCCATGAATGTCATCTGGTAGGATGCTCCACGGATGTTCGATGTAGAAGGCAGATAGTACCGTTGAACAGGGCTTCTCAAAATGCTTATTTGTTGAGCGACTGGTGCAGGTCACTCCGGTTTTTCGAAGGATAGTGAGGTTTTTCCTTCTGTGTGCTGCAAGAAAATGTAAGAATTGAACACTAAACGTGCTCTTGTGATTTGGGGAATTCGATTATGTAGAAATGGAGGTAATATCGAGGATGTCGTTTTGAGAGGAAACATCTCCAACTTTGGCAGCGCCTACCTCCAAAGGTGCTCGTTTTGAGAGAGTCTGGCCCTCCTTGTATATCATCCCAGCGGCGTACATTCATTATAATACAATCCAAATAAAGCTTTTCTCATCCCGTAAAATCATTTAAACATAGCATGGGCTTTCAAAAGATCCAAAACAACCGATTCGTTTTTTCGACATGGCGATCACCAAGCTCCTTCCGGGAAAACAAGGCTGTGAAGCTTTTTGGAACGGGATAGCCCGAGGTTGAGATGAAGTCAACAATGTGCAATGCTGATGCAGCGGTTAAATGCTTTTTAACCCCTGCACTGCATGATGGAGCCGACGCAAAGGCTCAGACACCATTAATGCTCATCATGTGCTTCGAGTTCAGGCAGGGTATGCGACACCGTCTTTGATGCGATGCCTTCTTTTACATACCAAAATTCTTCCGTCGATTGAAGGACTAAATATCTTATACATATTTGCAGGTGGACCCCGAAGAACCTTCCCCCTACCCGGAGATCCTGCGATTTCGCCAGCCTACAGCATGTAAATCTTCTGGCTGCCCAGCCTCGCTCCAAAACGATGTGATCCAAGTTGAAATGCAGATTTACGTTGTAGACGCATACCGCATATTAGTTCTCATCAAAATATTGAGCCCTTTTTTTCCCCTGAAGATAAGATTTATTTGTATTTTCTCATAGACTGCGTCTATACTTATGAAACGGCACATTCAATGGTGATGTGCCAAATCTGTCCCGTATTTTCCATAATCACCAGTGAAACAATGTTAGATTTCCTGGCATGCCGAATCGATTGACATTTGTAACTTTTCTCATGAAACTGTGATGAACTGGGTACCGGCATTTTCTGGGGTGCGTCTATACTTATGAAACGCACTGTAGTGAGGTTACAAACACCGCATGAGCTTCGGGTCCAACTCTTCCTTTGCTTTTTAAGTGCTTATTCAAGGATCCAAATTTTACGAGGTCTTGAGCAAGCCTGTATGTACTCCGAAAACCTACTCATTCAATTTGACACTGGGAAAATATCCAAAAATGTCCACCACTGATAGTGACTTAAGCCAAAACAATGTGCCAGCAACAATTTCTTCTATCGTGCGGTAATGACCATAAAAAACGTGACTAATCAAGTGAGCTTTCACCATCCATTCCCAAAATCTGCAGTTGTATACGTGTTCTGAAAAGCTTTCTCGAGAGGCACGGCTGTGAAGATCACACTACACGAGAATATCGATTTATTGATTTTTCCGGTCTTGCCTGCTGCAGTTCCCGAATACCCAGAACACTAACACGACAAAAACTTTTCATGAAGTTATTGCCCAAATAACTTTACCAATTTTTTGCGAATGGTATGGTGAACAAGGGTCTGTTGCTAAGGTTTGTTAACTCACTGATCACAACAATATTGCCTTCTCAGTGTGAAATAGCCCGGTGTAGTAAAACACCCGAGCGAAGCCGGCTATGCCGCCTTGTTTAATTTCTTTCTTTATTTATTTCATTTAGTCAATACATGTGCTTATTAATTTGATTTAATTTATTATTTAATTTCTTTATTTCCATAATCATCACTGTATGTAAATAAACATTGTAGCCATGCCACATCATAGCACACTTTTTTTTTTCGTGGAAAGATCGTACATAGATCGATGTTATTTGGGATGCTTATGATGAACTCCATATTTACCTCGAGGCATTATTGCTATCTGTTGTAATTCCACATATATGTATAGTGGAGTCGTTTTGACAGTGCGTTGTCCGCGGCAGCGGCCCTGCTGGCATTGGGGCACGCAGTGCGGTCGGTCAAACAGTTGATCCACGATGGATACGGCTTCTTTGACGAGTTTTATCGTCTGTTCCCTTCTTCATTTGTTCTTAGAGCTGAGGAAGAACAATATAAGAGGAAACAAGCGATAATACTGTTCAAAGATACCAGATCAATCATAGGTCAACTGTTTGACCGACCGCGCTGCGTGCCCCAATGCCAGAGAGCCGCTGTCGCGGAAAACGCACTGTCAAAACGACTCCACTATACATATATCATATCGTCTTGATGTTCATGGCTTCTTCCGCAATGGCATTTAGTAGACAGAAACAGAGAACCGATTTGAGCAAGATTCACTTTCACATTGTGGAACACATTTCAAAAGACCACGGCAGCACAGTATCCTATCCTTATTAGTTGTTTATGATCTATGTGATTCACGTGAAAGAACTCTTCCCCAGTTTGAAAAGAAAAATCAAGCACTGTTTCTGACATTACTGCTCTAGAAGAATTGATTTGATACCATCTCTACATTAACATTTAGCATTATGTTCATGTTCTCGTCTTTTTTTAGTTGCACTAACAATTCAGCGTGGGAAGGCCGTTTTCTCTCTGGTATTGAAGAAGGGACTACACTGAACCTTTCAGGATATTTCAGTCACAGCTGTAACAGAAGATACGAAATTATGGCTAAAGTCAGAGATGCCGCAAAGGTTTGGCCATCAAATACTTATGCCACATTATTTATGATCATGTCAAGTTCACAAAGCAGCCTATGACAGGCTCCCCTCGAACAGTGAATGTCTCGTAATAATAGTAATTCACCAATATTCTGATGATGTTTCTCATTCGTCCTGTTATTCATAGAAGGCAATCGCAGCAGTGGAGCTGGATGCGTTCGCGTCATGTGATTAGGCGACATTTGCCGGATACTAATGGGATTGCTGAGGCCTGGAATTCGGCTCGAGTGTACGGTGGCCGCTGCCAGCGAATCCAATCAGACTGCGAGCTGGCTTCATGCAGAGAGTAAACACATGCTTATTTAGGTTTTAAAGGACCTAATAAGATTAGGTTGCTATGAAATACAGTCAGTTTCTTTGTTGTCAACAGTTAACTGCACCCGTTGTTAGTTTCTTACAGCTTTGGAGTCATCTACATTTACGTTCCCCAGGATTTGTCGTAAAAGTGTAGGTGAGGGCGATGTATGATGGCGTAACAGGATGTCCATGAGCCAGACGTTCGATCCGAGTAGCGATGGAGAACCTAATATGTAGATGTTGAGTAGAGAGAGCCTACACGAGTTAACATAACAATGTTGTACGGTAGAATTCTTTTTCTCAACAGATTCCACTAATCAAACCTGGACCACTGATTAATCTAGTGTGGCAACTACATTTCTAAGTTTCTAATTTTTTATATTTGATAAAGGCGCTACGCGCCGAAAGCTTATCGAATATACCATCACCGAAGCACTGCTCACACTCCGAACACATACTCTAATTTTTTAGTGTAATGTTTTAGTTTCTACTCTCAGAATCCCAGCTATCCGTTTCCTCAATGTTGGCCATAGCCCCCACCTCCACCCTCGCCTTCTCCCTTTTGTGTCTACCAGTAATGCAGACGTTTGAATTATTTTAATTAATCGGATTGAACAACGTGCTAACCAAAAATCCGGTGCACATTGAAAACCAACACAACTCCAGCTCTGCTGATTCTTTCTGAAAAACTCTTTCGAACTAAAGCACAATAGTCAGTGTCTCATTCCCCAGAATATGTTGGAAGAAAACGGGTTCCTTCCCTCAGCGGAACTGCGGCGAAGATTAAACGACTAGATACTGCTATAATCCTTGAGGAGTATAGCAACAGCCTTAGTGAAGTTCCATGCGGAATGAAAGAAGAAAAGGCAACCAAACTAATCCACATCTTCCACTTCCTCTGCAGGCTGACACAACGCTTTGAACGAAGAATGAAGGATCAACAGAAAAAATCTGTTTCGTTTACGTACAGACTCATTTACTTATTATTGTTTATTCTTAGTTGGAGTACGCCAGAGAAATGGAGCATCACAGAAGATGGCAAATGTTCTAAGTAACGCAAAACCAGTTGAAAACTATTTGGAAGGGCCACATATACAAACATGGCTTTCCTCTCTCTGACTGACTCTTTCTTTGCTACGTTGATTCGTTTTTGAAACAAGAGTGATGGTGTGAAAACGGTACTATATTTGGGCTACGTGTATGAATTTTGTCCGGAATATCACTTCGGTTGAAATTGGAAACGCTGGCAAGTAGAGTACGATGACGACACCCCGTCACAAGCAGTAACTATTGAAACCAAATTGTACAAAAAATGGCTGAACCTCAACGCTCGCTATAGTGCTTTCTCTGAGAAATATGTCATGTTCTAAGATATAGTGTCAGCTTTTGTTGCTTTGATTTATCTGCATAACTTGCTTTGATTTATCTGTATAACTTTAACTTCATGCATTATCAGGTATGAGCAGTTCGCCGGCATTCCAACACAAAATATTCCCAAAGCCAAGCACATAAGAAAAGAAACCAAATAGGAGATCGGTCCGCTGATGTTCCTTAGTGGTGCTGGGAAGTGATATTGGACAATTTATAGTGGTCGCCAATTAATGACCTTGTCTACGTAGTTGCCACTTTTAAGTAGTGCTGTAGTGATTAATAGAATTGTGTCACACAACGAAAGAAACTTTTCAAAGTAAGAATTGTGTCATAAAACGAAAGGAAAAACAGACAAGCTGCATGACGTCAATTACAGTTGTCACATAAGAAAATTACCATAGAGAGAGTCATATGTCAAGTGTGTGCTTGAGTGTCATTTAGTATAACGATCCTGCATCGCATACGGTGTAGTGGAGCACTTGAGATTATGCCGTCGGTGGTACATACATAGTCTAATTGGGAGCAGCAACGAAAACAGTGCTTCACAAAGGAAATTAGTGAATAAAATGTAGCGTTAGTTGTGCCTGTTGTATGTAACATGTTTATAATCAACACATAAGAGCTGCTTCTTAGTATGTGCTGTTGTAAAGTTGCCATTAGAATAAATCCGAAGAAAAACCCAGTCATCAGGAAAAATCCGATTAATAACCCACCAGGTACATTTCCAAGTAAATGTACAGGCTGAGATATGTATGATGAATTTTCTGAAAAAAAAGCATCCCACATATAAAACTCTGTGGATTTTTAGACCTTCTTATTGAAAGGACATGGGCAAAGTTACAGTTATAGATAGAAAGTCACAGAACTAAACATAGTCTTCAGTTCTCAATATTGTTGCTAATTCGGAGCACCATTATGAATCCAGCTACAGTTTCCTGCAACCAATAGCGGCTTAGCTTCTGTTATTCAACGCTACGCCCAGCAGCTTGCTCCGCCCTTCGTCCCACCCCTATAATTCGTTGATCCGACGGCATATCGGATTTATCCTCGCCGGTAATCCCGTTTCTACCGCACCAACTCATTTACCGTGCTTATGAAATATGTCTTGTTCCCGATAGATCATCAAATTTATCTGCAGGCGCGTCAGAAAGCAAGATATGAGCAGCACTTGCATGCACAGACTATTTCACGTAACGAATAGTAATACTAGCTGTGAGACTCTGCATCCAATTCGAATAATACCAGAAGGAAGCTTTGCCAAGTAAAACTAGTTTGTTCAGGTCATTACGGTGCCATGTTCCAGCACTATTTTTTGTTTTTTTTAAATGTGAAACGGTTTTCTGTGCTTACGAGTTGATAAAAATCGGCTTCACGGCGCCTAGGGTTTGACCATCAAAAAAATTGATTGCTTAATAAAAATCAGCTTCACGGCGCCTAGGGTTTGACCATCAAAAAAATTGATTGCTGTTTCCTTGAATCTAAGCAAATGGAGCATAAAATGACAGTGCACGAATCTTAAGATAATGACAAACTGTGTAAAAAAATTCCGATTTGAGGAAATTCGATTCTCTTCCATAATCTTTTTTTTTGAAATTCTTTTCTACGTATGCACCAACCAGGTTTTGTCTAGTTGACAGATAGAGACTAAAAAGCTGGATCTGCTGAAACACCAGTATTTAAAGATAAAATTCAAATGAACGAGCTTCTCTCTCTCTCTCAAGAGGAAAGTGTGTAGGACGAGATATTGGTCAGAACGCGACAAAGCAGCAAAGTGAAGAGGCGTTGGGTTGGTGTGGTCCTGAAAACCCTGCGACTTTGGGAAATGACCTTTCATTCAAAACTAAGCGCCATTCCCAGCTTTGGCTGTACCTCGGAGCTGTACGCAGATGAGGACAAATGCCAAGATTGATGAACTCACTCAGAATTCTCATCAATTTAAGGAATTTCAGTAATTCTTTTTCCATCGTCTCATTGTCAAAAAAGCTGACATATGTAGTTATTAAATTGATGAACTCGTGCTATTTTTGTCATATTCTTGTTCAGCAAATTAGTGCACCACAGTAGCCATCTCTAAGCCGACACCTGACCAAAATGGCAAAAAAAACCATTAGGATCGATATAACCAATAATCCGATTAATATACAATACCAACGGTGTCGCTTGATAAAACTGCGCGATGTCTGCGATTTCGCGTTTTTTTCCGTCGCTTCTCCATAACTCCCTTCAATCTCAACCGTTTTCAAAATTGAGCAGATATTCGGAATCAGGATGGTCCAATCTATCTAAGTATGCTTAAATTTGAAAATCTCAAAATTTTTGGTGATCAACCAGCAAAATCACCTAAGGATACAATTAAAAGAGACTTGCTGCGTCGAGTCTCTCCCAATTTTATCCGCAGGTACTTTCCCTGAAAGTGGGGTTCGTTAATCTGCCATCTTCAGGGAAAGTCATACCACTGCACCCCAAATCCATTTTTCAGGATGTGGACATGGTTAGGACAAGAACGGTGCCTCACGTCTATTTTAGGAATTTCTTAGAACTAGGATTACAATTTCGTCGATTTCAAGGGATGACAACAAAGTCTTTGGGCGAATAAAATAAATTGTAAGATTGGGATCAGGTAGCCTAGCAGTCTTCAAATTTACTTAGGCTATGTGGAATTCATGCGCTCAGAGAACCCACTCTTCGATTTTGGACGCAAGTTGGTAGAATTTATGATTTTGTTTTCTCGTTGGATCTGCACCAAGGAAGCTGGTATTTTAGCAAAAAGTAACTCATATTCTGTGCTTTGGGGACAGCACTTTGGAGATCCAGAGGTCTCCGCTTCAGGGAGTACGATGATTATTAAGCGAATATGATGGTTTTGTGAATTCAAGAACTGCAGAATCTGAACCAACATTTTGTTGCTTCTCTTTTGAAACTTGATGGAAAACTTTTATGAAAAGCCCACCTTATTTTTATCAGACGTGGTTGAGCAGAGGAAATAACATAATTACCTTTCCGCATTTTGCTCTGCTCACTTTTGCCCATTGTTTTGTGCATTCTAGTGGGAAAAAGTGTCGGTGACAGTCTATTGACCATTTCCGGTCAATAAAACAAATTTACACGCAGATGTCCCTAGGATAGAAAGCTTCTACCCTTTTGAATATTGGCCGGAAAATTGGTGATCTGGAGAGTAAACCAGAGGAAGGTTTTGGAAAAGATTTCATCGAGACTCTACATGCAGCCATTTATCATGTCTACCTCGTTTCATGTTTGCAGATCATACAAGGTTAAAATAGAGCTATGGATTATGAAATTTTGCACGTGTGTTCGAGACATTTGGGTAGTCAATGCGAATACAAGGTCATGCAATTCCTGACAAAGCGCAAGAAATCATTGCTACAAAGTATTTGGCCGAAGACTCTGTTGTCATCCTGTATTCGGGCGAAAACAGCACATAAACACGCCAGTTTTTCGAGCGTTTGCAACAAAAAATGATCCAGATAGGTTAATTCTTCAAAATTTATACCTTACAATTTGTATCGAACTACTGTATGTTTAACAGAAACCTCAGAAGCATGGGATAAGAAAGTCTGGAAATCCTTGTTAAGTTATTTTCTTCTCCGTTTATCAATTCAGCGTCCCATACATTACGTTCTCACACTACGAGAAAAAAATTGTCTGGATTCTCCCCGAGACCCCAGTTCAATAAATGTGCCACTGTGTTCACACTGCTGTTTTGAAAAACTATGCCACTAACGTAATCTTAAAGGCTGTGCCCTTCAGGCACAAGCGAATGGACTACGGCGGCTACTTCAGTCAACAAGCTTCAGGAATCGATGGCTCCGTAGCGAATCCATTCCAACTCAACACTAATTTCAATCTGAATAATAGCGCTGGATACGCCAATGGAGCTCAGACGCAGATCTACGGGCAGTACACCAACCCGTACCTCACTGGAAATAGGTAATTTTCATGTTCCTCTCCATGGTTTTTTAAATGCTTCGCATCTGTCATGTCCTATAAGTAGACCCTCTCTCTGTTGCATCTTATTACGTTTCAAAACCTTGAAGATGCCTCAGAACCTCATCCTTCGGTCTACCGCAATTACCAGCAGCCAATATGTATTCGATCTTCTCTTCAGATCTTTACAAACCTCAACAGCAAGCCAGCAGAATGCTTATCGACAAAGCACCCACGACTCGCTTCAAGCGTTCTTCAACACAGGTGACGCTTTGACTTAAAATTTGAGTGAAGAATTACGGGCAAGTACACAATAAGTTTTCGATAAAACTTCTTCAACTTACTGGAATAAAGAAGTCGTATGCTCACTTTCATACACTTGCTGTTAATTTTCACTTTCGTACTTCTTTCCATATTCGCTCTCTTATGCGGGCGTTACATGTAATCAGGTCTTTGCAGGAGTAGTTTCAATCTTCACTATTGTCAAAATCAGGACGGGTCTAATCAAAGCGAATTCTGCTGAGCGTGGGATTCTGACTCAAGCACACTCTCTACCAGCTGCTTTGCAAACCCAGTTGCTTCTTCTTTTAATATTCTACAGGCTTTGCAATCCTCATCACAAATCCCAATATCGTGTGCTCTATAAATTGTTTGCTCCAAATTTGTCTGTAGTTAAAATCCTCTTCCTCCGATACGGGCACCAAATTTCCCCAGTGCTTCGCCACGGGCCTCGAAACGAGGCCTCCCTTGCTTTCAAATGTCTACTAAATACTTTCCCCCCAACAGCCGCTCTGGAACCTGAATGCAGCGGATGTTTTTTTCATGTCTGTATCAGAGAAGGTCCTGCTTTGCTATATAAGTGCATTACCTTGTTCAGATGTCACAATACTTCTGAAGAAAGTCATAGGGTTTCGATGAGAAGGCCATGGATTTGACATCAACCTAATGTAGCTGTGAGGCTACATATCTCTGGCAGAATTTCCTGAAATTGCCACTGAATGATAGCCCTAGAGACTGCTGGACGAATTACTCCTTATACCAACTTATTATTAGCTATGACTTTCTATTTTTAGGACAACGCATCTGCTCGATTGAATACATCCAATGGAGCCATATGCTAGGAGTAACTAATTCATCTTCTCTACTCAAATTTCTGAATAAGTTCCATTTTGTAGGGCACTAAATGCAATTCCTGTTTCCTAATGCTAGAAACGCAAGAAGAGGCGGGTTCACACCTCTTACAGAGTCGCTTTTCGGTATAACTTCAACAACTGCAGCACTTAGAAACGACGAACTGATTTATTACAAGTGATTTCTCTGTACATCTGAAATGTACCAGAAACAACCGCAGAAAAAACCATCATATGGTATTTGTTGCCCACCCAGTAACGGGGATCTCAAGTTCCGGTCATCCTAGATTGACCTAAACGATTGTCCCTTCAGAGGAGAAGTTGACAAAATTATGAACAAAAGCAAAAACCTCCGTATCAATTCGCGAGGAGAAACACTGATCAAAGGATTGTTAATATATACCCGTGTGTTTATATTCTAACAGTACAGCATATGTATTCTTCAGGTTTACAATACCAGCTGTACCAGAAGTCTTCATTGATGGGGGCAACAGATGGAAGAAGTGCCGCCAGCGGTATTATGGCCGGTATCCCGGGATCATCCCTGGTAGGTAAGTGCTATTTGGACAGATACATATATAGAATGTGCAGAGGTATCAAAAGGTTCCCGACCTTGATCTGCTTCATCCCTTTTCTTGGAGCATTGAGTGCGCTCGTGTACCTTGGAGCCTTCCAAACCGGGCTGCCAAGTTTCATATTCTCATGTTGACGTGTTCAAAAAATACGTCACTTTTTACCCTGACCATGGTGGGACTCTCGTGCTTTAGGACAGCGCGCAGGCCACATATAAAGAGTTGTGGTTACTGCAAAAAGAGATAGTGTCGCGAATGCGACCCCTTGCGATCTATGCGACCTACGGTGACCAGCGCTAGGAGGGGCCTATCATTTCAGTTCTCTATAAATCCACCCACTGAGACAAGCTGGGCGGATAAATCCGTGTGAGCCGTCGGCGAGCAGCCGCCTCACAATCTGTAGCTCCACCGTGCCCAAAGTAACTCCCTAGCCGAATACATCCCTCTCTGGCCCCGCTGAAGCGTCCTAACCCGTGTATGTATTATGTTTGGGTAAATAAACTCTACTAATATCCCTGTGTTTCTCCACTGATACTACCGATCCGCGTCAGATAGCAGATAGGATTGGAATTCATCCTATGACTCGGGTCTGTCACATATCAACTATTTTCTGTTTGAAAATTTGAAACAGCATCTTCAAGCAATTTTTTGCGGGAACGAAAGCAAAATTGAGTAGGCCACTGAAAGCTACTCCGAATCAAATGAGAAAAAGAGCTTTTCCAACGGTTCAAAACATTGAAATCGAGGTATGTGAAATGTATGATGTAGACCTTGGAGGGGTCTACATCTGGTAGAACAAATTTCCATCCCTGTAGACCTTCCGGAAGTAGTCTAGGTCAAAATCTTTACCTACTTAGTCGAAAAGAGATGGAGCTAGGAAGGCGCAATCAAGGGGGAGAGGAGCGTGGGAAAAACTCTTCTCTTGCCTTTTTTTTGGAACATGAATGGCCAAACATTTATGGTAAAAATAAAACTATGAATCATAAAAAACAGAAACCAGCAAATAGCAAAACTTCAACTATTTTATAAAGTAGTTTTGAGAAATCGAAGATTCATTCCTGGAGACATGTTCTCGCCCGTCTCGGAGCCAAGGTATAAGAAAATCGATAAGGTCAATATTTCGATATTTTGGCGCAAAGTGGTAGTCATATTCGGGTCCAGCGTATTGAGGAGCCATAGTGGGCATGTTCTCGCCAGTCGCTGGGCAAATATAGCGAAAAATCAATGAAATCGATTTAATCGGGAAGTTAACTGATGATCCACAGCGAGAGGCACATCTGTACATATATATAAAACTGAAAGTTTGTATGTATGTGTGTATGTATGTAACGAATAGAAGTCGCGGAGGGTGAACTGATCCGGACCAAATTTTGCCTGCACATCCTTCGCGGACCGGCAGAGTATAGGCTACTTTGCACCGGAGGTTATCGACTGGTTCATCGATTGTATCGACTTTATTGATTTTTCGTTATTTTTGGGCAGGGGTCGGTGGGGAAATGTTTTCTGGGGTTCCTCAATACGCTGAATACGAATACCACAACCATTTTGCACAAAATATTGATTCGTTGTTTTTATCGATTTTTTCCATTTTCGCTCGGGGAGGGGCAATGTCTTCTGGGACTCCTCAGTACGCTGAATACGAATATGATAACCGTTTTACACGAAATATCCATTTATCAAATTTATTCATTTTTGGCTCTTCTGCCCAATGGAGCAGTGAAGACATGTCTCCTGGAGTTCCTCGATACTCTGAATATGAATATGACAATAATTCCGTACGAATACATCGATTAAATGTCACCGAAATAACTTTGCTGACTTTTCGCCCACAGGTCGGTGGGAAGGAGTTGCTTGAGCTTCGCTAATATGATGACCACCAGAATTATGGATATTTCAATGAATTTATCGGTGGTAGTAATTGGCCTCAACAGTGTGAGATAGCCGAGGTATGAAAACACCCGAGCGAAGTCGGGTACGGTAGCTAGTAGCCTATAAAACCGGCGCATGCTAGACCTTCATGCAAGATTTGGTTTGGATCGGTTTATTCTTCGCGATTTCTACTCATTACATACACAAATAAACCTTCATTTCCATATATACAGATCGCTAGGATTCTTCCAGTGGTAGCGATAGAAACTTCGGAGAGCGGTTGTAGCTCCGATGTGTTGACTTTTTCAGCCAAATTCATCAAAGTTGTCCTCTAAAATAATGAAGGAGACTCGAACATGTCGGGAGCTGATAAGTTGTTAGACACCAGAATACAGAAACAAGTCCGAATTTCCCCCATGGTGAGAGTAGGACCACAAGTGAAGACTGTTCATCCACATCCTCGACATAAATAAGAACGAACATTTTATGCCTCACTCCTCTTATTCCAAGCACCCTAAAAGAGTACGTGTATATTTTAACGAAATCTATCTTATTTTAGGACATTCAGGCATTTGTAGACTACCTACGACATCATAACTATTGACTTCCTGCCCGGATTTTCAGGTGCTCTCTGCGGCAATCCATCAGAAAGACGTAAGCAGCGTAGGATTCGAACGACATTCACTTCGGGTCAATTGAAAGAGCTGGAGCGAAGTTTCATGGAAAGCCACTATCCAGATATCTACACCAGGGAAGATATTGCGATGAGAATCGACCTCACTGAGGCCAGAGTGCAGGTTTGAACATTAGATCATTCGTGTAGAGAAAACCTCAAGAATCAAGCCTTCAAGGTGTGGTTTCAAAATCGACGAGCTAAGTATCGGAAGCAGGAGAAACAGAGAAGAGCCAAAGAAGAGGGAGAAGATGCAGAGAAGAAATCCGAAGTTGACGAGAAAATCAACACTAGTGAAACCCTGTCGGAACTAGTTGACCACTGAACAACCCACACGCAATGCATTCTTCTATGTTTAGATTGGTGCCCATATTCCCAGCAACCTACACAGATCAAAGATCTCAAAAACATTTTGTGTGCTAGTCATGTATGTTTCGAATCATAACTGTGTCCAACTAGTCATTTCTACAATTCTCTTTATGTTTTCAGAATAAATGCGCAGAAAAGAGAGATCAGTGAGAACATACGCATATAACACCACCGAAAGAATGTACCGTAATCATCAGAAAGACTACAATAGTTTGTCTCAAGCCAAGTGTCCCAAGCCGCGCTTCTACTTCTCCTCTTCCTTGCGCCTCTTCACTGGGACGCCCTCCTCTTCTTCAGCCTCCTTTGACGTTTGGGAGATGGTCATCGCTTCGTCCTTGGGAACAAACTGCAAGCACTGACTTCAGGAAGTATAATGCATTACACCAGCTGCAAATGCAACGATCAAAAAATTGAGGTTGCTTTCTTATCATACGTTTCTTAATGATGAATCAATCTGCGACTAATAAGAAAAATCTAGGCAGTCTCTGTGCGCGATTATTTCCTCCATAGAGATTCTTTCAGAACCTTATTCTTCTTGGGATTCAATCCAGAGCGCGTGGATAACATCCTTGAAGCCATTTTGACAAATGGGAGGGGGGAGGAATAAAAATATAATAAAATGGAAGAGCTTTCGATATCTTTTACACATAATATCTTCTTATTTTAGATGACAGACTATGAATTCATGAAAGAGCGGTGAAGCATTTCCTTGACTTTGAACAAGAACGCATTATACCTTAATCTCTTGTTTTAAACTGTTCGATCGGAACTGAAAAGAATGTAACTGAAAACTTAGATTTTTTGTCGAGGAAGTGCTTCACCAGTCCTTCTCTATTTTTTTTTGCGTTGAACTTCCGTGGGACTGGACAAAAATATCCAATACTGGTTGAATGCAATTTGTTTTGTTTCCGCTGTAATTACGAGAAATTCATGATCCGGTCTCGTAATAGATGTTAACATAAGTCCTTGCGCTTTTTTCACTCGCGATTTTTTCCGTCCCATGGCAAATTTTCCGTAACGTGTTCTATAGCTCTCCTTCCTCTGTAACCTCATCAACATGGATTTTCCAAGAATGTTGACCGATCTGACTCTTAATCTTAAGAAGAGAAACGCCAATTCGAGAACGAAACACATCTTCCTCCTTGTATTGAATAGAGACCAGCACGCATCTGATGCTGTTCCAGCACATAAACTCACATAAACGCGAAAGAACATTATCGAGTCTTCTGAGTGCCCAGTTTGATGATGCTGACAATTGTGAGGTCCGACTTTATCTTGGGTTATATGACTATATGACTAGACCCTTGCTATTGGTTTTTCCAGCAGAATTACCTCATTTGAATAGTATTTCGGGAAGTATGATGTTCATCTAGACAAGCGATTCCCATGGCTCAGAAGAAACGTGTTCAGTCGAAGTGGTTGGTGTCATCGACAAGGAATGCTTTATTTGAATTTGAAGATTGCTAGTGCTCAGTTATTTCAAGAACAATGTCTCTTCCATACTTAGCACAGGTCGCTTGGGCAGTTTTGGTGGTTCTTCTAAACTAATTGTCAGAAGAGGCAGGTGTCGGTTGTTCTGTTTCTCTTTGACCCACCACTCTATTTGGCAGGCTTGAATTGAATTTTATATGACATATATATACTTAAAGGTATCAAATTGGCAGAGAAATCTGCGACTAAAAAACGCACAAGGGCTTTTGTTAACACCAGGCATGCGCGGAAGTAAAACTTCTAATCCCGTGAAACGTAAAACGGAAAACGGGAATCGTAAAACCGAAAACGGACACTTTTGCCTAACAGTGACTCTTTCAAGTAATTGAGTAACTTCATATCCGCTGATGGTAGTACATCGAACGCCTAGAATATAGGTAGACCGAGGAGCATTAATCCTTCAACCAGCCACGAGAGATTATCAGCGGCATATAATGAATAGGCACCTCCTCGCTGAATGTTTAAGTATACGAGAAGCTGTAAAATGTCAAAAGTGCAGAAAGATATCATGCATTGCATCGCAAGAATGCCTGATACTCTTGTCAGGAAAATGAAAAGTTTAGTCCGGTGAGCAGAAAACATTACTCTAAATTGTGAGCATAATTAGTCTGAACCAGTGGCGGGCGCAGAGAGTGGGCAGGAGGGGGGGGGGGAAGGTGTGGGGGAAAAAGTGGGGTCTCCGCCGTTTTGGGGACCCATCGGAAAATGAAATTGGTGAGAATATTAATTATAATAATAAATAACTAATAAAAACTATATAAAAAATAATATATTTGTATTGTAAAGTTATTTATTTATTCATTTAATACACTGATTGAAGAAGCAAGTCAGTGCGCCAAAAAAAGCATGTCGTGTTAGTGCCAAACTCGAAACCTGGGACGGAAAAAGTAAGGTGATTAATCTATGAGTTCCTTCACAGATAAAAAGAGTTGGAAATTCCATCTGAGACATCATGACAAGCCGACACACACATGGCCGCCAAGAACCCTGACGTAAAATGAACTCATATCCACACCAGTTGGCCACGTGCCCGTAGCGCGATGCTGCCTGGAGTATGTCGGAACTTCGGCACGCAGGTATGCCAACTGAACCCCTGCGGAACCGACGTACTGGATAAGATGTAAGATAAGCGTCAGTCAGGGGGATGGTGGGAACAGTGTGACATAACTTGCATAACTTGTGTTAGACAAAGCAAAAAAAAAAGAACTACTCTTCTGTCAAGTGGAGAAGCCCAAATGTTCTTGTTAGTAACAGGAGTCATAGAAACAAACAAGACAAAACATCAGTTCAAGATAAAACAGGGAAAAGGTGAAACTATTATCGGAAACACGAGACCACGTGCGAAAGCTTAGCGACGTAACAGGACGAGCGATCTAAAACATTTCAGAAGTAACTCAATAGGAGATTTTAAGGAACTGTGTAAGATCAACCTGATTTAACTTACTTTTGAAAAGTTTGCTATTGCCTGACTGAAGAACCTCAAGCGGAAGTTTCTCAAGCGATCTGGCACAGCGATGGAACAACGAATTGAAGAGCAACGTAAAATGTTTCTTATGAATTTGCCGGTAGTAAAGACTGACGCCTCCTGCCCTACCGTTGCTTGGGCGGAAGATTCAGTATTTACTAGCCCTGAGGCCAAGTTCTTGTGGCCAAGTTCTTGTTTTATTATTAGAAAACAGAAAACAAGATCAATGATAAGACGTCTACGCTCTAAAGAATCTAGTCCGGAGTACTTCATGCGTTCAGCGTAACTTGGGATATCCTCATAATTTCAAAAATTTGGCGAGCCATTCTCAGGGGAGGGGAGGGGGCGGCCTGGTCTGAACCGCTATCAACGTGAGCTCAAACGGCGCTGATAGGATTGAAGTTTTCGTTCTGTCTCTTATCATGACACGGCACACTTCTGTGGAAATTTTACATCTATTCATCACACTTTCCTGTTGGACCGTTATTCTCTCACGACTTGTATAGGCTTCCTGGTTTGTTCAAAGTGTAGGCGACCCACTGAAATTTATATAAAGGTGTGCTGAAACAGAAATTACATTGAAGTAAAAATTTAGAAAAAAAATTCAACCATCGTGAACATTGCGCATCAACACACGTGAACCCTCTTCAGGATAGGGAAATACGCTAACAATAACGACCACCCTTCCTCGGTAATTTTCCGGGTTTTTTCGTTTTCCGGGCCAAAAACCCGTAAAACGTAAAACGGAAGGCCAAAAATGGGCGGAAAACGGAAAACGTAAAACGGAAAACGGAAAATTACGCACACCTTTGGTTAACACCCAATACATAGAAAGTATAGGGAATAAATAAAGAGTGCTTACAATAATCTCAATCATGAAAAGAAATTGAAACCCGAGAGCCAGGCCAAGCAAGTCTCCACCATAATCGTCATGCGTTGCGATTTACTGTTAGACAAGGACTTCGCTGGCGAATTTATGAGGTCCGAAGGCAATTCAGAGGAACTGCACATAAGTTTTGAACAAGGCCGATGTGGCCAGAACAACAAGAGATTTCGCCAAATAATTAATTTTTTTTTAACTCCAGCCTTTGTTTTTTTCTTCATTGTACTTACATGTTGTGGGATTGTGTCCCCACTGCTTCACGATTTTTTCCTTATCCGACATATAACGTTATCACACTTGTACATACGTACATTCAGTAGTTGCTCGGAAGCTCCTCGGAAAAGTTGAAAAGCGTAAGCAACCAGATACTAAAGTTAAATATGCTGACTTTCGCCTAATACCTGCAGCTACTGGCAATATACGTACGCTGAAAACGCATATCATATGTTAGCCATACAAAGAAAATGATCCAAACAACGCTCATTAACAAAAGACGCGTCGAGGGTGGGCGGAGGGTAGAAGAGCAAAGTAAGAAAACAAAACGATCAGCTCACTGAGAAGGATTTTGCAATGCCTGAAATCTCTGCTGAACAAGACCTGTAAATGTGTACCTTCTTGCCAATTTTCTCCACCAATGACTTCGTCTCTTTAATGTTCCTCTCCACTGTAGCCACTCTCTGGTTTGCTTGATGTGCGTTCTCCACCACGATTGTAGTCGCGAGAACATGGGCCGCTTGGCATTTAGCCGTCTGAAACGCGGAAAAAAATCAAAGTTATGTTGCTTACAATGTCCGGCTATCACAGCTCTAATCATATACGGCTTCATATGGGCTTGATCAGTAGGATTGGCACTGTGCATGTTCTAGGCATTGTCAGCTTTGTCAAAAAAAGTGTTGCTAACGCCTACTCTTAGAAAAAGAGGTCATTCTACGACTAAGTCCACCAATTGATGTGGATTCCTACCCATACGCCTACACCAAGAATCTCTACAATTCTTGATTTTAAGCTGAGCCACAACAAAAAATTGACCATACGGAACGGGATGGTGAGGTTACTGTTATACACATGCATTAACCCATTGACGACCGCGTGGCTCACCGGTGAGCCGCGCTTTTTCGGTCGCGTGGGACCGCGCGGCTCACCGGTGAGCCTCGCCCTTTTTGACAGGTACTGGACCTTATTTTCGAACCATTTTGCAGCATTTCAATATGGAATGGTTACATTCCTTCCTAAAAAGGTCTCATACAAGTGCAGTTCAAGGAAGAGTTCTCCCTTATTGCGACAAACATCATGAAAAGGATGGAATTTTGAAGTCCAGCAAGATTGCTTCACATTTCTTTTGTTGTGGATAGAATTACTCTGTCCAAAAGCCATATTTCCTACATAGAATCACGTTCTTTACATCCTGCGCTTCCTTACTAATCAGGCTGAAGCCTTAGGAACGTGTATAGTCTCTGGACACTCCCTTATAACACTAAAAACACCCTCTAAAAACTTCCTTCGGTCTTAAGGGAATCCAGAGGCGTTTAGAATCTCTACTTTTTTTGTCCGATGATACTTGTAATCTTCTGGAACTAGATTTCAAAATTGTTGCTGCAGAATGATCCGTTTTAGCCCGAATTATCTTATTGTAACGGTGTGGAACTCCGCGGGCGCCGCACTCTTGAAAGGGGCGTTGGTCCCGCGCGCCAGACACGCAGAAATGGGCGCGGTCGTCAATGGGTTAAAGGCAAGGTCCGAACAGAATTCCCCCTCCCGGATTTCTACTGAATCCCTCGCCCACGGCACCGCCTTGGACGAAAACAATCGAAAAATCCCTGGAAAAGTCTCACATAGAACGCTTTCCATCCCCCAATTACGGTACGGCGTTTGCGGATTTGTGGCGTCCATGCATTCAAATGACGTTATACAGCGCGCCCTACATGCTATCGGTTGTAGTGTCGTAGGACAAAATTCATATTCAAAGGAGCGGTGGTCCTTTCGATGAGGTGTGGATGGTTTCATGAACAGTTCCTTAGGCTGCATGTATCTGAGCGCCCATCGTTGTTCAGTGCGCACGCGCGCAGCCTTTGTCGGTTGGAGCTCGTTTTCTCACGGCTATCGTAATTCTCGGACATTTTGTCCCATATCTAGTGATAGAGCTTATGTCCAGCTCTAAACCTTGAGATAGATGCTACACATAGGCTTTGAACTACAGACGATAAAAAACCTGGGAGATTGAAATTTTGACCGGACCTTGCCTTTAAGTAACCAAATAACTTCGTGCGTTTCTTGAATCAATCGTTTTTCCTCTAGTTCCGATTGATTTGCCAGGAATGTGTACTCGTTTAAAAACTATTGTTTTCTCCCACAACAAAATTGTGATCGTTTTCTGATCAGTCTAGTTTCGCCAGTGTTTCGATAATCAGAAGCGCACAACCCAGGATGCAAAAAAAAAACATCCCTTACACCTGTTTTATTTCGTCAGAAGCGATTGATGGCTCAAAACACTTCCGTCTTGTGCAGAAAGTATGTCACAGCCGACAATTCCTCAGGCTCAGGCCGCAACTAGACAGCCCAGACAAGCTCAGATGGGCAGAGCTTGTTGCGAGAATTGCAGTCCGTTACTAAGTCATTCCTCACTCATGTCCTTTGTTCCCAACGACTACTGACCCGTTACCTCTCAAAACAAACCTCGAAATTTGAGAAAAAAAACGCATAAACTTTCTTGTCTACCCAATGTATTGAAACAATCTACACAACGCCTCACTAAAATTTACTCCTAGGTCGATCTAATAGAGCTGAGAAACTGCATTCTAGCAGACCTCTATAACTTCTATGGTGTCCTCGTCCACAGCGTCAGCAAATTGTAGTGCCAGATAAGACCAGCTGCACAGAATGTCTAGACGATCCAGTTCGAACGGCTTCCACAGCTGAACTGCTGCCGACCATAAATAGCTGCAAACATTGATTCAAAGGCACGAACATAAGTTCACATCGCTATATTCCCCTATATTCCTACGAGCAAGAACTGGAAGGAACTCAGTCTCAACGCACTCAAAACTTCTCTTCACTCTTCGCCAAGCATCAGCTCTGGATTGAGCGTGGTTAGCACGACGAGGCATGCGCTCCTGTACTCGCGATATCTGCAGCAACCATAAAACTAGAACTATTTCATCAAACGAAGCAAATAAACTATGCGCTCAAGATAATCAATCTGCACATCGCTTCCAATCTCTGCTCAGAGATTGGAACTAATCATGCTTGAACTCCACGGCCTTTGAGCTAGTTCATTCTCCAAGAAGACTTAGGCTCAGCCTTGCAAAGAAGTCACAGGTGATCCTGCTAGAACCATAGGTCTTACCATGTGATAAGCGTAATATATGCTCAGCTGGGAGCTGGAAACCACACGGGCATCTTTCAGACGAGGAGCACGCTCCAGAGCGTCGATCCATTCCCAACATACCTAGAAAAACAGTATATCTGGCATTAAGAAGAAAAACAACACCATACATCCAGGCGTCTTCAACGATCTTCATGCACATTACTGTTCAACAGAACCCATCCATTTATGTCGTCACTAGACAAAATATAATTTATTGGGCAGGAGCCTTGAAACCCACTCAAACCTACGCAAGTGTTTTCCTGCACCTAGAAAAATCTTTGGCACACGTGAATGAGCGCCACAAAAAAGCCAGAACCGGAATTCTTAACGAGTTTCTGCATGAGAGGACGAAATCCAAATTTTTGAGGATAAAAAAGGAAAAGGAAGGAAAACCAGAAGTCCGCGGAAATTCTGGAAGAATGACAGCAGAATGCAGAAACTCCCAAAAAATAGAAGGAAATGCCAGTGGAAATAATTTTTGCAGGGGTCAAAAGAAAGCTTAGAAGAGGAACGGACCATGATGTTGAATATGAGCAACACATCATATTGTAGAAATTCTTAGGAAAAATGTAATCGAAAGAAAGAATGTGGGGTATTCTTCTTTGGATTTTTGCTCTCTTCGGGTGAGCAGGATCATAGCTATAGCAAAAAGCTTCCAACATTTCTGAGTTACTGGAACCACTTTTTTGTGCAGTGGCGCCATATCAAAATTACTGTGATACCCGAAACCAAGAACTAACATATTTTCTATACTATTAGAGCACCATCGAGTCTTCTCTGGTTCAATACAAGGTAAACATCAAATATTGATAATGTACGCTGACTTCGATAACACTTTCGTCGTAGTGTGACGTGTTGAGAATGCAAGCGTAGACGTGGTCCATCAGCTCCAGATCTTCAACACCGAACGCGTAGTCTGTCGCTACTGCACATCGCACCACAGACACAGCTCTGAAAATTAACGACTCCAACCCTTTTATAGAGTGAGATTTTCAAAAACTAATTTCTCTCACACTGATGTTGTTAACCACCACAAAGATTTATTTTAACAAGACCAGCACAGGCGAGAAACGGAAGCAAATGAGGAATTGGAGCACTGTCTGGGGAATGTGGTTAGTTGCACTCAGTCTGGAGATGAAAAGGTCAGGGTTAAAGAGGACACCTAACTCTTTTTCTCTCCCTCTCCCTCTCTCTCTCTCTCTCTCTCTCTCTCTCTCTCTCTCTCCCACCCCCCTCCCCCTTCACCTTTCCTCACAATTAAGTACATAGTGCATAGAATGTTGGCAATCGTCCACCTTGCTGAGAACCAAAAAATTCAAGGACCTACGCCTTAAAGTCCTCTCAGTCTTTGTTCGAGAACCGTGATTGAGCCGTGGGTGGTCCGCCCTCAGAAACTGTCGGAAAATACACCAATTTACTCCCCATTCCGTAACATATGAGTCTTGTTCTAAGATCACATATTCATTGTTGGCCTTTCACATTAGTGGGAGAGTTCACTTTAGCCAAATTTGTTGGAAGCGACTACCACGGGATCACAGACTCGCCGCAATTTTTCGTATGATTCAGACAAAATAGCTCCTTAACGAAATTCGCTTTGCAATTTGTAATTGAGGCGTTTCACCCCACTAAAAGAGGTTGAAAAAGTTGGAAGGCACTGCCAGTGAACGAATGCACCAGCGATGGAATAACTGCGCTATCCTAAAAGCGTCACCTGCATAAATCTTGGTGTTCAAGATTTTGCTGGATTTAAGGATTTTGAGGGACCTAGAACTCATATCAAAAAGTGAAATAGCGCGAAATACGCGAGTGACTGGCGAAATCGGGATGTAGTTCTGCCTGCTTCGCATCTCGCTCCACTGACTCTTGTTGGTCCCGCCACGGGAAGCCACACGCATTTGTACGAGTGATCGCGACCTGTGTGCGCTTACACATGCTAGTAGCTGTGTTTGCGACTTCGATTCGAATTTCCAGACTTCGGCAAGAGCTTGACTCAAGGCAAGGGGGCTAAAATATGAGGGGAGCAAAAGGGAATTCGTAGCTGGGGCGTGGACCTTGGTCGGATAACCATCAGCTCCTTTGGAAATAAAAGCAAAGAAGGGAGATTGCACACAGGAATTTTTCTTTCGCCAATCCTATTAATTCTGATTGAAACAGGAGTAAAATTAATATTTGTTTCAAAGACTACACTTGAAAAAGGGTTGGTACTGAACGAATACTGCTCAAATTTTATAGTAAGGTTACGGATACTACTCTTCCTCCAACTGCCGAAGGAAATTGGAATCAATTGGTTCTGTCAAGAGTTGGTAGGGTTATCACGCGAAGATTCTGCAGACAGCACTGCTTCCAGCGATTTCGAGAGAACAGGCTCTGCGCGGATTTTGCAGGTAAATTGCACATAGCTTCAAACGGCATCGCACTATTGAAATCTCAAAGAGAATAGGATTTAATTGATTTTGGTAGAAGTTACAGCTGAGAAAGTACCCGGCGGTACCCACAGCACTGTTACTACTGAACGGACCCTGCTCAAACCTTGTAGCAAGATTGCAAATTCTGCTTTTCCCCAAATTTCGAAGGGAATTGGAACTAATTGGTCTTGGAAGGAGATACTGCTCCGGAATCTTCTGCACTCTAAATTTACCATAAAATTTAGGTTTCAACACCTGCCCATTGAATTTTCATCAAGCAAAATTTGCCTTAGAATCAATTATTTCCAATTGTATTGATACGGTTAGCTTCAAGAGAGGCTGCTCCTTTCAATGAAGCATAAAACTGCCGCGTTCACTTGGGTAGAACGGAAAAAAAATTGTTGAAAAACTGTCTTCAGCACCAATTCGACAAAACTTTTTCAAATAACTTCTTCCAAGACCAATTATTCCAATTTTTTAAGTTCAGGGGTTTTTTTGGTTAGGTCAAAGGGGACTTCGTAATTTTTTCTGCTTGAGCTAAGCTTCTGCTGAACTCTGTGGATTTCTTAGGAAGTAATTGATGACTCTTTGTGTTCGTTTAACATTTGTGATGCGCTGACAGTGCGTGTCACAACTAGCGGTTCAACTTGAAGTCGAGGGTACTGACGACGGGCACTGATTTTAAATATATTCAAGTGCAGGTACAGTCATCCCTTGAGTGCCTTTAACATTACCATTTTTTTCTTTTTCAAATAGTTTTCTTTCCGGCCAGCTAGTCAAACCTCTCGCACTTCCCTGGTTAGTCTAACCACAGAAAAATTAGAAATCTCAGCCAGATTGCAAATGTGCTTGTGGATTCCGAGTCAGTCCTCACGATGTATTCAAGAAGATGGATTAGCTAACAGTTATTGCTCCCTAAACAGCTGAAAGGGTAATGAAATCCGCTTCCTTAGCCGCCCGCAAAAATGCTTGGAAGCACGAAGAGATCCAGTTTTCGGAAGAAATTTTAATTCATGACGATATCAATTAGGATAGGCAGCTGAACGCGAAAAAACCAGCAATTTGCCACACTTCACAGGATTGAAGGGCTTTCAACTGAACAAGTATATCGGCAATATTTCATGAAGCTCAGAGACAGAACAGTACTGAAATACTTCACAGCTTTTAAGAATTATGAAACATCTAGTAAAAGAGCCAGAGACAGAAAACACCAGCAAACGTACATTGGAGGTACTGCTTTCAAAAAAGGAATATGAATTGTGTGAGCTTCATGGGCATCTGCGATCAAATTTGTTTCCAGGTATACTAATGAATGAACAAAGCAAAATAAAATTTGAAAGCGCATTTTCGAGAATTAAGCAATGCCATCTCACTGTTGAAGTGTCTTTCCTTCATGAGCAGTCATAAGCCTGTTCTAATACGACCACGGCTTCAACAACATTCGTCAGATAATGGGAATACAAACACCTTCCTCATTGAGATGAGAGCGGTAATCACAGTGAAAAGGTCAGAAACAAAAAGACATAACCCGGATGAGAGTACTGACATCAATTACTCACTTCTCGTAGTCCCGAGCGACGGTGGCCGAAAATGCTTCTCGTAGAAGATCACACATGCTGTTGGTTGCTTCTGGAGCTTCGATGGCGGACAGTATTTGCAAAGAGCCGGAAAGAAGATCACACTGAACGTACCTGAGCCCTCCATCGGATCGATAGATGATCCTTCTACGCCGCCGCGCGACATGGATCCTGAAAAGTCGCCGGGGACGGATCCGGGGCAGGCGCGGACGATGAAAAACCGGATTTCAATTAGACTTTTTCGCACCCGGCGTACGCTAATGCGGAAGAGTCCCAGAGCGGACGAAAAGTGTTCGCACATGAACGCAGTGTTACTAGAAGTGCTCCGGAGATGGGATCCTGGAAGTGATACTCTCGTTGCTGAAAATCGAATTAGTGAAGAACTACTACCAATCTTTTTATTGTAGCTAGAGCACTTTTCGGAACGTCCAAATAATCGCATCCTTCAAGCAACGAAGAATACTTTTCTGTACTATGCTGCTAGTTTTTACTCCATTTATGACGGTCAGACCAGTATTGACGCTGTCGTTTTTAGTACAAACTAGGTCACTGGGACGCAACGTGCTGAGCGAACCGCCAGTGCACCTCCACGTAGTGTTACAAATTAGGTTTCTAAGCGGACAGAATTTTTGAGATGAAAAACATCCTGAGTGAATTTTGGCCAAATCTTCGATGTATCCTCAACAATCAAGGGAACAACTACGAAAGAGACTACTGCGCTGAAAAATGCCCTTTAGTTTCGCAACCAAATCGTAAATAGGTGCACTGAAGAAACCTCGCTACAACGTTCTTGCTAAGAGTGTTAATACGCATGATTTCTCTGTGCTTGCACTTCGCAGCAGTATTACAAGCAAATTCGCGGTGTTTTGCTTATAATTCCCTTACTATTCAAAGACGGCAGCTCAGACCAAATCCATTTTCGAGATTTCTGTAGATGAGATCCGTTCAAATCAAAGGCTTACATGAAGTGTCACAAGAACAACAACAACCACATTGTTAGGTTTCTTTTCATAACAATACTAAGCTATCGCAGAAGGTACGAGCAGTTAGCCAAGCCTCTATCGTTCATCGAAAAGTTTCGCGTTATTTTTCTCATTTCAACTGCAGCATGATGTCGTGCTCGAACTTCTTTTTTGACCGAGCTCTTAGGAACCAACTGAAATGCCCATAAGCAAGTTAGTTGGAGTGCAACGAATACTCCTTTTCTGGAATGTATCAAGCAGTACTCTTTATCCAATAATCGTAGAGCAGTGGCGGACGCAGGGGTGGTGGGCGGGAGAGGAAGGCGCCTGCCCCGAGAATGGGTCGCCAAATTTCTGAAATTACAATGCAAATGAAAATCTTGTATAGGGTCATTTTTATTACCATTTCTAAAATGATTTTTTTAATTATTTATTATTTAAAAATCACTTCTATTAATTTTGTTTTCCATCTTGATCCCCACTTTTTCCCACGCCCCCTCCCCTCCCGCCCACTTTATGCTCCCGGCACTGTCGTAGAGGCACTGAATGCATGTGATGTGTCATGTACATGTTGGGAGTTCCCTAGTACCGAGTCCTAGCTTCATCCTCCCAGACTAGTGTGGTACCAATTTGCCCAGCCAGAAGGGATGGATGGCTTGGTTGGCACGAAAAAAGGCGGAACCATCCGTACTGAAACTAAAAACCGTGTTGACCCTAGAAGCACTAACTGGAATTTCTTTTCTCTTGCAGATGAATAATATTGTCTCCGAAAAAACGACTCTCCATAATAATCTTATCACTTTAAGGATAAGATAAGGAGCAATTTTACATTGAAAAAAAAAACTAGTTGGAATTTTCTGAATCTTGACAGTGATGCTCGGACCCTCAAAGACCATTTACGATTTACAGCGGCTTGGAAAATTTATGGTTTACGATTAACGATAATTATTTTTTGTTACGCACATCCCTGGATAACATTTATTTTCATTAGTGAGCCACCAAAAAATTTGTCTGCCAACCACCCTTCCGCACCTTGAGCGCTTTCTCTTTCTCGCTCTCTCTCTGTATCTCTCTGCCAGTGTCTATTCCGGAGGAGGGGCGAGGGGGGGGGGGGGCAGGGTGTTGATTGAAAGTGGGAAGATCTCCCAGGTAATTAGACAGCGATTTGCGTACATACAGGGTGGCCGAAAATTACCCGTGCACCTCCATTTCTACGGGACTTCCAGATTTTTTCGCGTTATCTTCTCATATTCCTATTACTTCGTTATATTTGATACAAGAGTAATAATTATCTCGAGATAGTTGCCTCCAACGTCATGCCAATATTCAACTGCATCGGGAGTGAAGATCTGTGGCGTAGATTGAGGATGTCTTGTCCCTGCATCGAATAACTGTTCAAGATACAATAAAAAGCTTCAAAACGCTTGGAAACAGTGAGGACAAAAAGGGCAGATATTTGCTCTAACTGCACCAACTCCCAAGGAAGTGAAGGGTGGCCGGAGCAGGACTGACAGAAATCCCTAGGTTCCTCGTCCCAAATGGCGATAGAGGTCAGGATCGACCGCAGACCTCCGAGAAAAGTTGTGTGAAAGAAGCTGAATATCTACCCTTACCATTCTCGAAAAACCCACACCTTACCGAATACTTTCAGAAAGAATAGGAAGAATTTGTGCAGGCAGACACTGAAGCGATTTTATCATTCTCGCTAACACACGATCGTCTTTGCTGGCGAGGAACTTTTCACTATAGCAAACGCCGAGTGTGACAGGGTTCCGACCAAATCTGTTGAATCTATTGCTTGGACCTACTCCGAGGCAGAACTGTTGCTAGAACAGGTCAATGCCTGTTTTTGACGTCTTGGCGCGATATAATGTCCAGTGGCAAACGTCCTTTAGTTTTTGTGGATTCTGATGTTAAAATTTAAACTTATGTGTGCAAGCAGGTGTTTCCATAAAACATTTTTGAATCGAGGAGATGCACATTTTGAAAGTAGGAGACATGACCTGCAACAGAGCTCCGTCCTACAGGAGAGGCAAAGAAGTGTTAAAGATTGGAAATGTGTGCGTTTGCCTGAGTTCGTAAGGCATGGAAAATGGCCTTTGTACTGCTCAAATTTGAATCCAGCGGAATTTCCCCTGTAGTCTTTTTGAAGAGAAAGACCTGCTCTATTAGCGCAAAAGTTTGTATTCCCTGGAAGAAGCCCCAAAAAATTTCCTGGGACGAAATCAGTAAAGAGTATGTGCGAGAACCATGTGCAGAACCTACGAAGACGTTGAGGGCCACCGTTTCTGCCAATGAAGGCTATTTTGAAGTCTGATGAGTTTTTAAGATATTTTGAGTCATCGATGAAATTTTTTGAAAACTTTGGCTCTCTGCAGTTGAAGACTTAGTTGGAGCATCGGACGCAGACGAGTCGGGACCGCGGCGCGGCTCTCTTGGGCAGAGACGCAGACTCTGCATGCTGAGTGCTCATGTCTCTGCCCAACAGAGCCGCGCCGCGTTCCAAACCCAAACAAAAAATATATGTACATACGTACCCTCTGCTTATGCAACAACTCGTCCGTGAAGTCTCGGGATTAACTGCTGCTTCTGACTGATACTCCATAGCTCTTGCCGTTTCTTGCAACAGCGCTCTCTTTATTTATTATTCGTTTGTCTACCTGCTTATTTGATTAAGCATTCATTCATTCATTTATTCATCTATTTACTTATTTATTTACAACGCATGTGAACGAAACACGTAAGATTTCTTAGCAAATGCAGCCTACAACGACGATATACAATGAGTTACGTCTGACAATAATGCATACGAAATAAAGTAATCACACAAAACAATACAATAAAACTTACGCAGATTATTCCTACTAGCATTCCCTGCCCATGGTTGTTGAAAACTAATCACTGGGAGCTTTACTGCACCCTATCAAATCAAGCTTCAATTCTCGTGAAAAGCGCCTTTGAAGATGATTGAAGACTGAGTCTGTAGCGCACAACGTCGATATGATTAAACAAGACTGGGATTTTATGCCACACGTACTCCAGAGATTCCTTTGACCTCTCCATTATCGGACATTGCTTTGAATTCTTTGTCGGATACTCGCCTTAAAAATGTAAGATTTTAGACAGAATAGAGGCAAGCTACGGGTCAGCTCAAAATAGTGCAAGAGAAGCATATAATAACACCAAAAAAGGTTCTGTAAGGACCAACTGTTTTCGCCTGAGAACTTATTGGTCAAGGAAGTTTTGTCCTCGCCAAGGGGCGGGAGGGTTTGGAGGGAGGGGTGGCGTCAGAAAAAGGCTTGGTCTCCGTCGTTTTGAAGCCTGGACGGAAAATAAAAATAATAATTTGAACATGAAATAATTGAAATTCTTTCAAGAACAGTAGTAAAAGTGAACAAAAGATTAAAAAAACTAATACAAGATTTTAGTTGTTTTATAAAGTAATTTCGAAAATCCGGCGACCATTTCTCGGCGAGCACCCCCCCCCCTTTACGTCACTGTTGCCTTAGAAGTAATTTTTTTGGGGTCATGAGGACACTGATACCTCGTTGAACTATTAGAGTGAGAAAGAAGTAGGAAGGTCCTCAGTGAGAATCTTTATACTCTACGAGGAAGATGATCGTGTTTCTGGCATTGCGATTATTCTCGGCGATTCTATTTCCTGTTGTATACTTCACAAAAACCGCACTTCATGAAGAATTGAGTGTGGGTCATGATGAGACAAAAAGAGACGTGCCACTGTTTCATGATTGGTTCAATCAAACCCTCTCCCCGTCCTTTCGATCGGCTAGTACCATTTGCAAACGATTTCAGAATAAATGAACACGCAAGTTTTGGATGTAAGTGTGGACGAGTTGACACCTAAGGGAGGAAAATCAAATTTTTAGCCAAATTTTGCGTCGTAGTGATCTACGACCCGAAGAAAGGTGGAGGCTTTCTGTGGAGGCTGTCGTCTGACAAATCAGGCATAAATCCTACACACGGCCTCAATGAATCCTTCCTCTTCACCTTATCTATCTGATGATCGTAGCGATGACAGGCGAAGTCTGGGAATATCCAACAGGAAAATATGAAAATAAGAAAGCAGTAACTACCACTGACTTTATTTCTCGAGTTCGTGTCGGAGTTTCTTTCCTGTACTGAACCATTTTGACGAAATCCAATACATAGCTGAATCTTCATACTTGTACTTAGCTTCGAAATGCTGAATGAGAACACTTACGCATATCCACAAATTATTAGATCTGTTGAATCCGGAGTAGCCGCGCGGCCAGCCTCAATGTCTTTCTCCAGTCTAGGATCGAACCTCCACCAACCTCCACGACCCTGAGATAGATGCATATGTATATGATGAGAATTCAGAACTTATCACAGTGAAATAAGAGAAGGTGTCTGTAGTGGTTCGGGTAAGGGAGCATGGAAAATCCATTGCATACGTATGAAAGTGATTACAGAAACACTCTTTTGCGGATTTCTGCTGAAGAACAACCCCGTGGTTGATAAAAATGTTGTTGGATCTTTCGATGATGAACTATCTGCAGAATCATGTGCGAGGTCCAGAACTCAGGAATTTCAAAAAAAAATCGTAGGAACAATACGTAATTTGAGAAGCGTGAAGAAAAGCTCAAGTGTCAAGTACTCAAAGAAAATAACAAACACTGCATATATTTATTTGAAAGCTCACACCTTATACAGCCAGTAGAATCTTGCCGGCCCGGGATGACGCACCTCGGGATCGGCGTCTACGTCATCGTCAACCCTTTCCTGTACTCCACTTCCTCCTTCACCTGGCGATTCATGGTTATTAGTTGGTATCGTTGCTTTCTTCGATTATGGTTCAGTGTCGCAACCAGCAGGATTTATCCTTTTGAAAAGTTGATCTGAAAGTCGGAATCGTTAGTGTGCGCGGCAGAACGGCTGGGCACCGTATTTGTGGAGTACTTCGGTAGGGATTCCACTGTTTTCGCCACTGGTTTCTTTTTTTGTACTAATCGTCGGCAACGCCGTCGTAGCGGCGGAAAAAGTGTGAAAACCCCTTATACCTCCTGATGATCTCGGTCTCGACGATTTCAGAGCTACGCTTGGAGATTCAGGGTCGTGCATGTCAAGCGTGGCCCCACGATCCACTGGCTTCTTGAAAATTGAAGGAGACACATCACCGCGACAAGTGGGGCATGTGGTCTCTCCCTCTCGAATGGCTGCTCCTAAAAATAATCACTTATGCTGGGGATTACCTCGCGCAGGTTGAGCTTCATAAAAATGTCTAAATCCGAATTAGACTCTGTCAAGCTCAATACGGGGGAAATTTGGTGGTCACACTGAGAAAAGAGAGGAAGTCGTGACTACTTACAAAGCCGTAGATAGACATTGCGAAGCCAAAAAAAGCTGTTTTTTTTTTGACTGACGAGGAACGAGCTGATGATTGTTCGACAGATGTACAAGCGTTTACAACAAATGTTCCGCGCCTTGCACGAGAACTGTTCCGCTCATTAGGATTCGGTTGCTGGCGTGTTTCGGTGGTCAGAAAAAAGAATGAGTGAGGGGGAGAGGGAGAGGACAAACATGCTAGCTTTACATCTGTTCTAGTATCATTAGAGAGAGAGATGAGTTGTTGCCCCATTTGCAGTAGCAGCGGTCTTTAGTGAGACACGTCCCAGGTCATCGCACCTACAGTGGCGGACATAAGTATTGCAATAAATCGTCTTCTGTCCATAACTTATTTCAGAGCAGAGCTGGGCGACTCTAATTTTTATATGTTTTGCAGGTAAGCATACGGTACTGGGGTAAATAGATGTGACTTGATTCCGTGCATGAATCTCCTCGGGAGAAATTTTTGACTTGGTGAGGTTGAAATTGGAGGTTCGATGATGTTGACAACCACCTACAGGGAAATGTTTACAAACGCGGTCTCGACCTGAATTGAATTTACTACACTAGTTTCGAAACATTTTCACTCAAAAATACAAGTTCACACATGATTCATAGATGTTTGCCAGCTTTGCATATCATCGGTTTGTCGGTAACTCTCTGCCACAAGTTCTGTCATTCTAACTCATTATTTCACATCTGTACTAAGGTCAGGGTTTCCCCATATGAGACCCCTGCTCTATCTTAGAATGTTCTTCCCGGTGCGATCTCGAACCTTCTCGGAATGTGGAGGTAACCCAGCTAGTTTTGCTGAAGCCAGTAGTGCACATTGCCGAAAAAGTGGTTTACGTTTTTGCTTCGCTGCAAGAATTGAGCTTAATTAGAATATCATATTAGATGCAGAAGCTGCATGTCTTTATCAATGCAGGTCATACTCACCGACCCGAATCGTATTTCGATAACTTACTACGACTCAAAAGTGAGTGGTAGCAGTAACCAGCAATAGCCTGTAAATCGCCTTGCTCTACATTGGATTCTCCTCATAGTATTTGAAGCCACATGTTTCGCAAACGTTCCATTTGCTCAGCTGTATTGAAATTCAACAGAATTTGCGTGCTTTCCTAAGAGTGAAGTAGCATACTCCACCTCTTTGTTGTCCGGCGTAGTTCATTACACAATAGTATGGTTTAATTTACTTTCCAACACTTCGAAATTAGGCAATCTTGGGTTTTGCTGTCTGCGACAACATTCTGGAGAACGTGCCCCTTCTTTATGCACAATATCGTACAAGAAAATTGTTTTTCCCGATCAAGACAAAAATTCAGCCTACACTGTCAGCAATGTGCACTACTGGCCCCAGCAAAACTAGCTGGGTTACGTCACTTTCCAAGAGGGTTAGAGAACGCAGCGGAGATAAACATCTTAAGATAGAGCAGGAGTATCATAGGGGGAAATCCTGAGCTTAGTACAGATGTGAAATAATCAGTTAGAATGACAGAACTTGTGGCAGAGAGTTACCGACAAACCGATGATATGCAAAGCTGGCAAGCATCAATGAATCATGTGTGAACTTGTATTTTTGAGTGAAAATGTTTCGAAACTAGTGTAGTAAATCCAATTCAGGTCGAGACCGCGCTTGTAAACATTTCCTTTTAGGTGGTTGTAAACATCGTCGAACCCTCAATTTCAACCTCACCAAGTAAGAAATTTCTCCCAAGGAGATTCAAGCACGAAATCAAGTCACATCTATTTGCCCCAGTACCGCATGCTTACCTACAAAACATATAAAAATTAGAGTCGCCCAGCTGTGCTCTGAAAGAAGTTATGGACAGAAGGCGATTTGTTGCAACACTTATGTCCGCTATTGTATGGTTTCTGCTATCTACAAATGGGATCAAGACCTGATTTAAGTATCATACATCACCTTTGATACACAGGAAGCAAAACTTGTGCCCACAAGCGGGCACAGCCGTGGGGAGAATCATCTTTTGGAAGCATACCGGACACTCGTCATCATCATCACCACCTTCTGAGACCATTTTCTGAAAACATGAGGCTACCAGACGTTACGAGTAAAATATAAACCGCAGCTTCAAAAAAAATTTTTTGGGGTTATTGAGAAGAGAGAGGTAGGCAGAGGATTTCATACTCATGCAATATAGACTCAGGAACAAATAATATTCACATTGTAAAAAAATTGTTTAAAGATCTTCATGGGAAATTCTTCGCAAATGTATGTGTGCGTCTGGTGCGTGATTTACGCCCGACTGACGCATGCATCTATAGTGGTATAAATTGCTCAAATGAAGAAATCGTGAAAAGGTGTAAAGGAATGACGACCTCCTATATCGATTTGATGGCAAGCAACCAAAGCGTGAAGCAAGAATAGTGGATGAGTCACAAAACGAGCAGAGAACAATGAAAGAGTGAAGGTTTGCCGCAACGACTAAACGTATGCGAGGTGACTAGTTGTTGGTAGGACCAGACAGCAGATATTGTGCAATGTTTCCTTGACTAAGTAAACTTGTGTTTCTTCCAGAGAAAAATATGAGAAAGACAAAGAGAGAGATAGAGAGATAAGGAGAAACAGGGAGAGGGAGGGAGACAGAGGGAAACATTGCTCCGATGTGCCTCTTAGTCAACGTGTTCCTTGTTGTCACCTGATAATGAACGACACGTTCTTGATACATATGGAATTCATTCTCTGCTTGCTAATGAGCATCAAAGATTGTTACACTGTAATTCATGGGTCGATCAACTTTCAAGTAAGCATTCAACGTACTATATGACGTTTGGAGACGCAGAAAACTGTTTTCATGTTCTGTGTGATTTAAAAAGATGAAATCTGATTGTGTGCTGATGAATCCCTGCGTTAAAGTCTACAAGAGAAACTGCGCTCATAATCATGCAAATGAGCCACTCAAAACCTCCTTTTAGGGTTAGTGAGCGTCAATGGCCGTACGTTCTTCGTGGACCTGCTAACCTCGCCACCGTTCCAATTCTTGCGCACATTACCACTTTTCTTTGTCTCTGACGTTTTTCCAACTTTTCTCCAGCGAAATAGACCCCGCCTATGATCGGAGAGTGGCATACACTTCGAATCTTCATGCCAAAATAAGAAACCAAGCCTTCACAAAGCTTCCACGCATCACAGCCGATCGAATCGGTTTCATGTGATAGATGGGCTGAGCCACAGCGAACTACGCAATCAAGAAGCTCAGACATTGGTACAATGCAAAACGTTGATACCCAATATTTTTATGTAATAAACACCAGGTAGCAAAATAGAATCAACGTCTCTTTATGTGCACTTACACAGAGAACAACCACAACAAATCATTTTAACGGCGGATAACAAGGAACAAGGCAGCCAAACAAGTTGCAGTCCTGTCCACCTCCGGATTCTTTTAGTTGGCCTGAGTGACCTCAACATTGACTCCGGGCTCGATGGAGATTGAGGTGATCTGGCGCAAGAGATCAGCAGGGGTGTGCAGGTTGATGAGACGCTTATGAATGCGCATCTTAATATAAATAATCACTAATGGTTTGTTCTTAAATGAAGCAAAAAGATATGAGTGAGTTGTGTAGAGAGCACGTTCTGCCTACCTGGAAACGATCCCAAGTCTTGGATCCTTCGCCGCAAGGGGTCTTGCGTGTGGTGATGCGAAGCACTTTGGTAGGAAGACGAATAGGGCCTTTCACGACGAGATTCTCGTTCTTGGCACCCTCGATGAGTTGTGCGCATACTGCAAAATGACTACGATAAGTTATGCGCATACTGCAAACTGATTAATGTAATTACAATCTCAATAGACCTCAAAATATTATACTCTTTGTATTATTATAATTTAACACATTGTCGACTATGTGATGCGCATGATGTATCACGCCATTCTCGTGCGCTGAAAACCGCACTTTTTTCGATGGCCCTTTGGAATGACTATGATATTCAATACAGTAAACAAAATATCAGATGTGACCGTCCAGAGCTCTTACTTTAGCGAATTTCTCAAAGAAGCACTTCTTGGAGGTAAGGATATATGTCAAGACGTTCTAGAAGGTTAAAAAGTTATCACTGAGGTGCAGAATGATAGACACTCCTGGTGTTACCTACAATAAAACACGAGGTCGCGAAAAAACGCTTAGTGTACAATGCACATTGGGAAAACCGTTCTTCTGTCGCCAGGTGATGCACATGGTGCACCACGCCACGTGGCCGAAAAAAATTCCGATTAGCCACGCGCACCCGCCATGCGAAAATGTACTCAATTCGCATTGTGTTAAATTAATCAATGAATAAATACACATGTTAGCCGAACAGAACTTCGTCAACTCCAATGTTCTCCTTTCCGAGATTGCTGAATTTTTAGTCTGGCTGTGTGCTGATTTCTAATAAGTATGGCATCAGTTTCTTTCCCTAACACTAGGTGCGCAAAAAGATTATATTGTGTATGGAAGGTTTCAAATAAAAGAAAAAATACCGTAACTCAGCTATATGCCTCAGATGTTTCTCGCAAATTAGCAACTATTCACAAGCTAGCAACACTTATTTTATTGAAATTCCAACAACTAAGGTAAACGAAGAACCATATTTTGAGTCAATAAAAGGTTTCAAACGAATATAAGGAGTAAATTACTATTAGAGCGGGTCATGGATTTAAACAATATTTCGTTTATATTTCTCGAAAGGAAGCAGACTACGATTTTTCCAAAGAATGAACCACTGTGATCCCAGGCATTATGACAACAAATACCTACATTGCAGGCGCTTCTACTATGCTCTTTTCTACAATACGAAAAAAAAACGCGGACAACTTGATTTCGGTTCGTTTTTGGTCCACACTCGTTTGTTCATCAGCAAAGCTAGAGTTCCGATTGCATATTATTCTGAGGGAAGATTGCTCATGCGATAAGCAGAGGGTGGAAGGAGTGTCACCGCTAAAGCAGCGTCACTTCGTTTTGAAAGTAGACACTTATCTCCAACAGTTCATGATGAAGAGTGCAGAAGAAACGAGAGCATTCAAGAGTACCAAAATAAGTTTCGTAATGATAATGGTTGGTGATCTATTGCGCAGACAAAACCCAAAGTTTTGCATAACTATCCTTCCTACGAAACGTCTGACGCTCAGCATGTAATTGCTTCCTAGACTACTGTAACCTTCTTCAATTTAAATTTTTCCTGGATGTGATATTAAGCACGTTTCTAGTTTCTGAGCTAAATAACGCGTGTTTCATAATTCTTTTCTTTCAAGTGTACATGGTCATTGACTTTACCCAACATGAGGTGAGACACTGCCTTTAGGAACTGCGAAGAAACTCTTTGAAATGCGATGAAGCCAGCCACTCAAGAAATTCAAAGCCTACTCGCTGATAGAGCAAGCATAGACTATGAAGCGGGATGTTGTCTTTGACGGCAGCACTCACAAGAAGGGGTCATGTATTGTTGCCACGCATCAGATTTGAGGCGGCGATGTACAGTGCGGAACGAAGAAGAGAATTTCAGACAGGTAGCAAACGCTCCTCGTCTTTCAGTAGCGACAGCCACGCAAACAAACTGCGTACGTGCGATAGTCGAAGCCTACGCTCCGACCCCCTTCACTTTGGACGTGGGTCCGGGAGACCCCCTTCACCAAAGGAGAGGAAAACTTGAAGAATACCGTGGTTAGCATTGAAAATTTCCAAACCATGAAGGGTATCTGAACATAGCACAAACCTAGTAGATTAAGCAGAAATTGAGTAATTGGAAAAGTAGTCATCGTTGGAGGAGCAAATTTCATTTTTCGAAAAAAAAAACTTTTTGCGCACCTCAAGTTTGGTGGGGAATAAATCTGTTAAAGCAAAATGAAATGAAAATCGGACAGTCCTTGGTAGAAGAGGAGGGAAGGCTGTGCAATTCTGTATGGAACACGAAACATCCCCTTTGTATTGTACAGGAGCAAAAGTTGACTTTTTAAAAGAGGAAAAATGGCAAGTTTTCTTAGTTCTTCGGTGTTTTCTTTTCTCAATTCGAACCAAATAGTATGAGTTGTATACAGAAAGGAAACAGAGGAAATTCTCTATCAGCTGATATCCAACATGCCATGTGAAACTCCGTTTTACGTTGTGGGGAGGGTGGGGAAGCCAAAGCCTGTACACTGGCTCCAGCCTGTAGTCAGAGAAAAAAGAAATAGTGCGCACAAAGTGGAGGGTGCCAGATCGGCTGGAGCCATTGTATAGGGTTTGGTGCCGGTACTCTCCCACAAACGAATGCGCGCTTTTCGATGAAATATAGTAGATATATGGTAGGAGCATGGATCTGACGAGAGGCTAGTACCATTCACTAATATGAAATGTTCTAAAGAAAAGAGAAATAGGGAAAACAGCGTGTTTTTGCGGTTCTTCGAAGTCACAAAAATGCACAAGGATGCAGTCAATGGGACATTGAGTGTTTGGCATAAATTTGTAGCAAATTTAATGCTTTTTCTCGACAGACCCTCTGATTCTTGAAATAGACCGCGTTTTCATGTTTCCATGAAAGGAAAATGTGCGGCTCGAACGTTCTTCAGGTGATAACTCATCGCCTCCGCCCCCCCCCCCAACCAGCTCCGCTCCACTACAGATGGACAATCTACCTCTAGTGATTCGCATAGAATAAGGAGGTCTCCACTGAATCCAGAGTAGATGCCTCAAGTGATCGATAAGTATCGATTTATTCATTTTTCCAGGTTTTGCTCAATGTTAGCGGAGACACGTGTTCTAGAGTTTTTCAGTTCGCTGAACACGAATACGGCAAGATTGTCGTACGAAAACATGAGTTATCTTGCAAGAAACAGGAAAAACTTCATAAACTTTGGCCCGTTCCGCTCCTGCCCGTGGACGGAATACGAAAAAGAATAGTTAGCTGGAAAGTGCCTTCTCCAGGACTCATCAATGGAAAAAGAGGAAGGAACACACTTCACCTCCCTTCCCCCCCCCCTCCCCCTCTGGGCAACGACCCTCTTCATTTTCGGAGGTCCCAGAGCTCTCAGACCCCCTTCACTTCGCAGACCCCCGGCTCCCCCCTACTGCACGTATGCTTCAAAGCCGGTGCAAAAATAGTTAAGTTTCGAGGACGACAAGGATCCCCATATGAGAATGTGTAACGTTATTTATCGCAGGCACAAAATCTCCTCAAATTTTGTGTGGAGGGGTTGCTTCAAACGCTGATCACGATCAGCAACATTATTTTGCATGCCACCTCCGTTTTCCACACGAAATCGGCATTTTCTGCCAATTTCCTACCGCACTTCCACCGTAAGCCCACAAAAAATGGGGTCACGGTAGAAAATGGATACGAGCTTCGTGTTCAGCGCCTCAAATAACCCACTCGAACATAAACACTAGCCCATCTTTTCAGTGGAATCACTTCATCTTCAACATGTAAATCACGGTAGCATAATCGACAACAATATGCCAATTTGCCCCCTCCCCCCAATACTGCGAAGGTTAAGAATTTACTAGAGCTCATGATACCAGCAAAGCCGTCGTTGTATTCAATGACTTATTTAGGAGCAAAACTCAAAAAAAAAAGTTTGGCTTAACTCTGTGTGCTGGTAAGTTAAACACTACCTACAATGATTTTGTTGGACAGCAGTATCGAACAAAGAACAGAAATTAACCAAACAAAGAAGAAGAAAATTCTATGGATTATACTATGTATATTACTCGAAGAAAAAAAAACTCCCAGTGAAATCCAGAACAAAAACAGAGGGCAGAAAAAAACAAAGCTGAAAGCCGACGAAATATACCTTTCTCTAACGACTTAACGTCCTGAGAAGTCAGAGTAAGACGAATGCGGTGCTCAGTATTATCAGGCAAAGGCTTTTCATTCTTGTAAGCGATTCCAGCCTATAACATCTAAACATACAAGTAAGAAGATACTTTAAGTAAGATAAAAAAGTGATGGTACTATTTACTGTGCTTCAGAGAACCCGCTATCGACCCTAAAATCAGAAACATGAACTTGTTCGAATAATTGTACACAGGGGTAGTTGAGTCTGGTGATTACGGACACCACACTAATACTACATATTAGGTCGTCAAGTATGAAATGTCTGATTTTGAATGGAAAGATTTTGAAAATTGTTTCTGAAGCGGCCACCGATCGTCAATGTTGGCGACCAATCGATACGCACCGACGTCACAATCGCCAACATTGGCGACCGCCGATGTTGGCGATCGCCAGTCGCCGGCGACGGCGGCTGCCACCGCTGCTCCGCACACAATCGATGCGTATCGGCCTCACAGTCGCAGGCGACAGCGACTCAAGGTGCTACAGTCCTCGAGGACTATAGTGGCAGTGTTAGCGGTGGCTTGGTTGCGCCAACAGTAGAGAAATATGGAAAGCTAGTGGCAATGAAATGGCGAGGACCGTTTCCAGCATCTTCTTGAAGTTGAAATTTTTCCCCAGAAAGAAGTGGGCTGATACCTCAAAGGAGTTTTGACCTAGTAGAGCAAGGTTACGCCAGCACAGTATGTGGCAGCTGGGTCTTCACCTCTGCTCCCCTGGCTTAAAGGCAGAGGGCCACCTCGTTCTGCCTGTCGGATTTACCAACATATCCTAGACCTTCTCATCATGTTGATCCCTGGGATGTACATCAACAGGCACAGAAGCGACGAAATCCCCATGTTTGAAAGGCTCGAACTGGATAAGAATTTGGAGCCCGGAGGCGAATCGCTCCAAGCTGTGCTGGCTGCCTGCCACGGCTGCCGCGTCGGTCAACGAGTCTTGGCGTGTCCAATCGATAAGATCAACGGCTTCACATGTCAACTCGGGTTGGCAAACTGTTACAGACCCCGTCCTGGAAGACGGGTTTATAGACCATTCTGAGACAATTTATGTATACCGTTGGAACCATCGCGCCGAGTAGATGCAGAATCTGCTGTTAGCTGAACTGCGAAAATGAGGTGGACCCCTGCCTTTAAGCAGTGTGGATTTATGAAAAATGGTCAAAAGTCAACACTCATCTTTGAGGACCAGTGTAAGAAATTCGTTTCCTTAGCCACTTTTAATTGTAGTATTATCTTGAATACCTATATATTACTGTGTTATGAAGGTAAAACCTTGCTGCTTACGCAAGCCTAATTTGACTCCTATCCGCTTCCGCTACAGCTTCCAGCTCATCAATGTCCAGGTTCATCATAAGGCTCACTTTGCAGTTTCATGTCACCTGGGTGGAACTTCCCAAACAACCGCTGTTCAGTGCATTCACTAGCAAATGTCCGCTAAACACTTCACCTGCTCAGACAAATTATCGCACACATGCGTAGGACTACTGCAGGGCTGGGTCAGGAGAGCCGGTCTGTTACAGACCGCAAGTCCCGATTTAGTCCTCCGCAAGTCCCGGTACCCTCCTCCGCATGTTCCGAAATGGGGTTTTTTAAACAAAACTTATCACCTCCACTACCGCTTCAGGATTTCGAACTGACCTACCGATCACTTACCATTGCTCTTCGATTGCTTCACAGTCCACTGCTTTACCTCTGCTCCATCCATGTCCACAGCCGAGGGACTGCTCGATGCATCCACTAATGCTTCTACATCCTCCACAAGTCCCGATGGTTTTTCGGGCTTAGATCGCACCCCTCGACTACCTCCTCCGCATATCCCGAAGCAGACGGTCACCGCATGACCAATAAACTTCCTTAAGAAATGAGGGCTATCGTCCTCCGCATGTCCTGACATTTTTGTCTGAATATGTTTCCAGCTTTATTTGCTCTAGCGGCTCGAAATGGAACCCCTATAGGGAAATTTATACTGGACTAGTGGCCCCGTAAGCCACCTTATTGTGCTACTTTCCGTAGTGTAACAGTATTGACCCGGTGTGGTTTTTCGTGCGCGCCAACAGGTTGTGTGAGATTCACGTCCTCAACTCGAGCTACACTATCTCACAACTGTATATGTATATCTACATATAACATTATTCAGTCGAAAAAGAGCACATAGCGTAGCGAATGAGAGAAGATAACTCACAGAATCCGTGAATCAATTTTTGTTGTTTCTATCTCTGTCTTTCGCGAGCAGCGAGCATACCAAGGACTGCGTGAAATACAGAACACAACTGCTTTTGTGTTGTACAAACCAGTCGGTCAATAACTCAGTAAGCCAATCATACAAACACACCCTCAGCATTACCACTGTATGTGACTATCCCATCCTTCTAGTTCAAACCAAACTTATTCTAAAAACTTCATACTTTCCCAAAATTTTGAACAAAAACTGAAAACAAATTATCGTGAAAAGAGAATAAGCATCACGACCGCCTATTTCCACCAATCTTCTTTGTCATTACTCACCGATATTCACCGACACGACGTGGCTCATTTATACTAAACCAAAAAAGTTTTAAGTGATGATTAAGAAAGTGATCAATACTCAAGTCCACGTGGCCTAGGGAAGGGAGATGATCAACAGGGTTGATGGGATAAATGAGTAGGAGCATAAGTTATTGGTTATTTTTCGCATAAGCTCAAGAAACGAAGATGCTTCATGAGATTGGTGGGATACTTGGGGAGGTAATCCACGGTGTTGGCGGAATACATGGGATGGGTGGGTAAATTATTGCTTAGGCTTTTGCCTGAACTTCTGGAACGGAATGTAATCCACGGGTTGGGGGGATACATGGGGTGGGTGCGTAAATTGTCTAGGCTTTTGCCTGAGTTTCTGGAAAAGGAGGTGGTCCACTGGGTTGGCGGAATACATGAGGTGGGTGCGCAACTTATTTTGTAGACTTTTGCCTGAGTTTCTAGTAGTGGAGGTGGTCCACGGGGTTGGCGAGAAACATTGGGTGGGTGCGCAAGTTACCGTCCAGGTTTTTGCTTAAGCTTCTGGAAAGGGGGGTAATCTACGGGGTTGTTTATTTTCTTTACTATTTTTTATTTTCTAGACTTTTCCCTGAGTTTCTTGGAAGGGACGCAATCCACGGGGTTGGCGGGATACATTGGGTGGGTGCGCAATTTATTGTCCAGGCTTTTGTTTGAGTTTCTGGAAAGGGGGGTAATCTACGGGGTTGCCGAGATACGTGAGGTCGGTGCGCAAGTTATTTTCTAGACTTTTTCCTGAGTTTCTTGGAAGGGAGGCAATCCACGGGGTTGGCGGGATACATGAGGTGGGTGCGTAAATTATTGTCCAGGCTTTTGTTTGAGTTTCTTGGAAGGGAGGCAATCCACGGGGTTGGCGGGATACATGGGGTGAGTGCGTAAATTATTGTCTAGGCTTTTGCCTGAGTTTCTGAAAAGGGAGGTGGTCCACGGGGTTGGCGGGATACATTAGGTGGGTGCGCATGTTATTGTCTAGGCTTTTGCGCGAGATAGTAACCCCGTGAGTTCCTTGGCTCAAAGTTTCACCGCATTCTATCAGTGTTAGTATTAGAGTTCGAGTAGAGTGTCTGCAAACAAACCTAATTAAGCACTTCATTCAGTCTCAACACCTGTCTGAGTAGAACTAATCCTTAGATTTTGAGAAACTCAAACTAAACAGTGGCAAACAGCTTGTCGAGGAGTCACAAAATGCCAAAATTGACTGATTGAAATTTTTGAAGACCACGACCTTGTTTTTGTTGACCAATGAACACGTGTTGCCTTTTGCCTGAAGCCAACGCCGCTTTACCACTGAGCCAGCCAGCCGGACTCACGGGAAAATCCCGGCCAACAGACCTCGCCAATTCACTACTGGCCCAGTTGAACTCAAGAAAAAATTCCGACCAATGGACCAGTGCGCCCCTTTACCTAAAACCAGCGCTACTTTACCACTAGCCCTGTCAAACCCAAGGGAAAATACCGCGCAGTGGACAAGTGTGCCCCTTTACCTGAGACCGGCGCGGCACGTGTGCCCCTTCACCTGACACCGGCGCGACACGTGTGCCCCTTTACCTGAGACGGGCGCAACTTTGCTGCTGACAGCGTCGCAGTCAAAGAAAAATCCTGACCAGCGGACCGGTGTGCCCCTTAGCTTGAGACCAGCACCTATTTACCATTGGCCCAGTCGAACCCAAGGGAAAATCCTGACCAACGGACCCGTGTGCCCCTTTACCTGAGACCGGCGCCTGTTTACCATTGGCCCAGTCGAACTCAAGGGAAAATCCTGACCAACGGACCCTTGTGCCCCTTTACCTGAGACCGGCGCCTGTTTACCATTGGCCCAGTCGAACCCAAGGGAAAATCCTGACCAACGGACCCGTGTGCCCCTTTACCTGAGACCGGCGCCTGTTTACCATTGGCACAGTCGAACTCAAGGGAAAATCCTGACCAACGGACCCTTGTGCCCCTTTACCTGAGACCGGCGTCTGTTTACCATTGGTCCAGTCGAACCCAAGGGAAAGTGGTGACCAACGACCCATGTGCCCCTTTACCAGAGTCCAGCACCTGTTTACCACTGGCGGGAAAATTCTGACCAACGGACCCGTGCTCCTTTACCTGAGACTAGCAACTGTTTACCACTGGCCCAGTGGAACCCAAGGCAAAGTCCTGAACAACGGACCCGTGTGCCCCTTTACCTGAGACCGGCGCCTGTTTACCATTGGCCCAGTCGAACTCAAGGAAAATCCTGACCAACGGACCCTTGTGCCCCTTTACCTGAGACCGGCGCCAGTTTACCATTGGCCCAGTCGAACCCAAGGGAAAATCCTGACCAACGGATCCGTGTGCCCCTTTACCTGAGACCGGCGCCTGTTTACCATTGGCCCAGTCGAACTCAAGGGAAAATCCTGACCAACGGACCCTTGTGCCCCTTTACCTGAGACCGGCGCCAGTTTACCATTGGCCCAGTCGAACTCAAGGGAAAATCCTGACCAACGGACCCTTGTGCCCCTTTACCTGAGACCGGCGCCTGTTTACCATTGGCCCAGTCGAACCCAAGGGAAAATCCTGACCAACGGACCCTTGTGCCCCTTTACCTGAGACCGGCGCCTGTTTACCATTGGCCCAGTCGAACTCAAGGGAAAATCCTGACCAACGTACCCTTGTGCCCCTTTACCTGAGACCGGCGCCAGTTTACCATTGGCCCAGTCGAACCCAAGGGAAAACGGTGACCAACACCCATGTGCCCCTTTACCAGAGTCCAGCACCTGTTTACCACTGACGGGAAAATTCTGGCCAACGACCCATGTGCCCGTTTACCAGAGACCAGCACCTGTTTACCACTGGCCGGAAAATTCTGAGCAACGGACCCGTGCTCCTTTACCTGAGACCAGCAACTGTTTAACACTGACGGGAAAATTCTGGCCAACGACCCATGTGCCCCTTTACCTGAGACCGGCGCCTGTTTACCATTGGCCCAGTCGAACCCAAGGGAAAATCCTGACCAACGGACCCGTGTGCCCCTTTACCTGAGACCGGCGCCTGTTTACCATTGGCACAGTCGAACTCAAGGGAAAATCCTGACCAACGGACCCTTGTGCCCCTTTACCTGAGACCGGCGTCTGTTTACCATTGGTCCAGTCGAACCCAAGGGAAAGTGGTGACCAACGACCCATGTGCCCCTTTACCAGAGTCCAGCACCTGTTTACCACTGGCGGGAAAATTCTGACCAACGGACCCGTGCTCCTTTACCTGAGACTAGCAACTGTTTACCACTGGCCCAGTGGAACCCAAGGCAAAGTCCTGAACAACGGACCCGTGTGCCCCTTTATCTGAGACCGGCGCCTGTTTACCATTGGCCCAGTCGAACTCAAGGAAAATCCTGACCAACGGACCCTTGTGCCCCTTTACCTGAGACCGGCGCCAGTTTACCATTGGCCCAGTCGAACCCAAGGGAAAATCCTGACCAACGGATCCGTGTGCCCCTTTACCTGAGACCGGCGCCTGTTTACCATTGGCCCAGTCGAACTCAAGGGAAAATCCTGACCAACGGACCCTTGTGCCCCTTTACCTGAGACCGGCGCCAGTTTACCATTGGCCCAGTCGAACTCAAGGGAAAATCCTGACCAACGGACCCTTGTGCCCCTTTACCTGAGACCGGCGCCTGTTTACCATTGGCCCAGTCGAACCCAAGGGAAAATCCTGACCAACGGACCCTTGTGCCCCTTTACCTGAGACCGGCGCCTGTTTACCATTGGCCCAGTCGAACTCAAGGGAAAATCCTGACCAACGTACCCTTGTGCCCCTTTACCTGAGACCGGCGCCAGTTTACCATTGGCCCAGTCGAACCCAAGGGAAAACGGTGACCAACACCCATGTGCCCCTTTACCAGAGTCCAGCACCTGTTTACCACTGACGGGAAAATTCTGGCCAACGACCCATGTGCCCGTTTACCAGAGACCAGCACCTGTTTACCACTGGCCGGAAAATTCTGAGCAACGGACCCGTGCTCCTTTACCTGAGACCAGCAACTGTTTAACACTGACGGGAAAATTCTGGCCAACGACCCATGTGCCCCTTTACCAGAGACCAGCAACTGTTTACCACTGGCCCAGTGGAACCCAAGGCAAAGTCCTGACCAACGGACCCGTGTGCACCTTTACCTGAGACCGGCGCCTGTTTACCATTGGCCCAGTCGAACTCAAGGGAAAATCCTGACCAACGGATCCATCTGCCCCTTCACCAGAGACCAGCACTTGTTTACCACTGGCGGGAAAATTCTGACCACGGACCTTTGTGCCCCTTTACCTGAGACCGGCGCCTGTTTACCACTGGCCCAGTCGAACCCAAGGGAAGTGCTGACCAAAGACCCGTGTGCCCCTTTACCAGAGTCCAGCACCTGTTTACCACTGGCGGGAAAATTCTGACCAACAGACACATGTGTCCTTTTACCAGAGACGAGCACCTGTTTACCACTGACGGGAAAATTCTGACCAACGACCCATGTGCCCCTTTACCTGAGACCGGCGCATGTTTACCACTGGCCCAGTCAAAATCAAGGAAAAACCCCAACCGATGGAAACAGCGCTACCACTTCGTTTCAAAACCATGTCAAGAAACAAAACCATGTGCTAGGATTTTGTTGTAACAATAATCGACATTACTAGGATTATTGGGCTCCAAATCGGATTTGCAGGGAGCCCCTCACCCCTGAGAATGGCTTGCTGGATTAAAAAAATCTTATATCTGTTTGGTTCTTTCAATCCAGTTGTTTAATTTCACCATTATTTTTTGAATTTTTATTACTAGACTGTGTACCCGGCTTTGCTCGGGTCCTGGCAAAAATAGCGAAAAATCAGTAAAACCGAAAAATCAATAGTGCTGTACAGAACGGTTGTCATATTCGTGTTGAGCGTACTGACATACCCCAGTAGACATGTCTTCGCCGCGCCCGGGGCAAAATTAGCGAAAAGTCAATAAAATCGATAAATCGATAGTGCTGTGCAAAACGGTTGTCATATTCGTGTTCAGCGTATTGACACACCCATGTCTTCACCGTCCCTGAGGCAAAATTAGCGAAAATCAATAAAATCGATAAATCGATAGTGCTGTACAAAACGGTTGTCATATTCGTCTTCAGCGTATTGACATACCCCAGTAGCCATGTCTTCACCGTCACTGGGGCAAAACAAGCGAAAAATCAATAAATTCGATAAATCGATAGTGCCGTACGAAATGGTTGTCATATTCGTGTTCAGCATACTGACATACCCCAGTAGACATGTCTTCGCCACGCCTGGGGCAAAAATAGCGAAAAATCAATAAAATCGATATAATCGATAAACTAATCGATGATCCCAGGTGCAAAGTAGCCTAAAACCTACGCCGGCCCTTAGGGAGGTGTCACCCTATAACAAGGAAAATAAAGATCTAAGACGAAAAAAGCGGACAATGTGGAAATTTAGGCCAGGGGCCCCTTTTTTTAAAGGACTCGCCACAACACTGCGTATCGACACATGCGCTGAGAGTCGACGCGCAGTAACAGACGCGTTCTCGGGAATTAGCGACCAAATCTTTTAATATAGTAGGATGCGTGCGACTGTTAGGTAGATCTAGGATTACCGGATGTTTTGAATGAGCGCGCCCGCCCACTTGCCCGCGAACTTCAAATCCAGAATCGGCGGGATCCGTCCGATATAAAAGGACCATCAGATCATTGTAATCTTGTTGTTCCCATTCTTTATTTGCTCTGTTGCTGCTGTATTCGTTTGTGGACTTAATAAAACCCTACCGAACCCTCTGTGTGGTCGTGCAGAAGAGTGTGGAGGCACGAAAATACCGCGTGGCCGTGATCGTTCCCCTACGTTCTATCCAACCGGCTTACTGGGACCGTGAACCCAGTACATGGGGGCCGAGCCAAGCTGGTTGTAGAAGGAAGAGGAACCAAGCAGAGGGTAGGAGCACTACTTGGAATCCGCAAGGATCGGTAGTTGCAGAGTGTAGGGAGCAGAGAAGTGGCTTGAACCGCGAGAGGTCGCCACTAACAGAGAGGTATATAGAAGTGGTTAGTATCCACAAGGATCACCACTGGAGGTTTGAATCAGAGAAGGCTTGCATCCGGCTGGGATCGCCTTCGTGGAGAGCTGAGTTGGTGACTTGTACCCATAGCGGTCGTCATCATCGATCGATCAGGTGATCAGGTGGCTGCAGTAGAGTAGCTAGGGCGCCGCGGTATCGATCGAGAGTCTGTAACAGGGCAAGAGCCGCCTAGGTACTTAACTCAGCGTAGCGTGCGCTATCGATTGATCGATTGTTGAAGCGCATCGACCCTAGGGCGCGCCGGGCATAGGATAGGGCGCCGTTACGAGTGAATAAAGAGTGAGGAAAGAGAGCTGAGGATAGTGGTGAGGGAAAAAGCAATAGTACGGCTTGGTATTTCATCATTCTCATCTCCCACATCCTTTCATAAGGTATTGTCGCTCGTCACTCTCATATACCGTGGTGTTCTCGTGTCGCATTATTGTGTGTCGACGCGATTGATAGAAGCAATAGTATTGATTTTGCAGAATGAGCACCGACGACTACACGGAAGAGATGCTGCTCCAGTCTCCAGAGAAATCAGCGGTCGCAGATGCAATGGAGACAGGCGAGAACGTGCAGCAAGAAGAACACATCGATTCAAAGGTGAGGTTGTTCGGACAGAAGAGTAAAGAACTTGTGAGAACAGCTAGCAGACACATATCAGCTATAGTAGTTGAGTGTGAGAAAGCCCCAGGAACGTCGTTCAGGACCACGGACCCAATCCGAAATGCGGTAATGGAGTCCGTGGAACGACAGGCAAAGGTTGCGAAGGAGGCAACAAAAGTTTTATGTGAGCAATTTGTAGAGGAATGTAAGGAGTGCCTACAGAACCTCGAAGTAGGAAAGAGGGATGACATCGAAGAGGGTGTTATCGAAATCTTAAAGGTAGCTGGGCTGACACAAACCGAACAGTTGGAGACATGTCTTGACGAAAGGATGTCAGACAGGGAATCCCTTCAAGTGTTAGCTGATATGGTTGGGTGCCCTAGTAGTGATCTAGTAGACCATGTAAGACAATTAATAGAGAGAGCTAGTGAAAAAGAAAATGAAAATGAAAAACTAACAAAGCTGATTAAACAACAAGATGTGCAGATTCAGGAATTGGCGAGCCGCATCGAGAGGATGGGTCAGCAGGCGTCAAGTGCGAACGTTGGAGACAATGGTGAGTCCAGCATAGATTCTAATGGAAAATGGATAAGGTTTTCCAAAGCAGGTGTAAACCGACCACAATTAGATGCACAACAATTACAGGTCAAATCGATCTCGGACGCCTCGAATCAATCGACCCGCACGTATTGCTCGCCATTGCAAAACGGAAGCTCCAGTTGGACAAAGGACGCGAGCGCACATTCGTGGGGCACAGGTACGATCTTGACTCAGTCCGGTGGTAGGAATGAGGAAGTGAGAGGAAGGAAGCACGAGTGCGATGATGCCCTACTAGAGTACATGAAAACAGCCGCGCTTCCGGTAATAGAACCCTTCCATGGCGGGGAGAATCAAAGCTTCAAGAGATTTGTGAACTCGTTCTTGATACGATATCACAAGCCGCAATGGGACGATAGGAGCCTAGTGCAATTGTTCGAGAGCTTCCTCAGGAAGAAGGCTCTGGTCACGTTCGAAACCCTACCTAGGGAAGTAAAAGAGGGTAGTTTTGAAGAGGTAGTCGCAGCGATGCAGGAGGCCTTGCAAGAGGATGGTAACTCAGCTAGGATTAAGGCGCTGCAACAACTGAGAAACTTGTCATTGCGGAGCGACCAATCGGTGGGCGAGTTCTGTGTCGTGCTTGAAAAGATAGCACACAGAGCGTTCCCCGACACACCAGCTGATGTGGTATCTTTGCAGAAAGCGGAGATACTATTCAGACAACTCGCTAGGTGGAACGGTAGCTACTCGCTGTCAGAAGCGATTGAGACAAGTAGAAGCGGTGAAGCATACGAGAATGTAAAAAGAGCTGCTCTTAGGTTAGAAAGAAATAGGAGGGCGGTAGCGGAGATGTCTCAGAGCACGGACCGTAAAATGACTCCCAGGCCCCAATCAAGTAGATCGGGGGATAGTCGGTTCGAACGGTTCAACAACATCAATGGAGACAGAGGCAGGCCCTCAAATCATACTCAACCTAGCGGTACCGTAGAGGCGATGACGCACAACCGGCTTGGTAGAAGCAGTAGAGAGGTAACACAGTCTAGGCCACAGAATGCTACAACGGACAAAGGTGTAGTAGAATGCTACAGTTGTGGAAAACGCGGACATATGGCTAAGGATTGTCGGTTCAAGTCCGCACGGCAGCGAGAGGAGAGCACACGTCCTAGAGGAGGTAGCAATGAACGGCAGGCTGGGTCGTTTTCTGCGTTAGTAGATAAGCGGGTTGGAAGTGTATCCATGAGCAAGGAATTTCGTGAGACTCAAGGACTCTTCGGAAGCAAATCGCTAACCCCAATTACAGTGATGGATCGGGAGGTTACAGCGTTGCTTGACACCGGCTCCGAAGCTTCGATTGTTCCATTAGGTGTTTTCCGTGATGCAAGGGCTGATGGTGTCGATTTGGATGTCTACGTTCAACGGATTCCTAGGATCAAAGCAATCGTGCGTGATGCATCTGGAGTAGTCATGGACTTTGTAGACACAATTCGCATGCCAGTGACGATACAAGGCGCTACGAAGTCCGTTGCATTTCATGTCAGCCAAGCGTTAGAAGGAGTCATCATCCTGGGAACTAATGCGCTTGAGTTGTTTGGGATTGAACTGGTGTTCCCAACTACAGGAACCAACGTAGCAGAAGAAGACTCTCGAGTACAAGCACTGGTAAAAGATAGGGTTTTCGTGCCGCCAGGTATAACTAAGGTGGTAGAGCTGGAGGGAGAAGTCTCGCATGGAGACCACTGTCTATGGTCAACGCACCCATCGATAGGGCATGGCATTTGTCGAGTTGCTGAAGATGGAACAACGGTGGCTACGATCTCCAACTTTTCTGAAGAACCAGTAGTGCTCCGAAAGGGAGAAGTCGTGGGTGAATGGGATGAAGAGAGATGGACTCCACCAAATGCCCACGAGCTAGGAGCTGATATGCTGGAGCGAGCAGATGGACACCTACAGGTCGACGAACACATGCGTATGGAAGAGTTACTGAAGGTGTTAGGCACACGATCGGAAATGACTTCTCAGCTAGAAGAGTTGATAGAGAGGTTCAAAGACGTTTTCGCTGTCAGAGACTCGGAATTGACCCAAACGAACCTGGTCGAACATAACATAGACACAGGTGACAGTCAACCGATCAAGCAAAGGACGCGACCAGTACCAATTGGTGCCAGGAAGGAGTTTAAGGAAATCATAAAAGGTTTACTGGAACGGGGAATCATACGGAAAAGTAAGTCAGAATGGGCGTCCCCAGTTGTCTTGGTAAGGAAGAAGGATGGTTCCTTGAGATTGTGTATCGACTATCGTGCTCTCAACAAGGTAACCAAGCATGACTCGTATCCTCTTCCGACTATCGACACGGTGATCCAGAGTCTAGGAGGGAAGAAAGTTTTCTCTACCCTAGATATGGCTTCTGGCTACTGGCAGATTCGGTTGTCAGATACTGCTAAAGAGAAGAGCGCGTTCACAACAAGCGAAGGTCTCTTCGAGTTTGAAGTACTTCCCTTCGGCTTGTCGACTAGCCCCGCTGAATTCCAAAGGCTAATGGATATGGTCCTCGGCGAAATAGGGGTTAAAGATAGCGAAGTCTTCGTATATATAGATGATATTTTGATAGCAACAAAGACGATAGAACGTCATTATGAGGTGCTGCGTCTAGTGTTGACCGCATTGAGGAAAGCAAATCTGAAACTGAAACCACAGAAGTGTGAGTTCTTCAAGAAGGAGGTTTCGTTTCTCGGGCATAAAATAAATGAAGAGGGCGTAACTACAGACCCGGATAAGGTATGCAAAATCCAACAATATCCTGCACCGCGAAATGTCAGTGATTTGAGAACCTTCTTAGGTATGGCGTCTTACTACCGTAAGTTCATCCTAGGATTCTCAAAAATCGCGAAGCCACTGTACACTTTAACAAGCCCAAAAACGGAATGGAAGTGGACAGCAGTCGAAAGCAATGCATTTGAGAGCCTAAAAGAAGTCATGACCAAAGCCCCAGTCCTAGCTCAGCCAGACGTAGTCGCTGCAGCGAACGAGTCTAGGCCTTTTATTATATACACGGACGCTTCAGGGGATGGTCTTGGAGCAGTTCTTTGCCAAGAAGGGGAGGATAAACTGTTGCACCCACTATACTTCGCCTCTAAAAGTCTGACGAAAGCCGAAAGAAACTACCATGTTACTGATCTTGAGGCGCTGGCAGTAATTTTCGCGCTGAAAAAGTTCCACTTTTTCATTTACGGGTTGAAAACAGTGGTGAGAACTGACCATAAGGCACTAACAAGCTTGTTCAAACAAACAAATGTTTCGGCTAGAGTGTTACGTTGGGCTTTGGAAGTGCAAAAATATAAGCTGGAGATCCAATATGTGGCAGGGAAAGCGAACGCCGTAGCAGATAGTTTGTCTAGAGGCGCGGTAAGGAATGTAACCGAGGATGAAGCGGTGTGTGCGGAAAATGAGGCCATTGTGGGCCAGATAGACTCGCAGCAGTCGCAATGGTTAAGTGCCTTGAAAAGTGACCCTGACTACAAAGATCTAATTGCGCACCTGGAGAGTAATCACGAAAGCACCGAGGTGAAGTTGCCAAGATGTGCACGTAGATATAGCACCGCTGATTTCGTCATTGAGAACGGGAATTTGAAAATGATCACAGAAAATTCCGTGGTAAAAGTTGTCCCGAAACAACATCGGAAGGCAGTATTTGACGAAGCGCATGCAGGCGTTATGGCCGGACATTTAAGTGGACGTAAGTTGGTGCGTAAGCTGAAGAAGGTGGTGTTTTGGGAAGGTATGGAGAAAGACGTACTTAAATGGTCTAAGGCATGTAGGGAATGTTTTCTCACGCGAACACACGAGCGCAATATACCTCCCTTGAAGCCAATCACCACGTCAAAGCCATTTGAGTTAGTTGGTATGGACATTGTGGAGCTAGGTTTGTCCGAGAGTGGTAACCGGTATGCTCTCGTAGTAATCGACCACTTCACAAAATTCGTGGGAGCATACCCAGTACCAGATAAAACCGCAAGAACCATTGCTAGAACTCTGTTCGAGCGATGGATCTGTGAAGGTTGCCGTTGGCCGAAAGTTCTGCACTCAGACCAGGGTCCTGAGTTTGTCAATAATGTGATGTCAGAGGTATGCAGGATCTCTGGCATAAAACAGTCCACGACCAAGGGGTATAACCCGAGGGAAAACGGTATCACCGAGCGTGCAATAGGGACAATTACACGTATGCTGAGGAAGAAAACTGTGATTCCAGCGCAGTGGGATGTATTGTTACCAATGGTCGTCTTTGCATATAATTCAGCACCCCACGAAGCTACGGGAGACAGTCCATTTTACTTATTGCATGCGTTTGACCCAAATCAGCCATCTAATGAGATACCGCAGGATGAGTTATCGTGGAATCACATAGATTTTGACGACTACAAATATGAACTGCTAGCGGGAATTCAACATATTCGTGAATGCACAAGGGAAATGAACGAAGAATATAGGACCCGCATGAAGCAAAGGTATGACACGCGTAATAAGGTGAAGCCAAACTCGCTACCCAAGGTAGGAGACCGGGTATATGTTAAGCTGCCGGCTGAGAAAAGTACTTCCAAGCACCCCAAGTTGGTAGACAGTTGGAGCGGTCCATTTAGAGTCCTCGAAGTTAGTGAAAATTCCGCTCTATTAACAAACATTGAGAAAAGTGAGGATCCTATACGCATTCAGCACGACATGCTCATAAGAATTCCACATGAGATTGATGATACTCCGATTCGAAGTAAAACTAAGCGTGTGAAGAGAGGGAGAAGAAGTAATGAGGATCTTAAATTGAAAACATTCTTTTCCAGGGCTACTATGGCATCGGACCCTGTTCTCGCGGATAACAGTGCGTTGGGATTGTTCTATGTTTGTCCTGGTGCCGGAAAACGCCTGGGTACCAACGATCCCGAGGACTACAGATGCACCGTCAGGGACATGACTTTTGCCGACGTGATTCCGGAAGAGCAAGACCCGACGATCAGATCCCTCCGCATTCATTCCATTTTCTCGCTTGCACGTATGATCTCGATATATGAGAACGAAACCGACTTGGACAAGAAACGCTTCCTGATGAGGTCATCAACGCACACATTTGTGACAGTTTCGGGTGTGGAGAAGGCCTATACCTTTTTCAAGCGTAACTGTGAACACGTCTTGAAAGCGCTTCTAATCCATGATGGAAGTCCTGTAGCGATGGCCGCCAAGGAGAACGTCAATATCGACATCACGCAACTAAATGACTTAGCTAACGCCGGAGTACGATTCGCGCAAACGCATGCTTGGGAAGACGTCGATATACGTGGACCGGTGCGCAAGACTGTGTTGTTCGTTCCCTGTGGTTTGAGAGGATATGCGAGATGCGTCCGGCTGGAAGAAGGAGTAAGCGTGATCGTGTACGATAGCTTGAAGGACGTGATCACCTCGCTACGGAATATCACGAATCTGAGCAATTGCATCTTCTTAACGCCGACGACGGAAAAGCCGTATGATGCATCTGAATGGCAAGCGCTGGCAATGGCAATGACCACGGTCGCGAGGTTGGGGACGAAGCTGGTAGCAGTCAGCAGCCCCAGAGGCGAAGCCGCATGGAGCACTCATCGCAAAGACACCCACGACATGTTCGAAGTCGTCAGGGATTCAGCCGCGGCAATGAGGAGCAATATCACTACGATGTTCACGTTGGTGCCATCACTGAGTGAGCCCTTTGCCTGCCTAGGAGAGAAGAGCAGAGTCTCGGAAGTAGCTGTTTACCCGGCAGAAGCTGTCAAGTCGTTCCTCACAGCCTTGCAGAAGTATGTAGCGCCGTACGTGAGGACCGGAAAAGCGAGCCTGTATGAAGTTTTTGAACATCCCACGGATCGGGCAAGGGCTTATAAAGAAAAGAGGAAGGCGCAAAAATCAGATGGCGATCATACTTATAGGAATGTCCAGGCCACACCACGAGGATATGATCGTAACAATGGATTCAGTGGATATAGTGGACCTATAGGAGCGGAGGTGCCACGAGGACGTGGCCGGGGAAGAGGAGTTCCCCGCGGCAGAGGTCGAGGATATGGAGTTCGCCATGTTAGAGGAGGCTACGATAGCAGATTTCAGCCTTATTAGTGATGTTGATTTGGTTCAGTAGTTTCTTTGTCTCATTCTCACTTTCGCACGTCATATTTTATTTTCATATTTTCGATTTGAACAGGTTGTGAAAATACTGGTGCTGATTTTGATTCTGCTAATTACTGGTTTTGTGCTTAATTCATACTGGTATTCATTTTTTTTCACGAGTCCATCGCATTGCTATCATGTATGTATTTATATAATACTCATCTCATGGATTTTTTTTTCCAAGGTTCTCAGTTTTTTTTTGCTGTTGTCCTTTTTCTTTGCTGTAGCGACAGGGACGTCGCTCCAGAGAGGGGCGGGTTGTTAGGTAGATCTAGGATTACCGGATGTTTTGAATGAGCGCGCCCGCCCACTTGCCCGCGAACTTCAAATCCAGAATCGGCGGGATCCGTCCGATATAAAAGGACCATCAGATCATTGTAATCTTGTTGTTCCCATTCTTTATTTGCTCTGTTGCTGCTGTATTCGTTTGTGGACTTAATAAAACCCTACCGAACCCTCTGTGTGGTCGTGCAGAAGAGTGTGGAGGCACGAAAATACCGCGTGGCCGTGATCGTTCCCCTACGTTCTATCCAACCGGCTTACTGGGACCGTGAACCCAGTACACGACTGACGCGCGTGCGTCTATATGATGAAGAATAGGCCCCAGTCGCATCGCAGTCGCAGCTCAGACGCACGCTTTTACGGCCTCGCGGCAGCCGCGCGTTTTTCTTCATTGAGGATGTACATGCCGTGTTGACCGGTTTTCATGGAAAATCCCTTGCAGATGAATGCGTGCGACTGATGCGCGACTGACGCACGCAGCTAGTATTAATTAACTTTATTCCAAAATGACACGATTTTTGGTCTTTGGTTGGTTCTACGAAAAAATAGTTTTTAACAAATATTTGAAAGCTGATCGGAAACCAAGAAGGGGATTTTGAAAGAGAGAAGATCTAAGCTTTGAAGATAGCGACTTTCAAACTTACCGCTCGGAAAATCCGACATTTCATACTTGACGACCTAATATTTTTCTACTGTTTCACATGAAAAAATCGATTATGATTTTATCGGCATCTTTCCAAGGTACACCCCACTCTTAAATCTCCGCAAAAACTGACACAGAGGGGTTTCCAGTAGTGCAAGTCAAAACGCGGCCTCGCTCCGGCTGCACCTAACATCTCGGGTAACTAAGTGCCGCCCCCCCCCCCTCTGAGCGAGTCAAGAAATGCACCCTTCCAAATGGACAAACTTGAAGAAAACCGATAAAATTAAGGTTACAACGCAGTACGTCAATTGCATTCGTGATCAACTTATCGAAAACCTACCGCATGCAAATTTTCTGAGATCAATCAAACTGAAAAAATGTGAAGACAACAGAATCAATACAACCACGTAAAATGCTTATGAAATTTGTGAGCGATTACCGCTCTCGACTACCCTTGCATGCAAATTTTCAAAGAAACCTTTCTGAGGTTTCTTTCGGGTTTAAGGCCGGTAGAGGAGGCACTTGAGTACAGCAGTAACAAAATTATAATAAAACGTGACATTTAGCACCGAAGTGAATTCGAGTAGAGACTATTTCTACATATTTAATTCGGCTCTTTGGCAAGTGCCAAGGCTGGCAGCTTTCATCGACGGACCCATATACTCACAAACGCTGCGGTGTTTCGAACACAGCTGAGGAAGAGTTTGGAATAGGCTGCTGGTACAGTTGAACAACTTTCCGTTCCCTATCAGTGCTAATATTCTGTCAGTGTTCTACTCCTGTCTCTATCGCGTTTTGGGGACTCCGACTTGGTGCCATGCGTTTGCATTTGCTAATTTGTTCAAGGATTTTCAGCACAGATTTTAGATTTTAGCACGCTCAAGTTCAGTCTGGTACCCAGTCGGAATGCCCACAACGCGATAAAGACAAGAACAGAGCACTGACGGAAAAATGGAGGTGGCAGACAACGGAAAGGTGTTCAACCGAACCAGCTATCTAGTCCAAACTCCTCCCCAACGCAGTCTTCAAAAGATCGCAGCGTTCGGGAGTAGATGGGTGCAGCATGAACGCTGCCAGCCTTGGCGTGGTGGCCAAGGAGCCGAATAAAATATGTAGAAATAGTCTCTACTAAGAATTCGTACGTGTCATCATGTAAGTAGTGAAAACTGACCATTATTTGATTTGAAGTGCAGTAGAACTTGAGAAACAACAGATGCTATCTTTTTGTCCAAGCTTTTCTGTGCTCTACTTCCAGTTTGAGGGCTGAAAAGCGGAACGCAATATCGCATGACCGTACTAACTCCAGAATTATTTGCAAAGGAAGATGAAGATTGAGACAAGCGTAATACCACCAACCCGCGAGTGATTCAAATTACTTGTTAAAAATTAAATAACTCCAACACGAAGGAAGGATAAACACGTCTCTCCTCCCCCTCAGCCTGTTCCACAACAAGAATGAAAATTCAGGCACCTTTTCTCCCACGACCGAACTACTAACTTCTTTGAATGCAATGGCAAAATTGAAAAAAAAAACGAAGCAGCATTAATTTACAACCATAAAATCGTAAAATAGGAAATGGAACAACATCTCCGCTACTCCGAGGTCTCGGGAACAGATCCTCAGCCGACGCTAGCTACCGTATGCCCTAGACCTGCGAATCGTCGTCATTTGAAATCGGGATTTTTCCCCGACGAGAGGAACCCGGCGCTGTTGGCTTAGCTTTGCACGTGCACTCTCGTTCATCAGCACACTTTGCTTTTCTTATTTGCAGCAGTTTCGGATTTCATCTCTCATATGTTGTTAGTTTAGTGTTGAGATGATTGGGGACGTGAAGTCGATCCTTGCTGGTGAAACAAAGGAAAAAGATGAGTCGTCTGCCAAGCCAGTATCACTTATAAGCATCAGTAAAAAGGTATTTACATTCACCAAGCACATGTTGTAGTTCTTTGTTGTAGATCTGAGTTTAGTCAGGCGCTAGACGCTCCGAGACTTTCAAACGCCCGGAGAAAATGCACCGAGAACTCTACAACCTCATTGGGAAGGCTGAGACCAAAGAAGCTAGTGTTGTGCTCCCTACTGAAATCAGGAAAGGATTCCGTCAGTTGAATGCGCAGGTTTGATTTGAGCTCTGTTATAGGAGTACAGGAAACGTAAGATTTTCATTTCCAGCTTGGTGGACGTCCAGTGCGGAAGTACAAGTGGGTTTCTTTCATCAACGAGGCACGTAACGACAATCTTCAGCTATATCACTGGCAGCGTGTGGATAAACTCGAAAATCCTGAACCGTACCCATTTGCAAAGTTTAATAAGGTGATCTCCTTTTCGTACATGGAAGTCTTTGTCTTTAAGAGAAGTTGTATTGGATTACCTTGCCATCTTCGTTTTCATAGCTAAATCATCCTTTATCCAAGGTCATCAACATTCCTGACTTCACTGACGAGGAATATGAGAAGTACTTCAAAGTATCAAAGTGGACTCTAGAGGAAACACGGCATCTTTTTGATGTTTGCCGTCGATTTGACATCCGGTAAGATTTTCTGCGGCTTACTTTGTTCACTGAACCAAATTTTCTTTTCTCTTTAGATTTTTCAAAATATTTTTCATATGCATCTTCTCTTCTCAGGTGGCCTATTGTGCACGATCGCTATGATAGAGAGAAATATGGACCCAGGTCTATGGAGGACTTGAAAGATCGATTTTACGCTATCACCAATGAATTAGCGCTCTTGAAGGTAATTTATTATGCTTATTTTGTTCAACAATGCTCCACTAGAATCTGGACAACGTTGTTTATGGAGTTCCAGCTATATATGGATCAAAGGGTAGGCGCTAACCTTCAGAGCTTCAATATAGCCAAGGTCATCAAAGCAAAGATAGCAGAGTTAAAGTTAGTTAAATATGTCAGTAAAACCTTCAGAGCTTCAATATAGCCAAGGTCATCAAAGCAAAGATAGAGTACGGTAGAAGAGCTACGATTATTAGGAGCCCTCGCACCATAAGAAGGCTTTTCTAAGTTATTGAATCCTTCATCGACTACCCAAGCTCGAATTAACTGATTTTACGAAGATGTAGACAGTCTCAGGGAATTCCAGAGAGTGCTGATCCTCTAACAGTCAGCGTTCTGACGCCAACAGCTGATTCCATTGACGTACATCCGAAGACACAAAGAAACGGAAACCGCAATTATATTTCGCCTAGTGGGCTGCACCCGCTCCGCCCCAGTGCTTCGCAAAATTTGAACATTGGATTCCCTCAGAAACGAGCTTTTCGTCTCCTTATGTTTTCGGATGTACGTCAATAGCTACATTTATAGTTCATCAGAGTCCGATCCGGTCGGATAACAACTGATACATATCGATCGTCGGATAACGACGATCAGTACATATCTTTTGTTATAGGGTAATTTACACTAGCTGCGTGCGTCAGTCGCGCATCAGTCGCACGCATCCATTTGCAAGGGATTTTTCATGAAGACCGGTCAACACGGCATGTACATCCTCAATGAAAAGAACGCGCGGCCGTCGCGAGGCCGTAAACGCGTGCGTCTGAGCTGCGACTGCGGTGCGACTCCTATGCGACTGAGCCCTATTCTTCATCATATAGACGCACGCGCGTCAGTCGCACGCATGCAGTATAAATTGCCCTTATCCTTCCGGATCGGGCTCCGATGCACTATAAATGTAGCAAATGAAATCAGCAGCGCGAAAAATATTACGGAACTGTTGACGTCAGGACGTTGATTATTGTGAAAACTGGTACAAGCCCCTTGCAACAAAAAAAGGGTATGAAGGCTGTTTTGAAATATCTCAAACACATCGCTAAAGCTAGGACAGGAAAAAGTTCCTGAACCTGCTAAAGCTAGGGGCGCGATTACAAAGTGGGACACTGTTTCATTGTCAACCCTTTTGAGCCGCTGTCAAGCCAACATTCACATTATTACACCGCGATCAGTTTCACGTGCTGAGCTTTGTTGCCAGGATCAAGCAAGTGATTAAAGCTGAGAATGGCTCTGTGGGATAAGAGTTCTCATTATGACCCTTCAAATGAGATATATTAGCATTCTTGGTATATCTTTTCAATTGGTATCTTTTTAATTGGCGTATAGCGCGTTCCACCACTGACAATAGTTGGGAAGACAGCAGAGAGATAAAGAACGCGGAGAAGTGTGCAGCAGTTGGAGAGGAATGAGAGAAAAGCAGGATATCCGCACGGTTACTCAACTATCGTCGCGTTTGGAACAGACTATACATACGAACATTTTGAGTGGAACATTATTTGTCTGAGTACTAGTGCACTTTATATTCAGTATTTCACCACATTCTGGTTCATCAATGTGGTAAGGTATTGTATACATATTGAACAAAATCCTTTGTCGCCTTCTATTCGAAAATGTTCTGATGAGCAAGATTAGATCGAAGATTCGTCTGTGATCATACCTTTCGCTTGGGAACTAAAGAACTGAAACTGCAACAATGGATTTTTCCAAGGTTATATGAGTTTTCATGGGTGATATAACGATGATGACGATCACTGATGAGTTTCTGAGGTTTTCTGATAACTAGATGGCATATTCGTTCTGACTCGTGCGTACTATCCCCCCCCCCTCCACCCCCGCCACCCCTTCCTAGTCTTTCAATGGGCAGGGAAATTATCCTTTGTGATATCCATAGATGATGCTGCCCATTCTCAGCCGGTAATTTTAGCCAACAAGTAACCTGTGATCTCTTATTACTATTATTATTTTCTGAATATTTATTTCTGATAATTTTGACCTTGAAATTGATTTTTAGTGACTTTATTTTCACAATTTGGGTGTCATGTGCGTATAATGTTCCGGCTTTGTAATTAACAATATTCTGCCCCAAGCAAGAGCTTCTCTGCTGGGATTCATGAAACATTAACGGTTAACCATACAAACCAACGATGGTTAACGTGATTAGTCACCATATAAACCGCGCAAATTAAGGAGACGCAGGGCATGAAGGTTTGTTTGCTTAGCTAGTTTTGTTTGGTTATGCGTTCATAAATCCGAGACTTCAGCGACATTTTATTTTGCCTGTGAGACGTTATGTGCTGCTGACATGTTTTTAAAGCGTAGTTACAGTTCCATACCGATGGCGGCCGCGAAAAACAACGATGGCTGCACATTACGCTTCTGCTTAAGTTCGAATGCAATGAGTACAGTTACAGTTATCTGGAATATAAGAGTAGAATACTGCGCTTTCTAAAGAAAAGCGACAAACAATGTCCAGCTCAGAAGAGAACGGGAAGAGATAGTGAGAAGAGAAAAGGAGTATTTAAAAGCAGCTCTTTGCCAGTTGGACTTGGGTCATGTTACTATTGGATTTGACTGCCCAGTTAAGCTATTTGTTATAACGTTCTGAGTAAGGTTTTCACAAATCTTCAGAAGAGATAGAGTTTCACACGTGCGATGCTCCATCGATGAGAGTTTCAAACGCAAGACAGAATTTTACACATGTGATATTCTGTCGCTCAAAATATTTTACTGGCAGTATGTTACGCAACACTATTTCTTCTTTTTCGTGGAAGCCACTTTTCCTTGCAGTGTATACAGGTTTCAACTCACTCTGAGCATCTGTTTTCAGGATCCTAATTGTGAACCTATTTGCTTCGATGCCGATCATGAGCGACGACGAAAGGAACAGCTGAACAAGCAGTGGAATCGAACCAAGGAACAGGTTTGTGAACTAGTCTGATTGCTGCTCAAAGTTGCAATCCTACTATTTCTTAGTTGGAAGAAGAGGAGATGCTACTAGCGGAGCTGAAGCGAATCGAAGTTCGTAAAAGAGAACGCGAGAAGAAAGCGCAAGATCTTCAGAAGCTTATCAATATGGCCGAAGCTCCTGCTAGCCCTTCAGTTAGGTAAGAAATATTTGCTCATTGGAGAGTATGAGCGTCTTGTTCGTTTCCAGTGATCCATTCAACCGTTATCCAGGGGGATAGCGGAGGACGATTAACCTATCCGTAATCTGGACTTTTACTCGGGCTTTTAGCGCCGAGCAATAGCTTGATGCACACTTTCCTTAATAATTTGTCATGTTGAATCTCCGCCGTCTTGCAAACCGTGGGCTGTATTGCCTGAGAGCTAGGTCTCTGGGTCTTCTTGGTTATACTGCGCTAGATTGGCCTTTCTCATTGCTCTTGCACTACGCCGAAGCGCAATACTTCTGATTCTATCAGTCCTTGCCATTCCATTGATGTAATGCATCTATATGGCATCCGTACACTAGTTAGCCTCTGCTGTTTAGGTATTGCACTCCGTTTCATGACTGTGCTGCAACCATATTTTTGTGTGTGTATGGAAGGGGAGGATTTAGCAGCAAAAAATTAGTAATTCAAGTGTTCAATTCTCTGGACCCTTTTGATTCTCAGCAGCAACTCTCAATGAAATTTTCATGTTTTGAATTTCGATTGTTGCAACCTGCCAGGTAGTTGCGATAAATTTACGAAGTTGCTGAAGCTATCAATTTTCCCAAGTCTAGGCAAAATAGATCACCACATTCATGCTCACCATAGTAGGGAACCATAGAGACTGAAATTGCCGTGGATGCTTCCTTTAGATTGCTGTCCATCGACTGCATCATCATATGTAATCACTAGATTCCTTCAATGTACTTCAAACACACTTGGTCATATTTGAAGCATTGGGTTTGAAATTATTATGGCGATAAATCTGATTATAAATCATTCCAGTGGAGCGTGTATGTCACCCGCACTTGGGAAGAAGAAAGGCACCCTACGGCAGAAAGCTGGCTCTGCAGCGGTGGCCACTACAACCAATCTCAATTTTAATCCTGTAAGTTGGTCATGAGTGCCTTGTGAATTTTTTTTTGTTTTTAAAAAGCTGTATGGCATGTTCCAGGTCGATATATCTGTGTCTGCTATCCGCTTCCCTGAGTTCAAATCAGCAGGTGCACATTTGCGTAGTCAAGAGATGAAGCTTCCAACAAACATTGGACAAAAGAAGCTCAAGAATATTGAAGTTGTATTGAGCAAGTGCAAATTAGGTAAGCTTATTGAGCTCTGTAATCATAACACATGAGCTGTCAGCTGTCGTTGCATAACACATTGTTTTCGATATTTACACCCGCCTTGCCCTCCTTCCAGTCTCTTGTTTATCATGATTTCTTTGGATGATCTTACTTAAAAAGCTTTGTGTTGTCTTGTTATAGACAATTTTAAAAGCTACGACAATGCCTAATGTTCAAATTTCTCCCCCACCTTCCGAATTTTTCCTTCTCCACTTCCGGGATGAAGTGAATCACACCTAGGTTTCATGCTCTCCTTTCTCAATGTTTCGAATACCTATGTCACTTCTTGTCAACTATTTCTATAACATCTATTGAATTTTCTTCCGAGAAAGATGGAAATTGTTGCAGATATGAATCCCATGGGCACGGAAGCGATTGTGGCGGCTTATAATGAGTTCCGCTCTCAGATAGTTCTGCTACAAGAGTTGAAATCAACCCTTCAAACTGCTGAATTTGAACTTGAAACACTGCGTAATAGGTTGACAGAGGAAGGAAAGGAGGTACAAATACCAATTTCTGTAACATCTAACAAACTTTTCCTACTTTGTTTTTCTTGTCTTTTCTCATATTTGTTATTCTTCTTAGAATGCAGATATGATATTATCAACTTTGCTTTTCAGCCGTTTGAAATTGAACCGCGCATGCGAATATCCAATGTATCCGAAGGTGGTCTTGACCCCGAAGAAGTTACCGGTGAAGAAGGAGCACCAACCACAACTCGACGAATCACTTCTTTTATTGACACGTCGACTACTGCTAATCCGTTGTTGGCAAGTTTTTTAAAAGACATTCTTCTAATAAGAGAGGGAACAAGTTATTACTTCATCTTTTCTCACTCTTTTCTCTATTTGCACATAGTTTTTACTTTTTTTTTTGCAGGTGCGAAAGAGGAAACTGGGTGTTGGTTCATCGTCGCTAGATGTTATGAGAACAAGAAAAAATTAGTCATGTGTACAATAAATAAGAAACTAAATAATGCTGATAATGAGATCTGTTAAAACCTTACACTTATCTTCATTAAATTTCAACAATGCACTTGTATGGATTTGATTCATTTTGATGAGGGAAACACAAAACTTCAAAAAAAAAAAAGAGAGAGAGAGCGCCTATAGTATTTTATCTTAATCGGCGGAATGTGTTATGTGCAGGAGTTTATCATTGCATCACATAGAAACAAAAGGAAAACATCGTCTATGTACCCACGAAGATGGTGCAGAACCAGTTGTGACCAAGGGTGGCTGAAGAGTGAGTACTGCTCAAGTCTGTTCGAAGGGGCACTACCATGAAATCTTGGATGTTGGATCTGCTGTGCTAGTTCCAACAAGTACTTGTACTTCACTTCCGTGACCACACTTCCCCCTTCTGGAACATCTTCGTTGTAGGTATAGTGCTGTAGTTTGAGCCGTACGGATTTTCGCAATAATTGGTCTTCTCCACGTTGTCATAAGGGCAACTCATACTGGATGCGTGCGAATGACGCGCGTGCGTCTATATGATGAAGAATAGGGCCCAGTCGCATCGCAGTCGTAGCTCAGATGCACGCGTTTACGGCCTCACGGCGGCCGCGCGTTCTTTTCATTGATGTAATACATGCCGTGTTGACCAGTCTTCATGGAAAATCCCTCGGAAATGTATGCGTGCGATTGATGCGCGACTGACGCACGCAGCTAGTATAAATTACCCTTTAGACATCAATGCGTATCATGGTCGAACACATCAATGCGTATCATGGTTGAGAACAAGAAAAAATTAGTCATGTGTACAATAAATAAGAAACTAAATAATGCTGATAATGAGATCTGTTAAAACCTTACACTTATCTTCATTAAATTTCAACAATGCACTTGTATGGATTTGATTCATTTTGGTGAGGGAAACACAAAACTTCAAAAAAAAAAAAAAAAAAGAGAGAGCGCCTATAGTATTTTATCTTAATCGGCGGAATGTGTTATGTGCAGGAGTTTATCATTGCATCACATAGAAACAAAAGGAAATTCCTACCCGTCCCTAACATGTAAGCTCATGATCCGCTGAGGTAATGACTGGAGGAGGCTAAGCGTTACGGAAATTCGTACGGCTCAAACTACAACACTATAAATGGTGATATACTTTTTTTCATGGATGTTTTACACTTATAAGCTCTTAGATGTAACATTCTCGTTATAATATTGGAAATTTTTGAACTGGACTGGAAAAGCGGTTCCACATTAAGGGTAAGTGTTACATTCAAATTGGGATCGCTTGCGCTTCTTGTTTGGCATGGGTGGTAGGTGTGAGTGCTCTCCCTTTGAAATGCTTCCTAAGCGCACGTATTGTTTTTCGGCTAGGACCTTCGTTTTTTCCTCGAGATTTCTCGGTTATTTTAGGTCTTTCTCTACATTTGTAATTGTGAATTATAGTTATCGCGGCGAGAAGAAGACTTCCACCACCTGAAATTTGAAAGCATGTCTCATAACTAGGTGGAGAAACAGGTTGGCTCATACCTCCAATGATACCGGCAATCTGAATTGCTATCCTATGGTCCGAAATAGATTCCCCTTCTTTTCTGTAAGAAAAGGTCAGAAATTCCGTTCAAATGATTTCAATGCTCGTTTCTCACCTATCGACGAGGAAGTGGATCCTGAATCTGTGTCGGCCCGTGAACGCCTCGATGACGTGCCCCACAACTTGCGTCGCGTTAACCTCGATAAGGATGAGATCTGCGCCGTTGGCGTGTACAGCAACCCCTTGTTCCTGACACCGTTTTGTTGGTTCGTAGGCGTGAACAGCGTCGCCTCCGACTTTCCAAATGATCTAGATTTTTCAGAATCTTATTACGAATTTGGTGTCGTAGATAAATTTCAATGACAATTGTTTTCATGTTTCGATGGTTTCACGGAGTAGCCCGAGCAAGAAATACTACCGATTTTGCCGTTTCCATATCAACCCCGTCCAGACGCAGCCGGTAGCTGGTGTTCGGTTCGAACCTACAATTTTTTAAAAATTTTCTATCGTATGGGACTTATGGAAAGTGCTATGGACTACTGTTGTATCATTGTTAGACTTTTTTAAATTTTTCTTGATTTATCTGTGAAACTTGCTTATTATTCGTGCTTTATCATTGAGGGCCTTCTCACAAGTGATTCTGTGAGTGTCGAGGATCTGTAGTTCGAAAATCTGTATGCTCCGAACATACCTGAAGGAGGCGCTGCTTTCGCTGACTGACAAGGTCACCATAGGGAGATCTGCACAAGGATCCACAGGGATTAGTTCTCCAATTGGCGAAGGAGGCTGGAAAGATAGTGGAGCACTTTATTGCAAAAATGTATTCTATGCTTCCTCGAAGAGTTCACTTATGCCTCCTCGTTAAGTGCGTGTCGTCATAAACACCCGTTTCGCTCAACTTAACTCCAGTGTAGGACTGGAGACTATTGTACTTCAGGCCTTATCGTCACAGGAGCGTTGAACAACAAAGACCGACGAAAAAGATAGAGACAACACAAGGACAGTGTCCAACAGATGAAGCACGCCGTTTTTATACTGGCTTAGGACAGCGAAATGTAAACGGATGAAACTCGAAAGGAGAACATTGGACATATAACTATGATCATGATCGAGTTTGTATCAATGTAATATATTGATGGGATGAACGCATTGTGCCATCACTAAGTTTGTCTTCTATTGAATTTAAGAACTTGTGATTAAGCCCGGTAATTTTTTTCGAAGTAGAAACGAAGTTTTCTAGCAGAAAATCAATTCAGCAATACACGTCTAGGCTACAGAAAGCGTTATTTTTTCATTTTTGAAACAGAAGGAAAATGTCAGAGAATCAGGAATGTATTGGAGGTGATCTTGAGTTACGAAGCAGTATTTACTCCAAGTGTTGCATCTTGAAAATGCTGTATGATCTGACAATGAGGAGCACGGTACTGCATGAAGCACTACTGCTTAATCCCTACTACGTATAAATCCAAAAATTCCAGAATTTTATCACAATGAAAGGAATTTCAGAACCTTTGACAAATACAGCGCAAAATATACACAAAATATACACTATGAATTTATCGGTGCGCCATGTTGGACGTCGCAGTGATTTTTTTTTTCATCAGATCCAATACTGAGTTAAAACGTTCGCGACAACGTGCACGATCGGTAGTGCACGCGGTGTCTGCCGCGTGGGACGGTGTGCACGACCGGTCGAGCACGCCCTTCTTAACGTCACATCTTCCTGAAGCGTTCTTAATTAGCTAACTCCTTTGTAGTAATGTACTAACACACATACAAGTCCTCTGTACACGCAATGGGCAAAGAAATTTTCTCTAACTTTTTTAATGATATTTCGAACAGCGACAGCTAGAAGATAAATGAACTTTTAGAGAAACCCTGGCAATAACAAACCTATAAACAACGAGGTCGCCCGAGAATACCAAGAACCGCTAGTGCTGACTTTTGTTGACTACAAAAAGGCATTTGATTCAGTGGAGCCGGCGAAGGTCTGGAAAGCGCTGGAAGAAGAGGGTGTTGAGTCGCGGTACATAAAGGTTTTGTGTGAGTGCTACTCGGGATGCACCACGGTGTTTCGGCCGTTTCTCAACGATATCGAGGTACCTGTGGAGAAAGGAGTTCGTCAAGGCGACCCAGTTTCACCGAATTTATTCTCAGCGTGTTTGGAGTCGGTCATTCGCAACTGCGACTGGAGCACCTTTGGAGTCTTCATCGACGGGAAGCGGCTGAACCATCTACGTTTCGCAGATGACATAGTGTTGATCACGAGGTCACCGGACGATGCCTCTGAAATGCTTAGACTGCTGGACGAAGAAGGAAGAAGAACAGGTCTCAGCATCAACACGACTAAAACGAAGGTCATGAGGAGTGCATTTTCTAGTCAGCAGCCGGTATTTCTTCAGGGTGTTCCCCTCGAAGACGTCAGCGAATATATCTATCTTGGTCGCCTCCTAAACATGGAGAATGACATCAAGCCCGAGATCGCGAGGAGACGACGAGCAGGCTGGGCCGCTTATAATTCGATTAAAAGCGTACTCGAGAACACCAAGGACCAGAAGCTACGCGCGGATCTCTTCAACTCGACCGTGCTGCCAGCCCTGTGCTACGCGAGCGAAACGTGGGCGCTGACAAAAATCGCCGAGACTCAGCTTCGCTCGGCCCAGGTCTCACTTGAACGTCGCATGCTTGGGCTGTCCTTGCGCCAGCAGCGAGAGCGTCGTCTACATAACTCTGATATTAGAGCAATGTCGATGGTCCATGATGCTGTTCTTCACGCCGATGAGTCGAAACATCGGTACGCAGGACATCTCATGCGATGCTCGGATGGTCGATGGAGTTCTGCAGTTCTGCGATGGTACCCTCGCGACAGAAAGCGACCGCGCGGCCGACCTCCTATAAGGTGGTACGATTAGTTGGCTTATCGAAACAACAGCGGTGCTTCCGGTTCAGTTAAGGTCCACTGGTTGACTAAGGCCCAAGACCGATCTTTGTGGAAGAGAAGTTGGGACCCGCGCAAGGCCAACCGCCGTGCTGAGGAACGGGTCGCCCAAGTATCCTAAGTAAGTAAGTAAACAACAGACATGTGAAAGTACTGCCAAGAATTACGACCGAGATGATAATTTCTATGAAAGAAGTTAGCGTTCTGCACGGAACGGAAGAATCACTACCCCGTGGGACCACGTGTACGGCCGTTCGCACCCCCAATGTGCAAAAGCGCGCGTGTCCCACGCGGCGGTTCGCTCAAAATCGGCTCTGTCGCGAACGTGTTAACATCGACGCGCATGGTGCGACGCGTGGGACTGCGGGCTCAACCGGGTGAGCACACTCTTTTCAGAGTTATATTTCTGTGAAGCAGTCAGAATTAGCAAACTTTCATGTAGTGTTATGCTAGCAAATATTCAAGCTTTCTATATATGCACTGGGTAAAGCAGATCTTCATTCGAAAGTTTTTTTAATATGTGGTTGAAACATACACCAGAGAGAACGATATATATGAAAAAGAAACTACAGTCAGTATCAAGTAAACGGACGACGAACATTTGGAAACACTCTTTACGATCACAAAAGAGAAAACAATCGGGCTCATTTGCGCAAATTCGGGGTATTATGCGGTGGAGGAAAAATTCCTACCACGTGGGACCACGTGCTCAAGCGGTTGAGCACGGGTCCCACTTGTGCAAAAGCGCGTGTGTCCCACGTGACACACCATGCTAAAAGTGTAAGGTCGCGAGCGTTTAAACATTGAATGAGTGACCAGAATTTATTACCAGAGCGGCTTTTGTAGGAAGATCATTATAGACGTCACCTCCTGGATCAGTTGCCCACGACATGCAGCCAAGGCAGAACAGTTCATCTTCTGTTCCATTGCTGAGCAGTCCTCTTGTTCAATGAACATGCCGAGACCTTTGTAATTTTTGAACGCTGTTCCGATCCAGTTTTCAAGCCCCCAATCCACTATTTCCTATAATCTCAGATAAAATACGATGATTTTTTCTGAGGAAGAAAATTTAATCTTTTGTAGACAGTCGTTGTTTGCAAGGCGTTATTCAGTGCATATCTATACCTTCAATGTTCTATGCCAAAAGTGTTCCTTAAAACGCGGAACACGTAAAACCAAAGACGAAAATACAGCAATGCCTCGTTCACGATACGGTGACAGACGGAGGATTTTGTCCAGTTCGGCAGAGACAGCTTTGCTGGGCAGAACAAGCTGAAAACACAAATTTGTATCTCTACTCAGGTCATTGTTGAACAGTGAGAGATTTACACTAACTAGCCTGATCGTCCTACTTATTGGACCACTTGGCTCATCTGAGAGTTTGGGACGCTTTTCCCTCTACTGGGAGCATTGTACCTCCCATGGGTTAATAGACCTGTTTCTCAGCATATATATCTTATAGAGTAGAATCTTCCTCTCTACGCTCTTTCACAGAACTGTGGACCCATGAAGTGACGTTCTCCAATACCAACCGCCGACGCTCCTTTCAAAGATCTGCAGACCGTTACAATGACGTCTCCCTCAGTACGGGATACCTGAACCCGTTTCACGGCTTTATCGCCACTACTGGGCGCCGGCGTTCTCTCACCCGGTTGCCGACCCGTGTGCCGACGTCCTTCTCGTCAGGGCCGCTGCACCCATCGCCCACCTGTTGATCTTTTACAACTACTGGTTCCGTCCTCAGCTGTTTTTACTTAACGCTAGACCCACTTCTCAGCAAATTACAATGTGCATTACCTGCTTTTCAGAATTCAACAGAAAAACAGACAGGAAACCTCTTCTGGTTCTGTACGAGTCCACTTCGTGGCTGCAAGTGCCTCAATGATTTCAGTGATTCGCAAGCCGCCCTAAACGCCCCAAAGAAAACAACAGACCACTTCTTCTGATTTGAGTACAGCCCGCATAATGTCACAGAACAACAGCATGCTGAGCAACAGGACCACTCTTCCCAAGAGATGTCGATCTAAACAGTAACTAACAAACACATGGCTACTTCAAATGATCAAAAATTTGCGCACTATGGACCAAAATAAAGGATCCGAATATCTGCGACGCTACAAAAAAAACTTTCATACAGAGTTATGCTGCTTTGACCTCGAAATTCCATTCTGACAATCGTAGGTGCATTAGCCCATTATGTTTAAATGTTTTGAAAATTAGCCTATTTCTCTATGACGTGCAAAATCAGCTTTAGTCAAACACTTCTCCACCTGCTCAAGAGGTTTTTTCTTGAGAGGATGTACTCCTAAATCATGCGTTTGAGCGATTACCACGGATCTCTTTTTTGACGCATCTCTTGAAAAGGATTATAGAGGAAGAAAGAAAAAAAAACACCTCCCTCGCTTTCTTATTTGGTTACCTTAATGTTAATCGCAGTGCTTGTGAACGGAAGAGTAGATGTGCTATTAAGAGGTTCAAAATGCTCGTAGTACATGGCCTCTTCAACTGAAACGGACCGATAATGGTTTTTCAGGACAGAAAACGCAACTTCATATGGTGAGCGTCGATCGAAGTGCGTTTTTCGCGGACTCGGGAAGCACGCGTTACAGTCGCACCGCTCACGCTGGAATCGCCGGCGTAATGGTAAGTCAGCGTTTTCTTGACAGTTTAACATCGTATTTCATCTCAACTATGAAAGAAAAAAAAACTGGCTGGCTGTGCAGAAAACCCATCGATTCACCACCACGACGGTTGCTTTCCGAGTCCGCGAAGAACGGACTTCCATTGACACTCAAGGTAATTGCGAGCGACCGGGAAGAAAACAATTAAATAAAATAATATCCAACCAATATAAATAATAAATACTCAAACTTATTACGAACAGAGTCGATCTCCATCGTCAGCACTAAGTGGATTAACGAGATAATCAATATTGTGGATAAATCCCAAGCTTCGTGGTTCGTTATCTACCAACTGCAAAGAGTAGCATGCTTGTTCATCCATTTTTTAAGCGATTCACAACTTCGGTGACAGCCCCACCTGTGCACAGATTAGTGTCAGGCCTCCGAAGAACTTTTCGTAAGCTAACATGCGATTTTGCTTCTGTGCTGCCCTCGCCAAGATGATCGCAAGGCTGGCGTTGACGACGTTCACCTGCGGGTTTCATCTAAGCAATTACTGTATCGTCGGTAATCCTTCGAAATAAAAGACAAAAAAGACGAAAAGGCGCGTCTTTTTGCTATAACTTAGTTCAATGCGGAGGGATCCGCATTTTTGATGGTATGCCAATTGAACAGTGACGGCAACGTACTTCAGCAACGCTTTAAGACTGCAGCCAAGGAGGGGCAGGACAACCGGAAACAAACGTCTTAGTATGGATGTGGAGCGCTATACTTGGAAAAGGGGACGGCCATGCTGTACGGCTGGTCAGTTCACCCATTCGGCCAATCACAGAGCCCATGAGCACCGCCCACTTCAGGTATAACGCTCCAACCCTTTTAGTAGTGTGCGCCATTTGATCGATTGTGGGCGGGGCTTGGGCAAAAAAAAAAGCTGGAACTCCGATGATATATGTACTGTTTTCCTGAATGCAGCTAGCGGGTAATGGTCGACGTAGCGGAACTATCCATGGGAAACTGAACTAAAATGGCGTCCGAGTTCGGCCCATATGTAGGAGTGGCCTCCGCCGCACTGCCCTGAATCGTTCATTATTCAATAAATCGCCTATGTACATGATACTGTGATTAACTGATTTTTTTTGCATATGATTGATAGCAGCGGAAACTACAATTACAGACATATAGGAAACTCCAAACGTACGTAGACAAGAGTCGAGATCGCGGCGCGGCTCTCATGGACAGAGACGCAGGCGCACACTATGCTAAGCTCCCGTAACTCTGCCCAAGAGAGCCGCGCCGCGGTCCTGACTCTTGACTGCGCCCGTTTGGAGTTCTCTGTATATGCCCTCAGGCAAATATGCGCAAATGTAGCGGCGATATGTATTATGGGCAACTACATACAGGGAACTGCAAATGTACACAGACAAAGGTCGAGACCGCAGCGCGGCTCTCTTCTCGGCGCGGCTCTCGGCGGCTCGCGGCGCGGCGCGAATATTCGATTTTCGAATACGTTCGAATAGGGAGAATTTCGAATACTCGAATTTTCGAATGATTCGATTCGAACAATTTATTCGAATGACCGAATATTTATTCGATTCGGTTGCAAGTATAATGTGCGGGTCAACTACGGATGGCCACTTTATTGCTGGTACACCGTGGGCATGTGCGGGTCCACCGTGATCATGTGTGGGTATAGCGCGGGAATGACGTCACTCCCGGTTGTCCACCGTGAGCACGTGCGGATTTATCGCGGGCAACCGCGGATCCACCCCGGATTTCGTACCGTGGATCCACCGCGGGCAGAAAGTTCAGAGTACTTGCTTCCATGAAAGCGCCGCACATCGTGGGACCTTGTTTTTTTGCCGATGGCTCAAGCCCCGCCCACTATTGATCGATCCGACCCCTCGTCACCAACTTAGCGCGCACTCTAGGGTGTTTGTTTCCGGTTAACTTGCACCTCCTTGACTAAAGTTGTAAAGCGTAGCCAAACTACCCCAGAACTGTCTCCTGTACGTTTGAGAGACAATGCCTGGCTAAGGCGAGAGATGTGGTTGCCAGCTCATGTAGCCGCTTCTGATGCCTTCTACTCGAGTACTCTCTTGTACAGCGTTGCAAATCTTGAGTTTCCAGCGAGAAAGCGGATGGACGATTTCCCGTGGTTTTCCATGTTTTCAACGAGAAGTTTTGTATTGTACGACGGAACGCCGCTTTCATAGGCTTTCTAGGTGGGACACTTCAGCGCTCTCAATCCGGTACTATCAGATGTGATGGAGTGTAAAGTGCGATCTAAATATTTTTTCTACCACCGATGGATTTCCATACTAATCTTGAAAGGTTTAGTTTATAAACAAGAAAGATCACTTCAACCTCAAAGAGAAAGTAGCTCTTTTGTTGTAGCATTACTGAATTCTAACAAAAAGAGCGAGACACCTGCATTTGCGCCCCTTTCGTCTTTTTTCTTCAAAGATTGGCGACGGTGTTATATTCAGTTCTCACATAATAGTAGAGCAGGTCGTATAATGAATGAAACATATGCAGAAATCAAGTTGGCTCTTTGAGTCTATTTTCTGGATGGTATTTTCTGGAATAACGATTGATGCTGTCTGTACCTGTAGACGTCCAGTATTATCCCCCAAGATATGTTGAAAATCCATCGAAGTATGACCGCCAGCTGCTCGTCCGAGTCCAAACACGAACTGTTCCTCATATTTGGACACATCTTAATAAATTTTCTTTCACAACCAATGGAGTGCTAGTCATCAAGTCAATGTGAATGGTTCAACTATAGAAATCTCATCACATGCAGATTTGATATTATTTGATTTACTGCGTCTTATTCAAAACACCGTGTATACACAGCTTACAAAGAGCATAGTAATCAAATTTGTCTATGCTACACATATCTTGGACTTGACAGCACATTTGAAAGAAGCATTGGAGCATTAGGAGATGGTCCTCCTGCTCATTTCAATGTATGCAGACCTTGCCCTGACTTTTTGTGCTTATTTTACGTTTGGGTGTATGAAATGCTACAGAAAGCCATTTATGAGATGATGTTCGTGGTGTAGGGATGAGGTGTGCCCAAAGAGCTCCATGTACTGGCGAAGTTCTCAGCCGATATATCATTAAAAGCTGACCAGAACTTTGATTATGCTTGATTTGGTGAAGGAGCCATGAACTTAGTGGTACTGCTATGTCGTCAGTGTCATCAAAAGCTTCTCTTCTCTCATGCAGATCGATATCTGCCAAGAAGTTTCTGGAATTCCAGGCTCATTTCGCTAAGCAATAGAAGGCGGCTCTAAAACTATGATAAACTATGATTCTAAAAAGTTCCGATAGTAACTCCATGGTTCAGAGGCCCGGGTCACTTTGCTGACGCTGCCAACTGCCGCAATGGTGGCAGGGTAGTGAATTTGGTCAAAATTATACCTACCTGGACGGTATCAGGAAGAACACTGTTGTGTGCCCGGACTGATTCTTGAAGCAGGAATAGCATGGAACCTTAACAATGTACAAAATAAGTACTATGAAACATTCCACGTTTTCTATCAGACTGATGGGATATGGATGCACTTTCCGAACGAATGCGTTGATGAAGGCATTTGGTCAATAGTTTCATATCTGTAGGGGCTCGTCAACTGATGCGTGGATTATTTAGTGTTCTCCAGCTTTCTTTTAATTTATAAAAAATTAGCAGGAGAAAGATCAGAATCACGGGTTTTTTGCTTTCCATCTTACTTCTTCTTAATTGGCAGTTTATTTGTATGTGTGAGTCTGTAGACAAAACAGACCCATCAAAAATGGAAAATAACTACACCATCGTGTTCAGCGCATCAAGATATGTACGAAAAGATGGTTAATTTTGATTGTTACTTGATCTACAGGTGTTTTGGTCCACCTTCAGTCACGTTCAGACATGCTAAGTTGTTTTCGTGACCGACTGTTGTTTTCACGTTTGGAATGAAATAGATAGGCGTATAGCTCAATTTACAGCAGATGTGTGTGATACCTAAGCAAAAATGTCATTGGACGATAACAAAGTTAGGAAAACGTCTATGAGGCGAGCGTAGCGAGCCCAAAAGAAGCCTGAGTGTCCGGAGTGACTTGGCGATTCGGCTGGTACGGTTTAAACAAAGGAAAACAGCTGAAGAACTGCATCAAGAATCACATAACGCAGTGGAATATTTACTCTCCCGCTTGGCTATATCGATACAACAACTACATACTTGAATATGACTTGGGTAACTGAACCGAAATCAAGGGTGTAAGTAAATCAATTGATCGCTTTCGTCTCCAAATCTGACATGCGAATTTTCACATGGTTGCTGCGTAATCAAGATTTGGCACTATGAGTCTTTTATTTTTTGGTACCGATGCAGCCAATCACTGTCGGAGAAGGAAATTAAAAACTGCGACGAGCTCAAGATATAGGCGACTCTCCACTTCTATTGAAAGCGTGGCTTTCACTCCATATGTCAAAGATGACAAGGTGCATATTTACGGGTATGTTTCTAGTTGTGGTGCTGGGCCATCACTTTTATAATATCGTTTTATCCCAAAATGCGTATTCTTTTTTCAAAAAGCTATCGCTCACTTCAAAAGGAACTCCTCTCTCCACGTAAGTCTGTATAATTCTCATGCCTTTATAACTTTGAAAGCCGCCATTTCCACATCTGAAACCAAGCTTTAAGTATCATTATACGTGCAGACAAAACATAAGAATGGTTGTAAGTAGAAACTGGTCACCTCTCCTTGTTATATTCTGTCCGTCGCAAAGCAGGATTCGCCATATGAAAAGTTGCAATCCTTTCGACATCAAGAAGTCTATTGCTATGCGAATGGGTGGGGAAGTCTCTCCAGAATGGTCGGTCATAGGATGCTGCGTCGTGACCTTCCGCTCCTTTTTTTCTAAAATGATGCGCTAATTAAACGATCCAGTACAGTTGTGGTAAACGATAAACTTGATACATACAGTTTATTTCAAAGGCATCATGAGTCTTCACAGCTGCTGCCATCCTCCCCTCAATTGCTGCTCAAATTTGGCTCTTTTTAGCAGCAATCGGCGAACGATTGCAGCAAATGAGGGGAGAATGGGGCAACTGTGAGGAGATGCTTTTACTGTTTGTACTTGACATATTACGCTGTTCGGGTTGGGTTTTTGCTGCACAGTCTGCCCTGTTTAGAAACTCTCTTTTCGTTTCTATCTTTCGTCGGAAAAAAGTCTGTGTATAAACACCATTTACATGCTTGTTACATGAGCAGGTGAAACATACCCTTTCGGCAGCAATGAAGCCAACTTCGTAAGATTGAAAAGGGTTCTGGAAAAGGAGGGTGTCGAATCGTATATTCACATTTGTTCAAATATAATTCTCAAACTGAACAACATAGGGGACGCATAGGGAAGAGAAGAATGAGAATTGTCCGCAGATAAAAGGCGAACAACCGTTTCTAAAAACAGCACCCATATAACCTCTATGCCTGATATTTTGACTGTTTTGGATCCTAAGCAAAAGTTTCAATAACTCTACAAAGGTTTCGTATCATAATCATCAGCATTATCAAGATATAAGAGATTAGAGGTACTATATCTATGAGTTGTAGGACAAAATGAATAGTTTTCCCGAATTCTGGTGTGGAATCTCCGGCACTTTTCTGAGAGGGTGCTGTCCCGAAGGACGCTTTCAAAGGATCAAAAGCAGAGACTCAAAACAGTTGTAAGTTCGGAGAAGTACTTATCCCCAGTATCTGCAACTTCGGTGCACTAATTGGAAGGTACTTCCTGAAAGACCTGACCAGTGATAGGTCTACACCGGATTGCGCGAAGTATGGGGGTATGTGTATGAGCCAGATTTCGCTCTTATCTAACAAAGTTTTAGCAGAAAGACGAGAGAGAAGCATCGTCACGTCTTTTTGTACTTCTGCCAAAGATCAACTACAGCACTATAGTTGTAAGCGAGGCCAATCAGAATTTCCTTGTGTAAAATCGGCGTTTTTCGAGCAAAGCAACGGAAATCAACATCGCCGTCACTCACTCTCTGACCATGTGTTTCTCATCCTTTCCAAATGTGAACGAAGTAGTGTCGTCTCGTAGTGGAAACATGTATGAGAAAAAGGTGATTGCTCTAGGCAGGAATGCAGTGCCGGGGTCGAGCACTGAAAGCAGATAATGCAGCTAGTGCTCAGAAATCCACGAGAAATGAAGCACCTCCTGAAACTATCTAATCACCTACACGGTAGCTGACTACAAAAAGAGATGGTTTCCCTTAAATTAAAGCAACACATTTTATTTTTCAAGAGTTGAAGCGATTTTACCCGGAACTGGGCCATTTCGTTCAATGTCTTTTTCGCCTAAAATCGCAGCAATGGAAAGGTAGATCGCCAGCCATCTCGCATAACACATCCGACTTAAGTGACTATCTTTTAGACGTGGGACGTACTTAGCAGTTTCTTGATTATCCAGGGTTCACAGGTCACTTAGTGTGTACTCAATGATACCAAGAGATAGCCAGTTTTCAGGCAATTGGGCTCCAAAAAATCCTTCTACTGGGAAGAAGAACAAAACTCGATGAATAAACGTGATCTCAGCACTATGTAATTAAAAACCCAGTACCAAATTCTCAGGAATTTTCTGCGAGCCTAGCAAATATGAAGTCCATAAATAAGCTCGCGATATTGGAAAACTGTGACTCCCGAGACGTAATTAGTTTTCTTATCCAAGCCTGATATGGATTTTCGTGATCGTCTCGTAATTGTAAAAAACCAGACGATGCAATGTTTTATCCTCCCTAGAGCGTTGCTAAAAGCTGTGCTTCTTCATCGCACTACCACTCGGAAGTTTTCAATTTGGCAGCATCAGCACTGCAAGTTTGCGCTGAAATATTTTGAACTGTGCCACTATTCGAGAAGTCAGTGGTTCCCAGCAATTGAAAATTTCGGATACTCGAAAATTCGCAAAGTATTTCCGAATGTAATACTCTATCTCTGTACGGTAAATTGTTCGTATTTTGCGCCAAAAATGGTATTGACACACATCAGCGAGGTAAGCCCAAATGTGATCCGAAGGCATCCTTAAAATTTAGCCTTCACACTCGCGGATACCTCCTTACTTTAGAACTTTGCTAGTTCTCAAGTAGAAGCAAACTAGAAACAAATAAGAAGTGATTCCGGGAATCACATCTACTTTGTAGGCATCGCGTCGATACATTTCAATAGCAAACAATGACACGGTCCCTGTCTCGTCCATACGTTCTACAGGGTGCTATACATTAAAAAAGAAGCGGGTTTCAAGACTGGCCTTGTACACATTTTTATTTTCAATTGTAATGAGTTCTTTGGGTGTTTTTGTTGTTTCCAACATCTACTTCCGTTTGATAGTTTAATTTCTTTCATGTGGACTTGCCACTATTCTGTTACTAACACCTGCCATGTGGGCACACCTTCCTGGTGTATTAAAAATAAATAAATAAATATACTTTATCCACAAGAAGAACAACAAAACAATTCAACAAACAACAACAATGGAAGTGTAGGGAAGTAATTCATGCATACATCTTTTATCAAGTTGAAATGGGAAGTTGTTTTACGGCTTTAGAAGCAGTGCAGTAGCCAATTCTCGAAAGAATTGATGATATGACTGAAAGCACTAAAATTCCGACATGACGAAATGTTATAGCATACAAGCTAACTCAACGGAAAAGGGAAGGATGTCATCTGAGACCTTTTGTTGCGATCCTTGAACAACGAGAGTGGTGAAAGAGAAAATGTAAAGGTGCCGGAAATGCGAAGGGTTTGTTAGTTGACTGAACTAATAGGAAAATGAAAGGTAAAATGTGTAAATCCATATCAACGAGTAATTGACCTCTCTTCGACTTCTCTTCAATGAATTGAATAGATTCCGATGAACTGAACGAAGTAGCGCAAGCTTAGGTGAGGAGCATCACAGAACAACCTAGAAGTAACAGAACAGAGCTTCTTCAATGCTCTTCCTCAATGACACTAAGATCAAGTGCTTCAGCTGCTGACGTGCGAGATGTCAGCCAGTCATCGTCTACAATCAGTGATAGCGTGTCTACAGAGGCACCCGGCAGCAGTCCTAGCGGCACCGAGCACCAGTCCTCGGAGTCGCATATAGAAAACATATTTGACGAGGTAGTGTTCGCACTGGACACTGCGTCTCTGTCTGAAATCCAGAAATCATGAGCTGTCACAGAACAATACGAACGGTCCCCAGTTAGTAGTTGTGACAGCGATGAAAAATATTGAAGGTAATACCTTTCCGAATGAGACGTTGAAGATCCTCCAGCGTTCGAATGCTCATCGAATCATCCACCGCACATAGCGATTCCGACAACGTTATATCCATTATTCGCCGCACTTGACGACGGCGTTTCTCCGTTAGATTTGGTACTTTGGTCATAACTCTGGAAAGCATAGAAGTAAACAAATTGCTGAGACAGTGTCCAAATGAGAATTAATATGATAAAATTTCGGAAGGATTATTACGATTAGATTAACACATTCGCGACAACGCAGATTTTCCGTTGCGGACCACTTGGGCCAAAGCGAGTTTCCATTTGTTTCTCACCAGGGTTGTGGGAATTAGGGCATATTTGACATGATGACCACAAATACGCCGTGTACTTTACTTGGTAGGACACTTCTGTAGTGTTACTGTATGTACACCGTAGAAACTATGGGAAGTTCTTTTTCCCGCCGAATTCAACAAAATTTGCACAGGAGGTTCATTTTACATGCAGATTTAGAGTATGATATCCATTTTCTACCGTATCTCATTATTGCGCGGTTACCATGCTTATGATGTAGGAAAGGTTTTGCATCAGAATTTACCAGAAACTGGGGTTATGCTACACCCTGATCTCAAATATGGCATCTATCTCATGGATTTCACATTCGCGCTCAGCATGTCGAATAACCCCACTTCTCAAAGTTTCGTTGAATTTGGTGAATAAACTGTATCTACATTATGCTTACAATAACCCTACAGTACTGCGCTACGGTACAAAATGAATGTCGAATTCGTGCTCGGCATTTCAAATAATCTTACTCACCAAAGTTTCACTGAATTTCGTCACTAAACTGCATCTACAGTATGCCTACAGTAACCATAGAGTAACGCTCGGATAGCCTTACAATACTGCACTCCGGTGCAAGAAGGATGGCGCATTCGTCAAGTAACCCCAAAGTTCAAATTTGCAGTAGATGCTGTGAGAAAAAGCATCAGTGCCTACGGTAACCCTACTGTACAAGTACAGTACAAAATGGGAACAATTTCCGTGTTAATCGGGTAGAGGTCAGATTCTGGGAAAGTTCCTTCTAAGAAAAAGGGTAAAACGGATGTGATCCACCGGTGGGTCGTATTGTCCGCTGTGTTGATCATTTGACTAGCATATGCTTAATCGAATACTAGTAAGGTTTCTACCATGAATTGCAGAATCTAATCGTATATGCATATTTCACTGGACTTCGCTTTTGGAACTGATCGCAAGGTCAGAGAAAGAGATGTCGAGCCACAGATAAGGTTTTCATCATAAACAAAAATAGCAACGTTTGCTTGGTCTTATAGACCAATGATGTTAAAATATGACAAGTTCAGCCTTATTTCTAAATTGTTGCCCTAGATTTAGAGAATGCATAGCAATTAGGCTCACGTAGAGTTTGTTGTGTTTTAGGGTTTCTGTCTTCGATCTTTTCGCATTTTTTCTTGATGGTGCACCATGAGTGTGTAAATAAATAAACAAATATGAGAATGTAAGTCCTGCCAGAATATCAACAAGCCGAAGCACAGTACTAACCGGTTCATGTATCCCAACTTTCCCCTATTTCAGCATCTCTATACTAAATATAATATAACCAGATTTTTCCATGTCTTCCTCGAACTGATCGAAATCCTGGCATACAACTCCATATGGCTTATCAAAATCTAGCGCTAATTCGATACTTCGGAGCACACTTTCGATGTCTGTCATTTTAGAAATTTCACCGAACAAACCATGCCAGTATAGGCACATATGTATGTGGGATTGTATGTCAGATAGCAGGTTTTCCAAGAAGTAAAGTGCAAATATCTACGACTTACGCTTCGACTATCGCGGCGTCGAAGTAGCCAGTAGCTGCCACCATTTTGTGCAATACCCTAGACCAATCAGAAGGGGTCATTACATCGTTTTCAGCTGAATGTAAAGTCTAAGTACTATGAAAAGTACGGAATCTCAAACATTTGAAAGAAGGAGATTCACATAAAACTAACTCTGAACACATGGCTCCAGGAAGAACTTTGTCCATGCAACTAGTTGGTTTTCAATGTGAGGTGGATTTTCATTAAAGGATAACCGGCTAAGCAGCTGAAATAGAATCGAACAGTGGATACTGTGTGAACTTTTGTCGCGTTATGAGAAATTAACTGATCCAGAGCTAAGCACAAGGTGAGATGAAAAGTTTCAAAGAAAAAACAGTACGAAAACACTTATGCAGTAAACCGAAAGCTCTGTACTTCAGATTATCAGGTCATTCTAGGAGAACTCCGTAAAAATCAGTCAAAAAGTAAGGACATAAGGGGAAAAGCAAAACCTGTAGAGAAGCTCTGTACTTCAGACTCCGAAAGCTCTGCACTTCAGATTATCAGGTCATTCTAAGAGAACTCCGTAAAAATCAGTCAAAAAGTAAGGACTTAAAAGGAAAGCGGGGAAAGGCAAAACCTGTAAAGCAGAGAAGAGAACTAGTCATTCATGAAAAATCATTAATCAAGCAATGATGAATGTGTGCTATGTAGATTGCACTCAATTTGGTTCTTTTTTTTTTTCGAGAGCGTTTTTTTGTATCTGATGATCTCAAGCAAACCAGACACGTGAAAAAAAAGATCAAACTCTTTCAGTGGGGGCTTAGACTCACATTAATGAGCAGTTCATTCACCACTTTAGCCTCATAGATCATGATGAATACAGGTTTCCAGTAAAGTTGCAGTGATAGCGGTATGCACCAACCTGCAAACAAAAACACGAAGTAAATGGCACATATCACACTGTGAAATCTGCTTGGATCTTCATCTTTCCACATTCTTTGCGTTCTGATGGAAATTCACTGTTCACTTGCCTTCGTTCACAGTGAAGTCGGCTCTTTCCAACTGCCCTTCCGTCATGACTAAAAAACCATCGGCGACGAATAGTTTGAGGAAATCACTGAAATAATCTGCCAATTATAACTAAAAGAAATTATCGATGATTGTTAGCTTACAAAGGTTGTTGCATTACAAATCGATGTAATTCAACCACAGCGCGCTCGTTAGTGCCATTATTGGAGTCGTCGTTATTCTAAACGATTGAAAACATAGCTTTCCTCGTTGAATCCAAAACGAATCAGATGGTTGTACATTATATTAGGTTGGTGAGTAACTACCGAGCGTTTTCAATGGCCATTTTTCTCTCATCGGAACTAGTCCTTTTAGTGTTTTTTCTCCAAAAAATATTCTACAGTATTCACTAGACAAAAAGGCATTCAATTGGTCTTATTCATATTAGTTATACTACGTTCTACCAATTCAAGAGCGGACCACAAAGCAGTCATTCCACAATTACAAACTCCGCATCACTAAAATGCATTTGAGTTCACTGGTTGGTATCACGGCTAAGACTCGCGGAGATCGCGGAATGAGCACTTCGCAATACTTACTTCCTCGAAATTGTAGTGCATATTGTAACAGTCATGATTTTGATTTTAAAAAAAAACTACATTTTGTCGTATGATTACTTAGGAATATCTCTGTGAAGAAGAAGCACCCAAATCGCCAGTTTCAAGTGGAGAAAAGCTGGGAGTAATAATCCATAATTACACACCAACTTTATAGTTTTTCCACTTATCCAGAGAGATTTCTACAATAGAGAAAGAGAAACAGAGAGAGAGAGAGAGAGAGAGAGAGAGAGAGAGAGAGAGAAAGAGAGAGAGAGAGAGCATTAAAAGCGACTCACTTTACAAGGCAGGTCCTACTAAAATCATTCCTATCTAAAATGCGTCGAAAATGAGATGTCGAAAATGCCATATGTCAATCCCTCACTCTTAACCGAGAGGAAAGAAAACTATGCGAGAAATTCCTCATGCTGTAATAGGTATCTTGAAGTCATTTCCTTGCGACAAAACCATAGACCATGTCTGAAGATGAAAATGGGCAGCTCTAGCCCCAAACTACCAATAGTAACGATCTCAGCAATAATTAGGCATCAATAAATCCATTTGTTCCAGAAGTCAAGATTCAAAGCAAAATTCATCGACTCGCATAAAAACCTTGCTCACCGCATTTCTCCACAACGCATATGCCACGATAGCATTACGGATTCTCATATCCCTAAGTTCGGCTTCAGCTGCTACAACGTCATTGCGCTTGTCAACTGCTCCTGCCGATCGTATCGCTTCGTAGGGTTGTCTGCTCCAGAAGTGGTCCTGGAGGTTGAAAAAGGCATGCAGTTGAGCTCATAGTATGACAGAAGTGAGCGTATTCCAAACCCAGAGCCACTGACGACAGAAATGGAAAGCCTTTCGAAGTGTTCCTATGGGAGGTACGTGGGAATGTGACGCGTTGTGTCGGATTTCCACGAGCCATGTTGGAATTCCAAGCTAAATAAATGCTCCAGAAATCCTCCAAAGACTATGAAAACAACGAAAACGATTTTAAAGAGACGTATTGGTGCTGGGCAGCAATAAAAATGTAAAATAAAGAAGTAGCTTCTTTCAATTGCCTTTCTGAAACTCAACTCTTCCTCTAGAGGTGAGAGGAGCAAGGTAGAGAAAAATAAAAACTATTTCGATGGAATTTCTGAGCAAAAACTGACTAAAACCAGAACATTTCTTGCTTATTTGCAAAAAGCATTATCAAAAATACTTATCTAATGTAAGATGAAGAATCTCTCTAACCAATGTAGACAAAAACGAGACTTACATGCTGAACAGCCTTGATTATAGATGTATGACGGTGACTCTGATTTTGACAAACCTCATTGACGTAGTTGATAAATCTGGAAAGAACGAACGATGTTTTTCTCCCAAATTTCTCAGTAGGCTATCAAAAACTATCTCTTCATCCACTACGAAAGTCGACTATGGATCAGGATGATTACAAAAAGTGTTTTTTCTCCAGGAAACTGATGGCACGGGTGCTTAGAGTAGAAATATAAACACGGTCTCTGTAACTTTTTCTAAATTGATCGCCGTTTTTTCACCTCGTTTTACTAATATTTCGAAATTTCCATGAGCTTTTCAAGCAAGATGGAAAGTTTTGTCCCTTAAAAATCAAAGGTTACGAAACCTTGGGCCAAATAAAAAATGGTGCACGAAACAATGAAGCTCTGAATGGCGGCACGCACTCCACTGGACTACTAGGATGGAACACTCATTCGAAATTGTGGGATGTTTCGAGCACTCATCATCGTCGCTGCAGCAGCCGCCACGTTCCCACACCGCGCGGTTTTCAAGCAATTGCCAAATCCCGAATTGCCCTCACCAACCCCGCGACGACGAGGATTGTTTGTCACTCTGCTTGCTGGCTGCCAAGCAAAGCTAAGCAGCACCTCCACTTCTCGCGCAACTAACTCGCAAAGCTCTTCTACGCTAACCCATTAGCTCCGGCTCGTTCGTTAAGTTGTTCAGTCAATTATTACATCGTTGCAGTATTGTTATTTTTTAAATTCTGCAGTTATCGAGAACAATATCGCAACAAAGAAGCAGCGCCTTTTCAAATAGGATTCATTCGATGCGTTTACTGCAATTATAGCGTCGAATATGACAAATACGGCAAATCCTTCCTGAAGCAGATCTTTCCAAAAGCAGATTGATCACATTCGCTCGGCTCGCTATTGTTGCAGCAACTCTCCGTCTGGCAGCAGCAAGCCGAAGAATGGAGTAAAGGATTTTCTTGTATTTTACTTCTAGTATTGCTAGGTCACAGGCGAGACGATAATTTCCAGTAAATGAACTCGAGCGAAGAAGTTCAAGTCGACGCCTTCCTGCCTCCATGTTCATTCAGCCAAATAACACCCTGCGGTGTCTCGCTTTCCCATTTTCAATCATGTGCCCCACTTTTGCCATTCGAAAAGTATTTTTTCTTAAGCAAACAAAAAGGTCAACGACAGCAAAGCTGTCGCCACGGACGAGATGGTGCGCTTCGGACGCTGTGTATGTTGGTAATTGAAGTGAATGAGAAGTGTGTTTTATTGTTGCCGTCGGCGTGCCCCCCGTCCACGTAACTATCCCAAGCGCCATTAAACCGCTGAATGTGCCACACTGAGCTAACCGGAATTCATTCTGCTTCATCCTGCCACGTTTCGTTTGGAAACGACCGCCATCTGCCACTGCTATATTATCTGCCAGACTCTCAACAATCATCTCATTTGCACAATGAAGAAAACTTTTCTATTTTAATCTGTACCTAAATGTTTTTGTGCTTTGAATGGAGGGACTATGTTGCTATGGGAAATTGTACAGATTCTTGCCCTTCAATGTGTCTGATGAGCCTTTCAATGCGGTTACAAATGCTATCTTTTACGATGAGTGTTCAAGGTTATTCATATTGATATACAGATGTTAAGAAGAGCAAAGACCTCAACAACAGAGAACAAAATGTGGTAGATTTTTTGGAAATTATTAACATGTACATAGTCTCACCTCAATAATTACATACTAGGCGTTAACATAATCATAACATTCATCAATCTTAGTTAATCAGCTCTTTGTTGTCTGCTCTTCAATCGTCGATACTAGCATCACCCGACTCATATAAGTCCTTGCGCCTTTTCAGTTGCGATTTTCTCTGACCCATTGCCGTTTTTTCCGAACAAGCTCTTACTTTCTGAAAGCGCTTCCCACTGTCTACAACCCTATCATCATTTGGCTTCACAAAACTATTTAATTACCCTATTTTCATGCTTAAGAGGAAAACCGCAAACCTGAACTTTTCCTCAAATGTACTTGTGACGTGGGTTCAGGGTTAGAAAATGCATAAATTTAGCTCTTATTATAAAGACTGCACTACCACCACTACGCTGAGAATGAGCAACCCCACAAATGTGTAGGATTTGAACATAGATTAATTCATTACTTTCGGCACAACACTAGTAAGTGGAGCGTTATTTTCAACAGATACACCCTCGCGATTCCATGAATTCTGGACTTATTCAGCACAACGTTTTTTTTTAAAATATTCTCCAGTTCAAAGCTGTAAACCATCCATCTAATAATGCCCGAGTCTCAATCATGTACAGTAACGCCCAGGTCCACCATAAAAATGTCGTCGTCTAAATAAGCCTTTCAACACCCGTGGTAACACAGGTCGGGCACAGCCTTCAAGTGTAATAAGTCAAAGTGCAACTGCACCACAAAGACTTCCATTCTGTTATATAATCATTAGACAGTATAGACTAGCACAAATGTTAGTGAGAACATCTGAAAACTTTGATGAGACCACAAGGTAAGATAAACAAGTAAATTTAACGTAAAATCATATGGGTACGAAGAAAAAAAAAGAAATGTGCCCTTAGCTGATTATTAGGACGTAGCCCAGATGTTCGAGGAGTCATATGAATAATCCAATCGTTGTGTGCGAGAAAAATACTGATATGATCAGAGTTTCAACTATTGATTACACTAGCTTCCAGTAACGCAAATCAACTAATCTTTTCATCACTTCTAAAACTCATCAACCAAATTCTTACAAGTGTGATGTAGTATTCTTTCAAATTAGCACAGCCTTATGCGATTACTTCATAAAAATTTGTTCTTTTTGATGTACCCTTTTTCAGTAGGAAGAATAAGGATGCAATTAATTTGTAAATTGTTGCCATCCAACTTCCAATTTCATATATCACCAACACATCGTTCGGCGTTTTGACATTAAGCTTCAACTGAAGTGTTATCATCAGCTGAGATGTAGGATCCAACTCCGATAAATGCGCGTTAAGAATGCAGCACGAATGGCGTAATATGTGAAGTAGAAACCCTAGCAGTATTTCCTCCAAGACGCTGCCATCCTCAATTGCTGCTCAAGCCTTTTTTCCTTCAGTAGCACTTCAGCAAAGGATGATAGCAACTGGGAGGAGATGTTGCTGGGACTTCTACTCGACGTGATGTTCGGGCTGCGTTCCTAGCGCACATTTATCAGAGAACGTACTAGAAAACAAAGACCTTCGAAGTTACGTAATATAGATAAAGACTGTGCCGGCCCTTTCCCTGTATGTTCGACGAACTCCGTCTTCTTGAAGCTTAATCTCATCCCGTAGCGCTCCAGCCGATCTTTCCAAGTCTGCACGTTTTGCTAATTTCCCATGTGTACTAGAGGTATTCATCTCGTCTGCATAAAGGAATGTCCATAGTGCCCTCGACTTATGATCGCTCAATATCGTATCCCTGTGAAGGATAAAGAGGAGCGGTGGAAGTGTAGAAAATTGATGAACTCCGACTTCAAACGGTGTGATGCTCGTGAAGCACATCTAACTGAGCTTGTGACGTTCTTGTCGAGAAGCTAATTCCATTCGACATATTCCACCGAGACCCCATAGGCACTTACTGAGAGCCAGATCAGCTCACGATCACCCTACCCAGGCTCTCTCGAGACTCGGAAAGACTACATGCACGGTCTTCTTTTCCTCTTCATACTTTTCAATCGGTACCGGGACCACATGAATTGCGTCTCTTGTGCTGCAGCCCTTGATGAACGCAAACTGGTCCCGCGCTATTTCAACGATGCAGCGAAGTCGTCTCTCCGGAGTCGAAGGACGCGTCTATTAAGGCCTCCATCGACGACTACATTTACATCGGAGAACTGTAAGAGCACTTCGTGGTAAAAACATTATCTCACGACGGTGGAGCATCAGCATTGTGGTATATTCATAGAGATAACACTCAGCACGTCGTTTCCTGCGGTGACCTTGATGGACATCACCGGTCGGAACAGCATTGGACGCTGGTGAGGAAGTCTTAATAGCCTTCGATGACGATAATCCCGACATCAGATCTTGTGCCGTGGTCTATGAGCTTGTCTTCTTCATCGAAGTTTCGACACTTCGCCTCCTTCTACCTTGTTTCTCTTACGCAAGCGGTGCCAACTCTCCAATTCGTCATCGTCGCAGAACACTCGCGGCCTCCTCCTGTAAACGTCCCGATGTTGACTGACGCTATCCTGATCGATATTCGAGATCCGAGTTTTTCTGGAGTTTTCAGAAATCGATGCGCCGAGTTGTTTCCTTCGGTTTTGCAGCTTAGGTTGCGTTTGACACTCGAAACACATAAAAACAGCATATGGAGTAAATCAGTGTCAGAAAGTGAACTAGTTGCAAGAGATGCCTCCCTCTAACGGTCGTGAAATTGCGAGAAAGATACCGAAATTCTACACAACTATTTGGTGGTTGTCACTGGAGAGAGACCTATACGAAAGTGGCGGAAATAATGCTTAACATTCTCTGCAACCTATTCATCTGATGATACAATAACGACTAGACCGTGCGCGCTCCAAAGAGAATTTTTAACGCCAATCTGTGACTTTTTACTTTCCAGCCAGAGTCTGCAACAAAAGAGTGCACATATTTTTTACTTATCGGTAGCCCATTTTTCTTACTGATCTTCAAATTTCTCAGTTGATGCCACCACTTCTTAGTATAACTAGAAGCGTTTCAAATGAACGCCAAATAACCCAACAATATGCAGTCCACACCATTTCCACGTCTGCGCACTGCACATGTTTCACACTCTATAATTCAGGCCTTTCGACTTCGTGCACTTCCGATATTTCGGTGTTTTGGAACTCCCGAATTCCGAGTTCCGATTTCCAGAATTTTGAATTCACCTTCCGCTCAGCCCTGTTCCCGATACTACCGGGAAGTTTGTTTCATGGAAAACTATAGTGTTCAATCAATTTGCAAAAGACACTGCAAATTCCAGAAGACATTGGAACTATGTACTAGGAGACATGCCTGATTCCTCGGAAATACATCCAGGCAGTTGTAACTGGTCACTGTTCCAGATAAGCCATATCATCCTCCGCTGTTCGACGGCGAACACAGCAACCAGCAAGTGACAGTGGCCTCGACAGAGACGCTAATCAGCAACCATCAGTCGGTGCCGCATCCAAAAGTCACCACTTCATTCGCTCAGCTCCACGGTGCTCTTGACTTCGCCCAATCAGCCCAATATTAAAACGAGTGACGGGCGCTCGATTGAATTAGCGTGGAGGTGAATCGCGGCAGCTGCTTTGAGGCCATCGCGGCTTCTCTTGCGCATAAGTGCCGTCAAGATAGGACGACGTCGTCTTCTCTCAGGTCAACCAGCCCCTGCCGATTCGACTTTATGTCTTGAAGCGACTATTTTGCAAGGTATGCGTCATCTATACTGCCGCTCTTACGGAGCTGGTAATTGTCGTTCATAGCATTTCATCCGAGTATTCCGAAGATTCTCACAATGCGGCCTTTCCCAACACTATAGGTGGAATAGCCGTTAAAAAAAACATGCGCCCCGAAAGGGAGCCGTTTGATATCCGCCCCATCAATTAGAGGAATGACGGTTTTGAATTGCTCCTGTCATTACCCCAAAGAAGAGGGTAGAGGCGCATACGTAGTTGCTGGCGTTGATTTCCTACTATGGAGTTCAACTGAGCGCCAAGTTCACTACAGCAATTGCATTTAAGTGTACACAGAGAAGGAACGCCGTTAGAGGTCTATAGCTGAGAAAGAAAGAGCCAAAAAATGAACAAACTTCTAAGTGTTGTTTTACCACACCAAATAATCATTCTACAACCTCTAGTCTGCTTCCAGATTTTAAAAAAAACTGATATCAACAGTGCACATGTCACATCATGCATTCATTATCGTAAACAAGATTGCGTCAAAAACCGCAGAACTTTGCGTATATTCCACTCCGATGCCGTGCACCCTCTTAAACAAAAAATAGATAGCAGAAAGCTTTTTTTATTATACCTGAGTTCAACAGAAGCCCAGAAAAACCTCCAGCTAAGAAGAAAAAACATCTTTGGTATTGAAACCATACCAATATCAAAATGTCCGCCAACTTTTGGAAGACCCAAAGAAATATACCAGAGATATGTAGGGAGCTGCTAATAACCCAAATCTACTCATTTCAGATTCAACTCTCACCCTATTATGACAATAAGATGACGTCACATCGAACGTTCATATTCCTACTGTTATTCCACAACTTTTTACCAGGTTAGTGCAGGGAATGGGTGCATGTACTGGCGCTATTCAGCTGACTCACTGGAATAAGATGACAGCATGGTGAATCTCGTGTGAAGAACTACTTCACTGAAAAGCTTCTGGAGAGGCACAGAGGCAAAGAATACCTGAATTAAACAAAATTTCCCCGGAATGCAATGAATCTGCTTTCGTGCCCAAGATCTGTACGCTGAAAGAGAACCCAAAAAGGTTGAATGAGATAAGCGGAACGAAACATTTCCAAGACATGACTCCAATACCCTGCTCGTAAAAACTCATAACACCGGCTCCTGTAGGGTTTCTATCAAGAAGAAAAAAAACGGTAGTCCTTCATCAACTTTTTTTGAGAACACTGCAACTTTCCAAGAACTAGTTTTAGAATGTGCCGTCTGAGAAAAGGAATCACTCTTAACCATAGTCGATTCCGATTACCTCACGGTTGGTCGGCTGTTACCCCTCCGTCTACCATTTGAATCCAATCGCAAAATAATAGTGTACTCACCAATGTTTGAAAGTTAAATGCAAGTAAGAGTACTAGACCGAGATGAGTAGCCTCAAGAATTCAAGAAAACTCACTCACTCGCAATAAAATTAAAGATCACGCACTGCAGCAAAGATAAAAACGTTCTAAAATTAAGAACAGGATCAAGGCTATAATGGATTACCCATGTGGGATCGCATGAAAAGTACGCTACCAGGCAAGAGTAAGGATGAAAGAGAGAGAGAGAGGGAAAGAAAGAAAGAGGGAGAGAGAAACTAGGACAAGATGTCGGCTGACGAAAAAAGCATAATGTTACTTTATATGTTTATTCTAACTTTATTAATACTTCTCTTAATCGTTAATCGGCCATTCGCTCAACTTTTTCGTGTCTTTACAGTGGCAGTGTGGTTGCTAATTTGCTAATACTCCTCCAATGTAAAAAAGTGCAGCTATCCTAGTATGAAGCAAAAGGAAACTGAATTCCGGTCCTGCGTTGACGATGCGTGCCTCTACCATCACCATAACTTCATCCATATGCGTTTCCAGCTTTTTGTGTACAGAACGAATAGAAATCTCAGCGAATAAATCAATTCAAAAAAAATCTACATATATATGCCTCAGAAGTCAAAGGAACTTCAAGGCTACTTTTCCACTTGAAACTACTTATTAATTAACCGGCAATATTTATTTTATTGATTTTCCAGCATTTTTGTCAACTTGGTTAGGAGGGGGTGCCCACGGAGTTTCTCTAATGCACTGTACACGGATATGATATCCACGAGATAGTAAACCAGGCTTCGCTCGACGTTTTACTACTACTACCCCGGCTTCGCAATGAGGAGAACAATTGCTATTGCCGATAAATCCATTGGAATTGCTCATTATTTTGATGATAAGTTGAAGAAGACCAAGTGACCCACTTCGATGAACTCGTGAAAGAAAAAAATTCTCCGAAGTTATTTCGACGGTAATTTCATGGAAAATGCAGTATTTCCCGTCATCATGTTAAGCTGTATAGCGCTTGCGAGTGGCCCAATGAGCCACCTTCTTATTCGTCTCTGCGCAAAAATGCGAAAAGAATAGTTGGAATCACTAATCGATGCATTCGTGCCAAATAGTTATCACATTCGCGTTCAGAATTTCGAGAAATCCCAGAAGAAATGTCCTCACTGACCCCCGAAAATAACAAAAAAAAACAATAAAATCGATAAACTGATAAACAGGTGCTTGGGTGCAAAATTGTCATCATATTTATTTCACGTACAGGAGAAACCCTAAGATGTCCTCTCCGACCCCAGGCAAAAGTAAGGTAAATCAATAAAATCGATACCTGTATATGTACATAAAAGTGAGTTTGTATGCATGTATGTGTATATATGTGCATATGTAATGAATACAAACGCGGATTACATGAGATACGTTCCCCACCTGTATTGAGGCGGCCGCGAGGGGCTAGAGCATAGACAGGGGGTGGTGTGTGGAGGCAGTACAGATACATGTATGTAATTGGAGACGCAGAGAGCGAGGGGACTCGCGGTGCGCGGCAAGCTCCGGTCGTGTTTGGGGAACGTATCTCGTGCAACCAAACGCGGAGGATGGACCGAACTGGACCAAATTTCGCGCGCTGGTCCATCATGGGCCGGCTGAGGTTATGCGTGAATTTTCGTTGGAGATTATCGATTAGCTTATCAATTATGTAGATTTTACTGATTTTGCTCAGGGGGGGGGGGAACGGTGAGGTACGTCTACTGCTTTTTCAATATGTCGATTTCGACACGAATATGGTAACCATGTTGAACCCATGTCGATTGATATTATAGATTTTTCGCCACTTTCGCTCAGGGGTCGGCGAAGAGATGTCAAAAGGGGTTAAAAATTCAACGCTTACCAAGAAAGAAGTTATGAATAAAGGTTCGAAAGGTTTTTCCTCTTTGGCCAGAACTGTATGTAACCGCAAAACCCAAAAATCTGAGGTGTTCCAACCTTGCACTGAAAGGAATCTCGGACTGAAAAGGACTTGTTGCAACACCTGCAGCACTGGCCGAGAAGAAATCACCTTTCGCACTTTTGTTCGCGACTTCTTTATACGTGAAGCTTGAAATTTCTAACTTTGGCAATCAGTGAAACCCCTGAAACTAGGAATGGATAGAGTCACTAGTGCCTTCATTGTCCTTGCTATTTTTTATAAGAAATAATTCTTCCTCAAAAATGAAAATTGCTCATTTCGTACAGCTCACATTCAAATACTGTGCAAAATCCAATGATAAAATTTTTTTATGAAAGCCGTTCTTCTAACAGCAAGTAGATTCAAATCTAATAAAATTTAAGATCGTACAAATGGAATTCTAAAAAATTTCGAAGGGTAGTGCTGAGAGTAGCTGAAGAGTTCTTTATGCCAACACTCACATCAACTAGCAAGATGTCCTCATCCATAGAAGGGTAGGGGCAGCACCGGAAGTTCGACAAGCGGGTATACTGGTTAACCCCGCTCATCCGATGTGCCAAATGGAGGCACTATTCCCTTCAAGCTCTCTACGCACAGACCAGGTGATAGTGAAGTGAAAAGTGCCAACATCAGCCAAGAATTCAACCTCAAGAAGAATAGGTGATAGTCATGCTGCTGCCAAAGAAATAACGCCTGATCCATGCCTCAAAATTTCTCAACGTGTTAGACCCAACTGATCAGTTCAACATTAAAAAAACCACATTGCCACCTGAAGCCTTCCGAGCATGCTGCGTCACAAGGGCTCGAAGTAAGAAACAGCAGCTGCTCGCGAGAGGTTGTGGACCTCCATGCTTTACTCTCGAGATCCGGCATTTAGCATGAGAAGCTTGATTTTCCCAGCATTTTATTTGAGTCAGGCAAATGATTTCAAGCTCAATTAGGTTGCTTTAATAGGAACAATGCACGACAACTAACTCCCCTGGCATTTGCTAGAGATCATGACATTTTTTCATGCCACATTTTACCCAATTCGAGCATTGGTAGGTGCCTCCGTCTTCGTATTCTAATAATATATGGGCATAATTATAAATAACAACATTCATATCAAAGTCTTGCTCTCCGCCAAAATAAAAGTGCAAAATTTGAAACCTGTGATGTGCATCACCAATGATGATGTATCCAGCTAGGATACCTAGCGCGATGATGAATCCTCCACAATATGATCGAGCATTTTCTGCTCGTAGACTGGAAAAATTTTTACCCGATTCCGAAATTTTTCCATTTCGTACTCGCTAACTTAATGGCATGCAAGCAGTCAACCCGTAGAATGCACTTGCCGCCACCAATTCCGAATCCATTTCACGCTGCAATGATAAGCAAGTCAAGCATTCCTGACACAAATTACAGTATCCTGCGAAACTACCGTAGTTTAACTTGCTACCACTTCCGCAAAAAAACGCATTTAAGATGAAATGCTTTGATCCACTTAAACAAGTGCATCTAATTATGGGAACAACGCGCCTCCCTGAGCAACTGTCGAACCATGGTGCTTAACAGGTTCACTACCAACTTCATATATAATTCTGAGATTTGCCAGCCATCTTCGAGGCAGGTCGGTCGTCATGGCACTTCACAGCGAGATTAGTGCGTTGGCGGCCGAGGGCGCAGGACGCTCCTCTTGTCCACTCATAATTGAACGTCGCCCTCGTCGCGAAAAGCCGCCACTGCACATTTGTATGCAAATCCAATCCAACCGCCGTCTTTCAGCCGGTTAAACGGAATTTCCAACACTTCGTACACCTCGAATATCGAAGTGTCGACTATGGTAAACAGCTGCACGTGTTATCCCTGAAGCGGAAAAGTTGACGCAAATGGCCGCCGCCTAGAAGGTGTGTATGGGAGGGTGAGCAGGACGAAGGGGGAAGGAGTGCAAATGGCCAGAATTCGCTTCACAACCTCCCTTTGGAGGTTCATGTCGGGGAAGTACTGCTCATCGACTAACAGCTCAGTCAACTCGCTGGGAACAGCCTTGTTCAAAACCTGGGACGAACTTGACCCCCAGTACCTGCGGCATACTAAGTTTGAGTCACCGCATTATTTTCCTCATAGCATCCAAGCTTGAGGCAGTCCGATGGAACATAACTATAAACTTTTCAGTGTCTTCCCCACTTTTCTACAAAAATTGAACGAATTGGCAATAAAGTTATTTAAAAAGTAGATGACTGTATCCATGTGCAAGGAAACTCGAAGCTTTCTTGACTTCAGCAACAATACATTACCACCAGTTTTCAAACAAACGCAGAAATATAATATTACCAGGATCAGTTAGAATTTTACGTAACTCAAAGCAAAGAATTTTTCCACGCTCTGTCATTTTTCCTCTTCAGGAATTGCAATAATCTGCTATGACTGTCATAGTGATCAAGGAACCTGTAACGAAGGCGAATGTGAAGGTGTTGTGTGCATTAAGATGGAAACGTCGAACAAGGATAATGGTGAGTTCGTGATTTCAAAGTATGGAAATTAGGCACCAAAGCCAAGAAAAACAAGAAAAAAAAAGGCAGCAGGTCAATGGCATTATGAAACTAATAGAGAAATGATCAGCATTAAGTGTAACTGCATATTATACTAGATTGTTCCGCAAGTTCCTTCCGCTTCTGAAGGGAAGTAGATGGCTCCTAATTCGATCTCATAACCTTGAAATACATATACCTTGTAGCAAGCAACCTCGCGAACAATTCACCAAGTATAATCCTCTGTTCTATTCCAAAAAAATTATTGAATTTATAACTAGACCTTCCGAACCAAGATCGTAAGCATCAGTTTTACGAATATTATTTGGATCATAACGCATGAGCTCAAGCAGAAATAGGCAAGGCTATCGAAAGATCGGTGATGGTGATCGAACTCTCTGGAAGAGTAAAGAGCTTCCTGGAAACTTCTCAATCGCGCACTATGTTGACCAGACTTAGGTGCAACTGAGCGCTAGTCATCAGATCAGGAGCGCTCGAAATGGCATAATCGAAATGTCAAAGTGGGTTAGAATGACTTCTGATTCAACCGTATTCATTTAACCTTTCAGCAGAAGAAATGGCTGCCTGCCAGAAAAATGGAAGACCTCTCATAAAAGTGGTTCAAAAATTCAATCGCTAGCTTTTCTTAATTGATGCTTCTTGTTAAATCCCTTTCATTGAGAATTTTCAAGCAGCGGGAACTTACGTAACAACGTAATATATACTTATAACCCTTCATTGAAATTTCTTTTCTGATTGAATGTAATAGTAGAGTACATATGATCATCAGATTCTACTTTTCCATTACAGACAGAAAAACAATCCAGAAAAGCTGTGGTGACGAGCACGAAGAGGTCGCATGCCAGCAATCTGGACTTGGCAGCAAATGGATGTCACGATGTGTTTGCGACAGCCCGTTGTGCAATGGTGACCAGGTAAGTTCAGCATACAAGGGGGAAAAGCCAAGAAGTTACCACCTTGAAAAGATGGCCTACTGGGATTCAAAAGCCTACACAAATGATGTTGAGAGGAAGAGCACGTTAGGATGCGGTTATACTCTTCGAGTAGTATAGGGGGGGGGGGGGGGGGGGGGAAGTCATGTGCGTACCGACTGTGGACAGTCAGCAGCCAATATCGCTGCCACAACGATGCCGATGTTTGGTGCTAAAGTCCCCGAGAAGTATACCGGCAGAGTTGGGAAAAACAAAACTTTGATTCTAAAAACTGCATCTAATATGTATAGCAACAAGTCAATTAGTATCGCCCCCTTATCAAAAACGCGCTCCGTGCTCATGTGGAAAGGAATTCAGATGCGATGACGCTCCTTTTTTCTAGGTAAATCTCTATTTCTTTATTGTCCAAGTCTGAATACCACTATCGCAACGGTACGATTCAGATGAAGCTTTTTCCTGTGAAAAGCTCAGCATTTCTGTTTATATCCACATCCGTCAGTACTGTCCATTTTGATATGTTCCCGGTTCCTCCACAGACCTCATTTCGTTCACCATCTCTTCTCGCAGTCCTAATAGAAACCGATCAGGTTTCACAACGATACTTCTCAACATGAATCGTTAGTGTCAAGCTTGTTATCCACTAAATAAGCTTCAAACCAGCCAACAGTACTTAAGTTTAGACTGATCTAACTGTAGACGAGATACATGCAATCTGCCGAAAGAGAGGGCATATGACCTGCACCATCCAGGCTGGAGTCTTCACTTAATGACAATGGCGGACGCGGAAAGTGGGCGGGAGGGGAAGGGGACGTGGAAAAAAATGGGGTCTCCGCCGCTTGGGGACCCAGGGGGAAAGTAAAATTAATAAAAAAATATTAATTATAATAACAAATAATCAATTAAAATTATTTAGAAAATAATAAAAAAGCGAATTGACGCAAGATTTTTATTTCTTCTCTAAAGTAACTTCAAAAATCATAATAAAGAATGAAATTAACAGTACTACTGATGATTTAGGCACTGATCGATGCCGGATTGGAGCCGTCTTCATCAGCACCGCCTCCAGGGCAGTTCACGCAATTCGCACTACTCGTCGCGATACTTGTTTTTGTCGGAGCCAGTTGTTCACTCATAGTGATCGCCACCATATGCGTTCAGTTCTGCTAGTACCAGCCATTTCTCTCAACGCCTTCATGACCCTCGATGACTACGAGTGATTAGCTTTGAATCCTTCCATCAACTATATCCTCGACCAATCCGTCAGAGCTTACATATGTGACTACCACTACTGTTGATTGTGATATTATATTGCACATAAATGAAATCTCATTATCATTATTACTAATACAGATTTTTTTCTAACTTTACCGCTGTTGTTCGATAATCGGGATACTCTCCCGTCTTTCACTTATGGCACTCGGTTCTCTCATTCCCAGACATTAATTGGCTCGGACAATCTTTTACTAGCCGATATCTTCTACTACTAGGTCCCTAGAATTATTCGACATCATTTGATCTATTACATAAATAAACTATGTTGTGGTCTTGTGTTTGAGATGAAATGATTGTATAAAATGGTGCAAACGCGACTTTTCCCTTAAAACTTAATTTCAAGACCATTTCAACAAGCCTTCATTAAAGACCAGCTACTTCCACTGTTATCTAAACGACCCGCTCAAAAACTTTCTTTTCTTAGTAATACCTGAAAGCAACCCCCGCAATAATTTTCATGGACGAGATTTTGAGTAGTTTAGAGTCTGAGCAATGATCCTAATAACGTGGCGTAAAATAGATGGGTGTTTTCGTTAACAATCTCTCTTCTTTTCTATGATGAAACTTGCTTTCACTTCCACCTTCCTGCTAAAAAGTCAAGCTGAAAGCAACCAAAACCTTCTTTCCCATAGGACTTAGTAAAATTGATCACTCCCCCGCCTCTCTACATTCAGATCGCATTCTGACGCGTGAGATGTACCAAGCAAAGAGAACGTGGATAATCTACCCCAGTCCACCATGGACATGGTCCGGTGGTGTCAGACGTCCGAAAATCGCCAAATACACATTCAAAATGTACTTTGTATTGTTACTCTTCTCGAACATTACTGTTGCCGCCATTTTTTTTCGTCACTGCTTGCGGTGGCGATGAAGAGTGCGACGCTCAGAATGAAACAAACAGGAGAACTCGAAAACTACCACTAGGTATGCCTAATTTTCTGTCCGTAGTACCCATCCACAATTGATAGTTTGATAAGTTTTGCCCATATTTCCAATAAATGGGAGTTTCGTAATTCTGTCCCATTAGGTAGGCATATGCCAAACAATGGACGTGGCTCCAGCATATATAATATTAGGGTGATAAGAAAGTCTTGAGCCGTTCGACACTGTTTCCGGTTTATTTTATTATTCGGCATAGGATGGAATTTACTCAACAATGTAGTCGCCATAGTTAGTCAATGCAGTGTCCCATCTAATGGACAAATCAGCAGTCCTCTTCTCGCAGAACTGGGGAGACTAAGGGTTGAAGAGATCGCTGACCGCCTTTTCAACATCTTCAACTTTGCTGAATTTTTTCTTAGCTAGGAATGTCTTAGGAGAGCGAAATAAGTGGGCAATGTCGGGGGACTGGGTGAGTGGGGAACCGTGTCTCAGCCCAGCTCCTTCAATTTTTCACGTGTCTCTTTAGCTATATGGGGTCTAGCCTTATCGTGGAGTAGGTATACAGAAGTCCGCTTCAGCCGCTTTCCCCAACATCGTCTAGGAGTTTCTGGAGCTGACTGGCGCAAATGTTACCGGTGACGGTGTGTCCTTGCGGAAGCAGCTCGTAATACAACATTCCTCACGAATCCCAGAAGCAGCAAAGGATACACTTCTTGGAGTGGTCTACGTCAGCGTGTCCTCTCGAGAGAGCCACATGGCACGATGCGTGTTAGAATCGTAGAAGACCCAACTCTCAGCTTCAGTGATCAGGTCTTCCAGAAACTCTTTTCGTGCAGGCGGAGAAGGAAAAATTGATTATGGCTCGGAGGTGCTCTTGTGGAATTGACATTGTGATTAAAATTAAGGAAGGCAAGACGGCTATATGTACCTATTTTGAAGAAGTTCAGAAAGTGATCTACAACTACCACGAGGTAGATGATACGAAATTATCAATAATCGAAAGTTCTGGAACTTCCAAAAAAGTGGGTCCAACTTTCTTACCAATCTATTCAAACAACGACTAGAAAATTCCAAAACCCCCTAACGACTGGGGATTAGTCATACCTGATAATGACGATGCAGTGTTGCATCTTCAGCTCTTCCAGCTTCATCCATTGATTGTGTTCACCCACAATTTGCAGTTCTGCTATTGCAAGACGGATTATCAGGTCGGAGCATGATATGGCCACTGGTATACTGTTGCCCATCCTTCAAATGTAAAAATGGTCGTAGTTTCATCCATAAATATTAATAAACTGCTCTACATCATCATAAGCAAAATATATGGTCTGTTTGCCTGGAGCGTACACTGCAGATCATGGTCCAACTGAATGCATCGGCGTTTCCGATTCTCTGTGTAATACCACTCTCTGTGTCGCTTTGGGATAGTTTTATAAGAATGGAGAGCTGATTGGTCTCTCGTGCCACGCCGCTGCATTTGACTGGAGCGTGATCTGCAGTGTACGCTTCATTTGAACAGACTGTAGCTCCTACCAAGTATGGGAAATTCAGCCGGTGGCTTCAACGAATATTTGCGCATAAGAGTGCAATGCGTAAAATGAGTCCGAATTTCACCACCTGGTCAATTCTAGCATGCTTCTTCTTGTTTCTTGCATACCTCTACAGCTAACCTCCTCACCGAACACAATACGACTATGATGATTAAGTCAATCAAGGTGTCGCTACAACTGGCAGTGCCCCTACCCAGGCGCAGCGGCCCAATTACTGTCAGTTTTGTGCATTAAATGGCCTTCACACTTTTGTCGCGGCGACCATCGGCCATGGTTAAGCATGGGCCATCGACGTCAAGGTGGCGCCTAGTGACGTCGCCGAGCGGTGCAATGAATGGAAATAGCAGTACTTTGTCGTCAAATGGCAACTTTTGTGGCGCATTCACTATCACCTCGGTGACCCAGGCGTGGCTCTGGCAAAACTATGAAAGCCTCTTCTCACTATAACGCATCAGAGCAGCCTGATAATACTAAGCTGAATCAATCAAAACTTTGCAAACATAGAGCATAGCTTGAAACCCAAACAACATAGTACGTACTACTAGGTGCACTCGCAACACAGCCTATCTAAAAGTGATTCCTAGTAACAACACACCACCAGTTAGAGGTATGAATGGCTGCAGTTCTTACCTGCTCCTCCACATGGAGAGAATGGCAAGGCACTCTTTCAATTCCTCAACATCATCACTTTGGATCAGCGTACGCACTCGATTCCACTCCGTACTGGAAGTCTACTATTACTTTATATTTTCTATAGTCAGTTCCGCGTCACGTAATACCGGCCACGTGGTCTGAAGCGCCGCGCCGCCACGCATTGTGGTAGGCCAGCTGGGTGCTGTATAGTCTGTTCACTTGGACGGGGCATTCCACGTATGTACAGTCTATCCGAAACGACGAGTCCGCCCACGCACATGGGGATCCGGAGGCGGCCATGCTTGCCAGCACCCCACGTCATCATCTTTGATCCGCGTATCAAGTTTCATCGTTATCCTCATGGTATCGACCAATGATTTTTATGTGACGTGGACGACTTGGCAGCTAACACTATACATCCCAGCCGCGGCGCCTGTCGACACCCGCGTGCGTGGACAGACTCGTCGTTTCGGACAGACTACTTATGGCATTTGTCACGGAGTAAACATTGGTGTAATTGCGGACCCAGTACAAAGGCTACTTGCGAGCCTCTAAAAACGTAGCCTTTCAACAGAGAATTTGATCTATTGGAATGGATCGGCTCGCGACGCGATGTTTACTCCGAGGTAAATGCCCTGTACCGGTCAGCAACGATAGTATGTTGGCATTGGAGCGAGTTTGCAAGCTTACCAACTGCTGAGCTCGATGGGAATGAATGTGGTAGACGTATCATCACGCTCCACTGAGAACGTGGCCGCTGGGCTGACCGATGCTTGGAGTGCAATGGCCGAATGAACAAACTACAGTTGTCGGGCGTTCCAGTATTGATGTTTTGCTCTTTTTCCGTTTTTGGAACAAAAACAAGGACACGAACAAAAATCGGTAAAAGCATAAGCAGAACATAAATGCCGACAATTAATCGACCGGCTGACCAACCACATCGCGCAAGCGGTGCGACGCGGCAGACCAGATGGGTGGCTTCCCTCAAAAATGATTAAATGGCGTTTTATCTCCACAGTAATCGAAAAAAAAAACATTGCCGTTTGAACTGATTAGAATGAAGATAACTCACATTGTATACGGCACCCGGAAACAGGCATTACTCATGTGGACACTAAGATTACCACAATTGTTATTTCAACACCTGAAAGAAAAACATTCGGAAAAGTTATAGATTCGCGATTCTGCTACAATTCGTAGCAAGCTGACAACTCATTCCTGCTAAAAGAAACAAGGGCAAGTAACCAAGGTAATGCCAGGGATACCACTGTCAACACTATGTTGCTCAGATAATTTATTAACGAACCAATTATGACATGCAAATACAGCAATATTATGAAAATAAGTCGCCACAATGAGCATCACCCTGCTGAGAAGTCCCCACACGACGAGAACAAAGGACACTAATGGAGACAAAACGATCGAAAAACAACGTACAAATGACTACAAATAAATTCAAAGACGCTTAGGTCTCCAAATTTGGTATGATTTTTTTCGAGTATGTGTACGGAGTTCGCACAGATGCGACAAGCCCTTTTTTGTTGAGAACGGGGAGACTTGGACCATACCTGAAAGGAAATAGAAGTCAAAATCAGTCATTTGTTGCTAGCGCTTGTTTTAAATTATGCTAACTTCAAAAAACTTTAAGATTTCAACTCAATGCAGACAAGATTAGCTATTAGGTAAACAATTATACTCATTTTAATCACCTTCTACTATTTTTGGTGCATTTTATGGCACTGTTCCTCTTCCTCTGCGTAAAAAAAAAAACTCAGAATCAAGAGATCCTATGAAACTTTGTCTAGCTGCAGGGCAGGTTATTTGACATGCTGGTCACGAAAATACTCATTTTGTACCGTGACCTTATTTTTGTAGGATTACGGTGGGCACACGATACGTGCGGCATAGTACAGAATCTTTCGTAAGTCTGCACAAAGGAGTTATTTTATGTGCTGATTATGACTACGATACTTGTTCTGTTTCTTACCCCCCCCCCCCCTTTTTTTTTACAAGTTTACGATAACAGTACCGTAGCAGATTGGAAGAAGATGCTATTTTCAATCAGAAAATCACAATTTCAAGGGAGTTAATGTTGATAACTATGGTCTGCATAAGAAATAACCCCCGTATGCAACTTTTCCGACGATTCTGTGATATATCGAATGCTACTGCACTCCTACCATAACCTTGCAAAAACGGTGTTACAGTTCAAAATGAGTATGGTATTTGTAATCAGCATGTCAAATAACCCTCATATACTGCAGTAATAGTTCACCGGAGTCCGATCCGGTCGGACTACGAATCATAAAATCGATACGTACATAATACATATCGATTATCGGATAACGAGGATCAATACGTATCTTTTGTTATTCGACCGGATCAGACTCCGATGCACTATACACAAATGTAGCTATAGACAAAGTTTCAGCGGAGATTTTGGTTTTGATATTCAGGGGCAGAAGATATGTAGTTGTTCACTCATCTATTTACTCTCTTGTCATTTATTTATCGTTTACTTATTTATTTATTTATTCCTTTCATTCAAAACGGAAGATATTTGCGAACAAGACTCTGATCAACTTACTGCAGAGGAGAACCGTCTAAATCAAGCATAGCGCCTCCCATTGCACGAAGAATCGCATCGCCAGCGCATGTGTCCCATTTCTTTATTGCCGTTTGATGAATGTAGAGTTCTAAACAAAGTTGGCGTCTAGTTCAAAAGCGTAGACGACTGATCGCAAATAAAGCGAGCAGCAGAGCGTAGGAAATTTATTCCCCCTCATTTTCACAATTATCGAAGTGAGCGAGTAGCGAAAACCCGAAAAAAAAATGCCAGAGATGGGGAGTATGGAGGGATAGGACTACTTCAGATGCTCATATCTGACAAACCAGCATTGACGCTGAAAACTCAAATCAATAGATGCTCAAGTAATAACTATACCAGCAGTTCCGTTAACTAATCGAAGAGTCTTGTAACCGCTTCCTCCAGCTGGCTCAACCTCATATCCTTCTCCGAAGGATTTTCGTGCCAATTTCTCAACGGCACCAGCATGTGATCTATAAATGATACAGACTACAGATAACTTTACGGAAAGTTATAACAATGAAATATTGCTAACCTGGAAACAACGATCTTTCTAGCAGTTTCACCTAGTGGCTTGGGATATAATTTCTTTCCAGCAGATGTCATCACACCCCATCCCTTCACTCCAAATACTATAAGAAGACACTTTCAATCTGTACAAATTAAAGTGGATGTCTGTTTCTACGTATGTGTGAAATCGCAGAGGATGAACCGATGCGGGCCAAATTACGCAGGTAGACACAACAGGGGCCGCAGTAGGCTGTCGGCAAATCGCGTCCCAGAATTATCTATTAGCTTATCGACAACATCGATTTCATTGACTTTTCGCTTTTCTTACCCAGGGATCGGGAGGGCTTGTCTGGTAGGATTACATAATGTGCTGAACATCATATGATACAGATTTTGAACGAAGATGCTAATTCATTGATTTTATCCACTTTTCACGTTTGCTACAGAGAGCGGTGAGAACATTCCTAAAGGGCGTCTTCATTATTTCAATGCGCCGAACAAAAATATGGCAGCCATGCTGCACAATAGCATCGGTTCATTGATTTTCCAATTTTTTCGATTTTTTACTTCCACTCGGTGGTGGGCAAAGAAACCTCATGATTTTGCTCGCCATCGATGGGATATAACATAAGAAAAAACTAACTGTAACCACCTACTCGTTTCATTTGAGAAAGGCCTATAAATTGCACCAAATATTGGCTCATCCTTTACAGCAACACAGACCATTACTGTCACATATTGAGTGAGCCCTTCTAAACGAGAGTAAGTCCAAAATCGGAGTAAAAAACATCGAACATAAGCTGGAAATGGAGTCAAAATCACAAGCAGGAAATTTACCTGTATACTCTTGCGTTGCGTCAAGTGGATCTACGTATATTTGAACATCAGATAGCGTTAAACGATAGGAAGGAACTTGAGCCAGTATGTCACGAATTGAGAGCCAAACTGAGTATGAATCAGCCCGGTATGGCGCAGCCTCTTTTTCAGAAATCGAACTATCCTTTTCTTCAGTGACAATCTGAATCACTACCTTGGGAAACAAAATAACATGCTCAGTTTCTCTACGTGTGAATTTGGTTGTTGATGCGAACGTAGCAGGGAAAGTTCTCAACATGAAAGTACTAATTAGTCACAAAACTGCTAATTCGAGGTGAACTAAGTATCTACATCAACGGCGTTGCAGTAGCAGTGAGTCAGAACCACTCTATTTCCCACTCTGTTTATCGCTGTCACAGCCTTAATGTGGTGAATTAGCTACATTAAGACTGTTACAGCGATAAACAGTGTGAAACAGATGAAAATTTCTGGGTTAAGGTGAAACGAAAGTTTTGGGGATTAGAGGTAAAAACAGGATACAGCGCTGAGATAAGAGGAAAGGTACATACATAGACTACTTTCCGCTGGTAAACATTTTCCCTTAAGACTGCCTTGAGAGTGTAGTAACCATTAAGGATAAAACCAGTTGAAGCTATAGGTAGGCTACATCGGCATCGGTAACAGCAGCCGCAACTCTACGCGCATAAGTTAATTGACGTTCGTCAAAACACTATTTTGTCATAAAGATGAAAACAAAGTTCGAGCTATCAAAGGAGATTTAAACATTTCGTGGATTCAGTTAATGATGTGAAGAAGAAATTAAATGCAAGCAAGTGGAACAGTCATGAAAGCGTGTTTTGGAAAGTGATATTTGTTCGTGAACACCGAAAAAATCAAGGGGAGAAAAGTGAAGGTGACCAGAAACTGCGCTTCGGAAGGAGAAGCAGGGGGGGGGGGAGGGTCTGAACATGTGGACCACAATATTTGTATTGGGAGTAAAGCGTTCGTTAATGTATCGAACTTTTAGAGTTTTCTCAAGTTCCGACCCTTGATTCGGTAAACTCCAGGAGAGCTAAACCAAAGAACAACTAAAATTTGATAAAGGAGCAAGGATACAGTCTGTTAACTCAAAGAAGCCCGCTGAAGTAACTTGGTCTGCAACTACGTCCTTATCATGGTGTTTGCCAACTGATCCAATTTTTACAATTGAATTGAAATACAATTGAAATGTGTGCGGTGTGATCCCTCCCAATCTAATGTCCTCCTACTGCCGTTTATTGAAATTTCTCCCTAGACCCACTCCGCGGTGTCCTTAGATGTTAAGGAGAGCAGTGCGGTAATAATTGCAGACAAAGTCACTTCAGCGGCCTTCGTCGAGCTAACAGAGCATTTCCGCTGTGAAATATGCTATGGGTCTAACAAACATATCATGGGTCAGCAGGCGTGACTCCTTGCCAACCATGCACTCAGAATATATTAGATAAAAAAATACAGAAGCACGTGGTCACCTTGAGCCGTGGAAATCGTTGCAAAACGTCTAAAATGAGGTAATTTGAGACGAGGTCAGCCTTTGTTAACAGCTCCGCCTTCCCTTCATCTGTTAATCCTTTCTGCGCAATATTTAATTCTGCAACATTGGATTAAAAGAAAAGCAGATTCATGTCACGAGTAAAAGAAAAACCTCTTACTGTTCTCTTCGTGGATTTTACGGACAGCATATCCACCCATTTCAACTGCTAGCACGGCATAGCTGGAAATTAGAAATAAGACTATTAAATCGTGCAAATATGCACTGACCAGTGGCGGACACAGGGGGATGGGGAAATACTTCACAAAACGAATAAAAATCTCGTATTAGTTTTTTTGTTTATTTTTGATATTATTTTTGAATAGTTTCTATTAATTATTATAACTAACGTTTTCGTCAATTTTATCTTCCATCTGGGTCCCAAAACTGCACAGACACCACTCCGTCCCCCACCCAAATTCTGACGTCCACCACTGCTATTGTCTATTGGCAAGAGCAAACCAGCTTTAAATCACTGCATTTATGTGCCAGGGCTAGGATTCATGAAAGCATACTAAGATAAACCGAGTCAATAAAACTTTCACTTCTTGGGTCTCTTAGCATCAGCTAGTCTATGCGATAATCAACCATGCTAACCATAGTTGGTTTACTTCGCTAACGTTCCATGGATCCCAGCCCTGGAGATCTTCTCACCTCACAACACTGTTGAGGTCCACATCGATTTCGGGGAAACCGTCACCTGATTTGAAGAATATCAGATAAGCAAGGTAGAGAAATCCAGCTCCAACAATGAAGGCGAAAGTATTTCGAGCATGCAGACGTACCTGCATGTTCGACGTATGTTTGTCCTTAAAATTCATGAGCTAGTGAAAGTAGTATGTAACTACATTCATTTGGACAGAGACTAACAGATAACAAGACTTACCAGCGGTGAGTACATATTTCATCAAGTATTCAGAAGATAATTAAAAATTATATTGACAGTGCTGAACACGATGGCGCAAAGTGCAGCAGCGTCCGTATGGATTAAACGTATATACCTGTGGCTATGCGGCACACAGCGATCTGGACATAACAAAGGACCAGTCCAGTCAATGCCTCTCTCGGACGCAAACGATTAGATCGCACTCCAGAGCCAATCTATGACGACATCTCCGAAACTGCAACTTGAAGACTCCAGGGAAAACACTGAAATCCAACAGCGAAATCGACAGTTCCGAAACAAAAAAACCTTCTTTGCGGAATTCTTAGGTGCTACTCAAAGCAGATGCAATGTGAACAGGTTCAGTTGTCAATCTTCATGTAATGCGGAGAATTATTTGCAAATGCTTGGACTTGAACAGTCTTCAAATAAACATGAGCAAAACCGGCAAATTCTGGAAATCCGAGAAAGAAAACAGCAACGATCAAAAAGAAAACAATAAAGCAACTTCATGAAGATATGATGAGGGCAGGAATCGAGTGATGTGATTTCCAACAAACAAGTTCGTCGAAAGTCACAATAGAAAGTAAAAATGATAAAGGCAGAAAATGGTGTAAAAATCAAGTTATGCTAGTCCTAGGTGAGGCATGAAGGATATAATAGAGAAAAACACAAAGTGACATATTTTCGTAATTACCTTCACCAAAATGAGATAACGAAACTGCTGTTAAATACGACAAATACACTGGAGCGTTAGTGTGAATACTGAGACTTCAGTTGAGATACTATTAAAAGCTGGAAAGACACAAAGGAGAAAGTGAGTAGGCATGAAATGCTAAAACTTCGACTTCGATGGTGGTTTGGGTCTGTTTTCTATAGTCTGTTATAATCTTATCATTCCTTACTAGAATTTTTCTAATACCGCGCGCGTTAACCACTGTTTTTAACCTAAAGAGGCTTACATACTTTTGCTGCGACAACAATCGCCCATGGCTGAGTATAGGCTGGCCACGTTGCCCCGGCAAGGATCCGACGACAGTGGTTCGCCTAGTTTTCTGCTACAGCGCTCACCGCGGCAAAAGTGGGAAAGCCCCTTAAGAAGAACGTTGTGGAAACGGATACTAGCGCATAACTCCGGTAAATATCGAAACAAAAGTCAGAAGCAGGAGAAAAGTAAAATTTGACAGTAAGTAAAAAGAAT